>OY856411.1:1236035886-1236418386 GCA_963693085.1 Alisma plantago-aquatica | reverse complement strand
CAACCAAAGCTTGATACATCCTAATGATCAAAAGCAGACAAAGTTTATCTTCCCATTCATGACTTACACTTTTAAGGGAATGTCTATTGGGTTGTGAAATGCACCTGTAACCTTTCAATAGTGTTGATAGACATGTTTTTTGTCTTGAAAAAAATAACCGTGGAATTTTAAATGGATTGGTTCTCTATTTATGGAGATTATTTTAACATATCTTTACATCACATTATCCTAGTACTTGAGAGAACCAAAGAAACACACCTAGTACTCAGTTAAGAACTACCATTTCATGATTAAGGAGGGTATCGTGCTTGGACATTGGGTTAAAACTAGGGGTACTGAATTGGATAAAGCAAAGGTAAATGTCATTGAAAGACTTGCACCTCCATCCACCATTAGAGAAGTTTAGACCTCCCTAGACCAAGTGGATTCATATAGAGGATTCATTGGAGATATCTCTAAAATATTCAAAGCACTACTGAAACTTATTCTTGAAAAAGAGGTAAAGTTGCATTTTGATGTAGAATGCATGAAAAGTTTCAATGAGCTAAAAACAACCCTCACTTGTACACTCATAATTTGGGTGCCAGTTTGGTATTTTCCTTTTGAGTTCATGAAAGATTGCATTGAGTCTATGTCATGGAGGTTGTCCTAAAGCTATGAGCTGACAAGAAACACCATGTGATATACTAGGCCTCCAAGACATCAAATGAAGCACATAAAACTGTGTCACTACTATAAAGGAGTTGTTCACCATTGTCTACGCCTTTGAAAATTTTAGGTTGTTTCTTGTGGGTTCACAAGTCATTATATATAGTGATCATGTGGCCATCAACTATCTATTTACTGAGAAATACACAAAACCTATATTGATCTGATGGATCCTAATCCTAGGGAATTTGATCTCAGAACCCAAGACGAGAATGGGAGAAAAAATCTTAGATGACTCCACGTGTGACTCGGACACCATTTGTGCCAATTATTTTCTCCTAGATAATCAATTTATGGAGGTATCCATGGACACTCCTTGGTTTTTAAACTTCTTCAACTATATTGTTGCATGTTTCCTACATCATAACAAGAAACACCAGAAGAAAGTTATGAATGATGTTAATTATGAGCCATATCTTTTCTGGCTCTATGATAATGTCATCTACCACCATTGCATCCCTAAGGAGGATACATATCTAATTTTAGAGAAGTGTCATTCAGGACCTATAGGGGTTTACATGAACTCTAAAAAGATAAATAGTGAAGGTTCTATAATAAAGCTTCTCTAGACAATAATAGTCAATGATGATCACAAATTTGTTTTATTATGTTATCAATATATGAAAATTGGTAACATCTCCCATAGGGATGAAATGACATTATACTTATGGAAAGAAGTCGAAATTTATGATGTATGGGGAGTGGACTACATGGGTCCATTCCCCTCATCCTATAGATTCTCTTACACTTGGTGGTTGTTGATTACTTATCAAAGTGGGTAGAAGCCATTTCCACAATCTCCATTTATTCAAAGCCCTTCATCAAGCTCATCAAGGATATTTTTGTGTGTGTTTTGGAGTCCCCCACACTATTAACTTAGAGGGGGCTCCCATTTTATTGATCATAGTTGTGAAACTTTGCTAAAGAAAATGACACACATCGTTGAGTTGCTTCTCCATATCACCTAAAAATGAGTGGACACATAGAAGTTTCTAATGGAAAAATTAAAGAAATCCTAGGAAGAAAGTTATCCTTACCAAGATAGATTGGGAGAACAAGATCAATCATGCTCTATGGTCCTATAGGAGAAAATTCAAGACATCCTTGAGAATCTAATTGCTCAAATTGATCTATGGAAGTTCATGTCACCTACATGTATAATTGCATAAGTCATGGTGGGTTATCAAGAAATTGAACTTCAATTTTAAATCAATAGGGAAAGATTGGCAATTACTATTTTAGGAAATTGAAAAACATTTATTATCTAATACGAGAACATACAAATCTACAAGGATCAGACATAGATGTGACATGAAGACCACTTGATGAGAAAATACATACAAGTTTCACTTCAAGACTCAAGCTTTTTATTGCAATCTCCACCCTCACTAGACATGAACATATGTCATTAAGCATATGTATCCTCATGTTTCTTTTGTTTTATGTAGTAAGAAAGAAGGGGAATCTGCACTAATGACTAATGATGAAAAAGGTATTTTACAATGATTTATTTGAATGTTGATCATTCACTCCATGTTAACTATCTATTGATGATTTTGTGATTCATACGTTGATCCAATGCCAATAAACAAGGCTTTCTTTGAGAGATTGTTTTCTTAGATTTAAATCAATTGTCTAGATTTGTTTCACTTAGTTTCACATGATGGATCCTAGGATGGGTGATTGTGTTCTCTAGAAGGGGGTGAATAGAGCTGAATGCACTTAAACAAAATTCATTAGACCTTCAATATATATCACAAGATAAGGTTGCTAAATAGGAAATTTAAGTGTAACTAAAACATACATAGCGAGGATAAGAGAGATTGCACATGCACCAATTAACAAGATATGTGGACTGGTTCCATATTTGAACTAGATGTATGTCAGTCCACTACCTAGAGAGGTCAATCTCTAGGATTTCTTAACCATGTCTACTCCTTATATTCACTTATAAGAGTTACAATAGATGATCCACCAAAGGACTTACCTATCCAACCAAGAGTATTATACCCCACCAAGGACTTACCCACTTTGCAAGAAGTCTTCTGCCTTCACCAAGGACTTACCTACTCTTGCATAAGTCTTGATCCTTTAAGGAATTACCCACTCTTCTTGGATATTCAACCTTTGACTTCACCTTTGTCAAGGATAAGCTTTCACCAAGGACTTACCCACTTGAGCAAGGAGTCTTCTGCCTTCACCAAGGGCTTACCCATTCTTGCTCCAAGTCTTCATCCTTGCCTACTTCTTCTTCACCAAGGGACTCCTTCCCTTTTTCTTCTTCACCTCTCTTAGTCAAGAGAGAGAACCTTCATCTTCATGATTGAAAGAGAGATTGGGAAATGGTGTAAGTGAGAGCCTCACAAGATATACATGAAGGACTAGATCTCTTACAAATCTCCTACTCACTATAATGGATGCAGCAAATGATTAAGCTTAGAGAGAGAGGAGGCTGTCAGATGCACTCAACTATAGAATAGGGATCTTATAGTGTTTGGATAACCATGGGATGAAGCCCAAAGGATCCTATTTATAGTTGAGGATTCCTAGAAGCTTATGGGAACAGTTAAGGATGAATACTAGCCATTTGGGATGTTGCAACAGATATTTTTTTGAGTTCTACAACATTCTAATGGATAAAAATACTTTTTTGTACTTTTCCGTACAGTGCGAACTATCGAGTTTCAATAAAGGTAACTCGACCAATTGCACTATGTGACATAATAAATTTGACCAATCATTCGAGTGTATCCGAAATGAAACTCGACCAATCACTTAAATCAGTTTTTCCCAGTACAGGGATCGGTCAAGTTCTATTAATATGCAACTCGGTCGATTTCATTCTCAAAATCCATTAAGGATGAGTCGAGTTTGTAACTCGACTAATGAACATTCTATAATGAATTTTGGAAAATGTCATTAAAGTGCTTAAATATTTGATTTAAGTGCTCCTAATTTTTTCTAAGCTTAATTACAAGCATACAATCTTTACAAGTGATTTACAACATGATTCTAATATATTTGCATCATATTGCACAAAAGTGCACTTGCATTGATTTTGACTTGTCTTTTCTCCAATTTTAGATGCGCAAGTTAGGGCACTTGGAGTGTGTCTATACCTAATCTGAAATCACTCAATTAGAAGCATTAAACACAAATAAGTGGAATGGTTTAGTTATCATCAAAACAAGGGTTTCATCAATTTAGACCTTGAGTCAACATTGACCTAGAGTCAACATTCTCCCCCATTTTGAAGATTAAAAACAATTCCATAAATGTGTTGAAAGCACTTAAGTAAATTCATACCTTTGGATAAACCTAGGGGCTTCAATGGAATGGAGTTCATATGCTCCCCTTCAATTGATTCTAGTGGAGTTCTCATACTCCCCCTTAATTGATGCAATTTATCCTGCATGGTTAGCTTTCATAACATTTATAGAATACTATGTCTTCTAATCCTGTCCTTTACCTTCTCCCCTTTTCATAAACATGCTTCTCACTCTTCATGCAAGATATGCCTTAACATTTATGTAAGACATGCTTTCTCGCATGTCTTTAAAAAAAGACATGAAGACATGCTTTCTCCCCCTTTGTCATTTCAAAATGTGGGGGTATGAAGAGATAAGAAACACCACTTGTTAAAAGAAAGGAGATAAAAAATGTTATAAGGGATTATAGAAGAGAAAAACTAGGGGCTTGTCCAAGCATAGAAAGAAAAGCAAGTTAAAGCATGCACTTGAACAACCCATAAAGTAATTCTAGCAAAGATCAAGGCCAGATAAAGTGTTGTAGAAAAAAAAATAATGAATCACAATATTGACCCTCAAGATTAGGGAATTTTCCCAAAAAGCGTCAGGGCTCATGGTGAATCAATGAGTCTTGCATAGAAGGTTGTTTCTGCATAACAAAACACTAGTCTTGCACCAAAAACTGACACTAGATCAAAATCAACATAAATTCCAAGGATGTTCCAATTTCTACATACGATGTAGCTCTATATATACTTCACATAATGCTTATGCAAGCAACTCAACATAGTAGATATGCAATTCAAGGAACAAGCTTGAGAAAGTATGAACCAAGATACAAGCATAGTATATAGTTGAATACCACTTGATGAAAAGATAATCAAGGCTAGAACTACATGTATATGGACTACTAGTAGATATTATCACTAGTTAAGACTTCTAGTAGGATCTAGATCATAGAAAGGGATGAACAAGTTAAATATCAAGCTATGATGTACATGTAGAGATATATCCAAACAAAGAGTTATGCAGTTTTAGAAGCTAGAAATGATATAACTCACTAGAAAATATGCATCACTAGCAAATATGCATAACTACCAAAGCATGATTACCACTAAGAACCTCAAGCTTATATCAAAACTAGATATACAACTAGATAGATGTAGCAAGTTAGAGAAAAATGAAACCAAATTAAGACACAACCAAGAGATCCAAAGAGATCATCACCAAAACCTGCAAAACCACTCAAGACAAGTAATTGCAAGATATAGGAATGCCACTAGTGGGACATCAAATTATAGAAATTAGAAAGATAGAGTTGTAAGAAAGATAGGCAATTTAAAACATGGAAATATGCATATATACAGGTACCATGGGAGTGCCAAATAATAAGGCCATTGATTGAGAAAATCTAGTTAAGAGGAAAATTCTCATTTCAAAAAGCCAACTATATATTCTATTCACAGTGCTACCGATCAAGTTACTTACAGGAAAAACTTGACTGACAATAGTTATTGGCAACACCCATAGAATCTGATCGATCGAGCTTCTATCTGTTAATACTCGACTGACGAAGATGCTGTCAAAAAGCACAAATATTTTGGAAAAACATATCTAGAGGCATGATAAAAAGGTAAGTTGTGTCCAAACATGTGTAAGAAAGTTAGTAATGCACTATGAAAGCATTAGAAACTAATTTTGAGCAAGAGTGTGGAGAAAAGCACAAAATACCACTTTTGACTCAAAAACTATATGCATAATGCACACTAACTTGATAGAAATAAGTTAGGATTTGATATGAGCAAGAAAACCTTCACCTCTATTCTTATGATTCCTTTTCCACTTGTTACCACCCCATACACATCTCACCTTTCTTCTTTCAAGAAGATTGGGAAGTCAATTCAATTCAAATAGCTCATGTCAATTCATTAGCGACCTACAAGAAGAAAGATGAAATGGATGTCAATCATGTTTTTGGGTCTGTAGGGGTTAGCTTAGCAACCCAAGTCATATTGCTCTTGGGTGCTTTCCTAAAAGGGAAACAATTCAAAGAATGACCAAAATCATTGCAATAGTTGCATGTGCCCATAGCCTTGGAACTAGAGGATTCTCCATAAAAGATTGGATATCCTTTACCTTTGTTGTTCCTTTGGCTACCATCATATCCTAAACCATGTCTACAAATTTGTTTATTAGTATTGTGTAGGATATCATTAAAATTCTTTTTTACCAACTAACAATCTTTGCAAAGAAGATCTCAAGAGTAATAGTAGAAGGAAAATGATTGATATTATCTCTAGAATGCAAAGATCTTTTTCTAGGCAAAGAGATTTGGTAATATAAGAATCTGTATCGATATGAAGAGAAACAACATTGTTCTCTCTACTAGTAGAACTAGAGCAAGATTCAATAACATTGATTTCAGCAAGCAAGTGAGCATTTTCATTTTCAAACATAGAAATCTTAGAACAATAGATCCTATTTCCATATTCAAAACCTTGTAAAGACAAGTCTTTGTTCTTATTTTCATATTTAAGAACATCACTATCATGAATGAGAGAATCAACAATTAAAATATGCTCTTCATTAAAACTACTCATAAGAGGTTGAGCTTCTAGAAATCTAATCTTTTCATGCAAGCTAGAATTTTCAAGTTTAAGAGAATCTACTTGACTAAGAAAAGCATTTTTATCATCAAACAAGCAAGTATTAGCATGTTCATGATCATCTATTTCTACATGCAAATTATTAACAATTCTAGCAAGCTTTGTTTTCCTTTTTAGAAGACTTAAGAGAGGCATGAGTAGCATGAATAATAGTAATTAAAGATTCTTTATCTAAAGAGTTTAGATTTACCTCATTTGATTCTTCACTTGTTGAAGCCATAAGAGAAAAATGACATTCTCCTTCATCACTAGAGCTCGATCTTGATCCTCCATTTGATTCTTCACTTGATCTTGAGTTAGAGGAGTCACTTGAGCTTGAATTGGAGGAGTCACTTGACCTTTTGTGCCATTTCTCCTTCTTCTTGTACTTCTATTCTCTTTTTTTTATTATGTGTTTTTTGCCTTGTAGACAATCTATCTTGAAGTGACTTTTCTTTCCACACTTGAGGCATTAGATGGAGGAGGAAGGCTTGCCTTTGTAGAGTCTACCCTTGGAGTATATGGAATCTTCTTCAACTTGAGAGGATGGAGATGCTTGACCAACAATATCCTCAATTTGAGCTTTGATTTCAGATTTCTTCATTCTCTTAAGCTCTTTCTCCTCTTTTCTTTCTTCTTCATCTTGCTTGTCAAGTTTGACTTCATGGGCTTGTAGATTTCCTATGAGTTCTTCAATAGGAATATCACCAATGGAAGGCCTATTTAATATCGTCAATTGAAGTGTTTTTACAAAGTGCAAATTTTTCTTGAAGGCCTATTCAATATCGTTAATATTATCTAATCAAATCAAAAGTATTTTGATAAAGTGCAAATTTTTCTTGTAGATATAAATGGAAAACATACAATCGTTATGATCAGTCCTTATCAAGGACAATCTAAATGAGATATACTTCCATAACTAGTGTAGGACTTTGAGAAGTGTTCTCTATGTCCCTGTAACACCGTTGCCAATGGAACCCACTACATATTCACCTAAGGATGAAATGGATGCTTACTTGAAGCATGCCAGTGATGTTGTAGACTTCAAGAACCTTGTGCTAGGATGTATGAAGTATGAGTTGCATAAACAACAACAAGAAAGGTGTAATGTCTCTAAGGAACTATTTGAGTGCAAACTGACAGAGGGAGATCTAGTAGATCCCCATGTTCTCAATATGATTGGGCATGTGGAGCATATAGAGAGACGGGGATTTTCTTTAGGTCAAGAGTTGGCCATGGCTATTGTTTTGGAAACATTGCCTGAATCATATAGACAGTTTACTGAGTGTTATCACTTGAACAACATGGCTAACCCACTATCTGAGTTACTTGACATCTTGATAAATGTTGAATCACAAATTAAGAAGGACAAACCCGTGATGATGATCAGTAGATTTGGGTCCAAGAACAAAGGCAAGACCAAGAAATGTTCTGAGGCTAAGCTGAAGTCCAAGTCTTCTACACTCAAAATAAGGAGAGGGGTAAGGAAACCTAGAAAGATGAAGGGATAGAGATATCTACTTCTGGTATATATGTAATTGAGA
Source organism: Alisma plantago-aquatica (assembly GCA_963693085.1). Lineage (NCBI taxonomy): Eukaryota > Viridiplantae > Streptophyta > Magnoliopsida > Alismatales > Alismataceae > Alisma > Alisma plantago-aquatica. The sequence goes on along the minus strand of OY856411.1, from coordinate 1,236,410,241 downwards.
TTAACTTCCCCATTTCATCTTGGGTACTTGATACCAGATGTAGATCACACATTTTCTCAAATGTGAATAATCTAGAAAGATGTAGACCTTTGAAGAAAGGTGAGGATGCATTGTGCGTTGCTAATGGAGAAATAGTTGTTGTCAGTGCAGTTGGAACCTATGAGTTATCTCTGCCAAGTGGACTTATAATAGAGTTGGAGAACTAATATTATGTACCTACAATTTATAGGAACAACATATTTGTATCTTATTTGGACAAGAATGGATTCAAATTTCTTATAAAGAATTGTCGATGCTCTATTAGTAAATGTGGGATATTTTATGGCAGTGCCCCAATGTCTTGTGGTCTATACTTGATAGATCTGGAGACAAGTGTGTATAACATAAAAACCAGAAGACAAAAACTCGATAACTCAAACCAAACATACATTTGGCATTGCCATCTAGGGCACATAAATGAGAAATGCATATCAAGACTCCATAAATATGGTTATTTGGACTATCTTGATTTTGAATCAATTGAAACATGTGAATCTTGTTTGTTAGGGAAGATGACAAAGACTCCCTTCACTGGAAACACTGAAAGGGCAAGTGGTCTATTAGGACTCATACATACTGATGTATGTGGGCCTTTTAGAATAAATGCTAGAGGTGGTTATCAATACTTCATTACATTTACTGATGATTTTAATAGGTATGGTTATGTTTACTTGATAAAACATAAGCCAGAAACCCTTGAAAAGTTCAAGAATTTCATGAATGAAGTACATAACCAAATTGGTAAAAGTATTAAGGAACTTTGTTCTGATCGAGATGGAGAATATTTAAGCTAAGAATTTGAGGACCTTCTGTGAGCCTGTGGTATCATATCATAATGGATTCCAACTGGAATACCACATCACAATAGTGTATTAGAAAGAAGGAATCACACATTACTAGATATGGTGCAATCAACGATGATTTTTCCTGATCTTCTGACTTGTGCAATCACACATTCTAGGGACATGCTCTACAAACCGCAGTGTTTACACTTAACTGCATACCATCTTAACCGATTCAAAAGACACCGTATGAGATATGCTATGGGAAACGTCCTGATGTGTCTTGAACCCTAATCAGATAAATGTTATTTTGTTGGATATCTCAAAGAAATGAGGGGGTACTACTTTTATACTCCATCTGACAACAAAGTGTTTGTTGCTATGACTGGTGTATTTCTTGAAAAGGAATTTATTTCCAAAGGAATCAGTGGGAGAAGAGTAGAAATCGAAGAGGTTTGAGACAAATAAGAAAACATTGAACCTATAGAGGTACAAGAGGAACAAGGAGACTCACAAATTGTTGTGGAATATCAAGTTTCTCATGTAACACAAGAATGTCGTAGATCTAGTAGGACACACCTTGATCATGAAAGATTTGGTTATCTTTGTGACTCAAGAAGGTGGTGAGTTGGTCATAAATGATGATCCAACAACCTACCTAGAAGCTATTGAGGGACTAGAATCTATGAAGTAGCTTGAGACCATGAGATCTGAGATGGAATCCGTGTACACCAACAAGGCACAAGCCTTGGTGGATCCACCTAAAGGGGTTAAACCCATAGGGTGAAAATGGGTCTTCAATAAGAAATCTGACATGGATGGTAATGTACAAACCTATAAGGGAATATTGGTTGCAAAAGGTTTGAAACAAGTTCAAGGTGTTAACTATGATGAAACTTTTTCACCAGTTGCTATGGTTAAGTCCATCAAGATCATGCTTGCCATTGCAACTTACTATGACAATGAGATTTAGCCGATGGACGTTAAAATCACTTTCCTTAATGAAAATCTTCTTGAGGATGTGTACATGACACAACCCCATGGTTTTATAAATCCAAATGATGTAAATAAAGTCTATAAGCTACAAACATCAATATATAGATTGAAGCAAGTATCTCAGAGTTGGAATCTTTGATTGAAGAAACAACCAAAGAGTTTGGCTTTAGTCAAAATGAAGATGAACCATGTATCTACAAGAAGGTTACTTGGAGCATGATTGTATTCCTTATATTGTATGTGGATTACATACTTTTTATGGGGATTCCTACTTTACATATGGTAAAGACTTGGCTAGGAAATACATTCTCTATGAAGGACTTAGGTGAAGCATCCTACATCTTAGGAATCACAATCTATAGAGTTAGATCTAGAAGGCTTCTTGGACTAAGTCAAAGCACATACATTGAGAAAGTGTTGAAGATGTTCAACATGGAGAACTTGAAGAGAGGAAATCTACCCATGTCTCATGGTGTTGGTATCTCTAGAGCTCAATGTTCCAATTCTTGTGAAGAAAGGGAGCACATGAGTAAGATTCCATATGCATATGCAATTGGATCTATGTATGCAATGTTATGTACTTGTCTAGATGTCTTGTATGCCTGAAGCATGATGAGTAGATATCAGTCAGATCCTGGTGAATCGCACTAAACTGTAATGAAGAAAATCCTTAAGTACTTGAGAAGAACTAAGGATCAATTCCTTGTCTATGTTAGTGAGGAAGAGTTGGTGGTAAAGGGTTACACCGATGCAAGCTTCCAAACTAACAAAGATGACTATAGATCACAATCTAGATTTGTGTTTTGCCTCAACAATGAAGTTGTAAGCTAGAAGAGTTCCAAGAAAGAGACATTTGCATATTCAATAACAGAGGCAGAGTATATTGTTGCATCCAATGCAACAAAGAAGGTTGTTCGAATCAAGAAGTTCATTTTTGAACATGGGGTGGTTCCAAGCATTAGCGATGCAATTGAGCTATACTATGACAACAAAAGAGCTATTCCACTAGATAAGGAATCCATATCGCATCAACGTTCCAAGAATATACAAATGTGGTTCCATCTCATCTGAGAGATCATACAGTGAGGAGATGTGAAGATTTACAGAGTAGAAACTAAAAGTAATGTGGTTGACCCCTTAAAAAGCACTTTTGCAACTGAAGCATGAAGGTCATGTTAGATCACTTGGGATTAAGTTCATGGGTGATTGGCTCTAAGTGCAAGTGGGAGTTTGTTGGTATGTATGCCCAGAGATCCAATCATATGATGATTGTAATGGCATATCTTGTAAATGATTTGATTAATAATAAAGGCAATCTTCCGATTTATTCTATTTTATTCAGTGATGAGATAATGGTGTAACAAATAAATGTATAAAGAATGATGTTACTCAATGATATATGTCTTCAGGTTGAAGACATGAACAATGAGATCATACATATGTTAAGAGTATACATTCTTGTTATGTCCTTAGTTAGATGTTATTATGGAAGGTTGATAGACAACAATAACACATAAGACTAGATTGTGTGTTGGTTAGTGACAAAATATCATTAGTCATGATATGTGATATCAAACTAAACACATAGATACTTGTTAGACTTCAGTATACCAGATAAACCCACCTTGAGATTATTGCATGGAAACCATGATTGGTAGTCAGAATCATCTCTCATAGTGGTGGTGGTGGTGATTGTGGTTCATATGGAATGACAGGAGTTCCCGGTGGTCCACATGGATTACTACAGAGGTGAGGAAACCTTTTCCAGCTGTTAGGCATATGAAGTCAACTGCCGTCTGTGGTGATCAACCAGGAGGCCACTGTTGACAACTGTCTAGGTACGACTTGAGAAAGGAGCACGCTGCAACAAGGGATAGTTACTAGACTTGCTCCAGGACCAGATATAAGCCTTGCAACCTATCCTTCTATTACATAGTTGTTGATGAGATCTACAGTTCAAGGGGAATATGGAAGTAAATTTTTTTCCACTACCATATCTGATGCCATATTTCCTTATAGGGGACTTGACTACTTCCCTTACAGACACTCCACCATCTTTGTGTGAGCTCCTTGGAACATGTCTTGGATGGCTTGGCTCACATATGTGTACTAGGGACAATGATTGGAATCATAATGGATAGGTTCCCATGGTTTGATATGTGAAAAGGAATAGTAATGGGGTATCCCAGTCGCATAAAGATAATATTTAGAAGGTGTAGAGTTTGGATTTAGGTGTGGATGCCTAGTCATCCCACCGTACTAGTAACTAGTGTCAATTAGGAGTGGAGAGGAAGGATGATAAATTGAAACTTCATCATTGACCTTTAGCAGCTCTTCTTGGTTCCAAGGAACTTGGTGGATATCATAGACAAGTGATTCTAGAGGAGAGGGGGGAAGAAAAATTAGGGTAGATTGAGGCGTGGCATGAGAAAGGGGAGAGGTGGTGGAAGGGGTATCTCTCAAGCAATGATATTGTGTGTTATAAGAGTGGGGACAAGAGAGGTATTTCCACCATTAGGGGAATGACTGGTACAACTTTGATTTATTTTGTGGCTTGATTTTCCTCCAAAGAAATCCAATGTTCGGTCATTGGTAGGGTATGTAGTCGATGAAGCGTTGTTGCATCTGATTGAATTGATCAATGTAGTCAAGGAAGTAGACTTCTTCTTCTTTGGTATACTTCTTGCTACCTCTAGAGGCTTGGAAATTGACAAATTCAGTTCCCACTCATAGGATGAGAAATCCTGCATCAAATTCGATAAATGCTCTGGAAGTGGAAAGGAAAGGCCAGCCAAAGATAAAAGGGTAGTAATGAATTTCCTTTATATCTAGCACCACAAAGTCACATGGGATGTAGAATTTTCTGACCTTAACTAGAACATCATCAATAGTCCTAAGTGGCTTGGTGATTGAACAGTCTACATTTGAATGCTCATATGGGTGGGTTGTGCATTGGTGAGACCAAGTCTCCTACACTTTCTCAAGGGAATAATGGAGATTTTAGCTCCAAGATTTGCTAACCCCAATTTGCTAGTGAAATTTATGATAATGCATGTGATTCCAAAAGATCCTGGGTCTTTTCATTTGTGTGGCGTCTTACTTTGGATGATGTCTGATGTGGTTCTTTCTAGTTTCACCATTTTAGATTCTTCAGTCATGTACTTATAGTTCAACAGATACTTAAAGAATTTTGTCCAGTCAGGCATTTCTTTCATGGCATCTAAGAGTGGAATATTTACACACAACTTTCTCATAGTTTCTTTAAACTTGTTGAACCTAGAGTCCAACTAGGTCTTCTTTAGCCGTCCAACAAAGGGTATAAATAGGAATGCTATCTTGCAGGGTGGACGACACTAGTAGATCTGGGACAACTACTTCATCACCACCCCCTTGGTAAAAAATTATGGGAGGAAGACTTGCCCTTTTTGGAGTTGTAAGGCCAAATCAAGTAGTTACAGTCTTAAGTTGCTCCAAGTGCTTGGGGTTCGGTTCAGGCTTCCCGATGAGAATTCCTATGGGAGGACGTAGAGCTACGTTCAATAAAGGCAGTTGGGAGTCAAGTGATTTTTGTTGAGCTTTCTAGTTGTTGAACATCATTTTCTTATTTTCGCCACATTGCCTGCTGACTGGCCATCATAGCCTGAATGCTTCTTTCTATGACAAAAATCCTTTCATTATCATATTGTGGGAGGGGTTTGATGGAGATTTTTGAATTTTTGCCCCCTATATTTACCTTAATTTATGTAGTTTTTTTATTGATATATTGGTAGACGGGGTGGCTTCTAGCCTGTGGATTTCCAACTTGATTAGGGATGTTGTAAATAGCATTCACATCTTCAAATTGTTGTTGAGGTAGTCCTCTTTCATATGCTATGAAAGATGATTTCAATTAGTCTTGTTTCAAGGTGATATTTTTTGTGACTCTCCGCAATACACTATAGTTTGGAGTTGTTTTTAGTTTTGCTATCTTGAGGAGTCCTCCTCTATTAGATATGGCTTGGGTTTCGACACTTCTCTGGACAACCGCCCAAGCATTTTCAATATTTGGAACATAAATCCATCCCATAGGATCTAGAAAGTCTTTGGTGTCCTCATCTACATCTCAATAGAAAATCTCAATCAATTGATCCTTCGGTATATTGTGGTGTGGACAAAGATGAAGGAGTTCCTTGAATTGCTCCCAGGATTCTCTCAAGGTTTCACTAGGAACAATGGTGAATCTAGTGATTTGTCCCCTGATGGTATAAGTTAGGGATGGGGGTGGTATGTTTCAAGAAATTTTTCCTAGAGAGATTCCCTTGTGGTGATGAGGTTTCCTTCTAGAGAAATATGCAAACTCATTGCTTGGTTGGTGAGAGAGTATTTGAATAATTGAAGTTTGAAGGCATCATCGTTAACATCCAGTACCTTATGCATGGTGAATAAGTCAAGGAATCATCGGAGGTGGTCTTGATTGTATTCTCCCATTCTTCCTACAAAGGGGTTGCTTTGGAGGAGATTGATCCATTATGTACAGATCTTGAATTGCAGAGCAGTGATTTCAAGAGGAACAACAGGATGTCAGTCAACACTCCTGGGAACTGAAAAGTCCTTAAGTTGTTTTTGCTGCTCGGCTTCTTGTTGATCAATGGCTTGCATTTTTATAGCCGCCCTGTGTGCAACTAGAGCCTACTCTATCTGCCTTTGGATCTCTTCCTCTTGATCCATCCGAATCGATGGGATAGATTTAAATGGTGGAAGGTCCTGTCAATCTCAGAATCATAGGGAAAAGGGGTGTTGGCAACACCTCAAGAGAATCACATACAATGTTGAAGCCTGAGGGGAAAGGTTAAAAGAACAAGATGAGAAAATATTTCAAGAGAAAAATAAAATAAAAACTAAGGAAAGAAGTACTGCCAAAATAGAAATTCGACAGAAAGAGAAGATACAATACTGGTATGGGTTTTGGTAGTCAAAAAAAAAATTTACCAAAATTTAAGATAGGAAATTATGGAGTGATAACATCTCATTTTGTGTACTTTTTGCGTATGATTTATGCCTCCCCTATCATACCTTTTATGGATTTCTCCACTTATTTTAGTACCTTGGTATCAAAAATCTTAAATTCATACATCTTTTACTTGCATATATTGCAAAGGATTCAATTTCTCTCTTGAAGATAAATCTCTATCCTGATACATTAACTTACCCCACCAGTACATAGATGAATGGAGACCCCTTGCAGATGATTTTGTCACTAAATTTTATCCCACTAAAAGAACTATATGTAATATGTAAAAGATCTATTCTTTCATGCAAAAACCAGGGGAGAACCTTCACGAGGCATGGGAACATTTCCAAAAATACTAGAGAGATTTCCCCTACCATAATTGTCGTAAATGAATTCTGGTAACCACTTTTTACAATGCACTAACTTCCATGGAAAGAACTTCACTAAATGTAGCCACCAGAAGTGACTTTCTTGGTAAGAAACTGAGCAGAACCATGAAGATCATCGATAACATGGTTGTACTACAAGTAGGCATGGACTATGACATAAACGATAGAGGATCAGCCAAGAAGGTGGGTTCTTAAGGACGTTAATCATTTCTAAGGATTTGGAAACCATTACATATCAGATCAGAAAATCGCTACCGATGTCAAACAATTAAAAGACACTGGGGGAAAGAGCAAGAAACACATAGAGAAAGTCATAAAATGTGTTACATGTGGCGAAGGAGGGCATGGAGTTGACAATTGTATGTATACATGGCCAGAAATGAGTGAAGAAAGTGAAAGAGAAGAAGAAACTAAAAATGTCTCTTATGCCAATTTCAAACGACCAGATCATCCTGAATTTACCTACGGAGACAAAGAAGTTGTTGAAAATGCTCATCAACTAAGTAATTTGTCTAAACCACCTCCAAGATTTGAGAACAAAGGAGGATCGACTCAATATACTAGAACTAATAGCTATCAGACATATAAAAATAGCTATCAGAGTCAAAATAAAAATATGAGTCGACAGGGTCAAGGACAGGGCCAAGGATCGAGCCAGGCCAAGGATAGCAACCAAACTGACATGATTGCTCAATTGTTTGACTTTGCAAAGAGGTAGGCTTCGGTAAACGATAAACTTGCCCAAAGTGCCATCACCAATTCAAGAGTTCTAACTATAGTGCAAATGCAGATGGCAGACATGCAAAGCCATCAAAGGCAGATTGATCAACAGCTTGCCCAACTAGTGGAACTTATAAAAACCCCTTCAGGGAAGATCTCATCAAATATAGAAACTGCGAAGATGGCCACTCTCTGACCAGGGAGGATGTTGGAAGACCTTGGTACTAACAACACCAAAGAAGAAAGAAGTAGTGGTGAGCAAAAATCTGACATGATGATTACTCCAAAAGAGTCCAAGGGACAAGAATCAGTTGAAGATAGCTGAGAAGAAGAAAAGGGCAAAAAGAAGAAGGATGAAGAGGTCAAGCACTCAGATCTTATAGGAGAAGTTCTTACGAAGAGAAATCCTCATGCCCCAAGAGTTCCCTTTCCCTATAAACTGATCAAGGCACATTTAAAGAAGAGGTATAAGAAATTTATTGAAGCAGTAAAGAAGTTCCACCTGGATGTCCCGCTTCTCGATGCAATTGAAGAGATGCCAACATATGCAAAATTCTTTAAAGACCTAATCACAAAGAGAAGGAGAGGAGACCATGTTGAGACCATGAAATTGGCAAAAATGTCAAGTGCCTTTCTTCAAGATGAGTTACCAACCAAAATGAGAGATCCAGGGGCATTCAACATACTCTTCTACATCGGAGACAATGTGGAAAAGGAAGCGATTAGCCAATTTGGGAGAAAGCATGAGTCTTATGCCCTTGACTCTATTGCAAAGTCTCAGGTTAATGGATATGGTAAAGATGGGCATGAGAATCAAATTAGTTGATCACACCTTTATGAAACCCGTGGGAATAGTAGAGAATGTTTTGATACGGGTCGGGCATTTTTTCATACCATGCGACATAGTGGTGATCGACACAGTCGAGGATTCTAAGTGCCTAATGATATTTGGGAGACCTTTCCTCACAACTGGAAGGGCTCTAATAGATGTAGCAGAAGTAATAATTACTTTGTACGTTGGGAATGATCACATCGACTTTCGATTCCAAGATTCTTTGAGAGGATCGTCTCTCTTTGAGTAAGTTTACTTTATGGATAGCTACAATCAATAATGTGAAGAGGTGCAAGAGGATAAGGTGATCGTTGATCCCCTTATGAGAGCCTTGAATAGTCCTGACCCTATAGTGGAAGACCCAAAAGTTGTAGAGATCATGCATTACCTAAATCAACCTGAAGAAGAACTCAATAAGGATGAAGAAACTTTTGAGACCATAAAGTACGACTCACTTGAGCAAACACCTGAAGAAAAGAAAGCACCAAAACCAAAGCCAGAATTGAAATCGCTTCCAGAAGGACTAAAATATGAATTCTTAGACGAAGAAGAGAAGAATCATGTGATCGTTGATGCTAACTTGACAAATGACCAGCTAGAAAGGTTGCTAAAGGAGCTCAAATTGCACATAAAGGTTATAGTGTATTCGGTAGAAGACATCAGAGGCCTCAACCCTGCTTTATGCATGCACAAAATACCTCTTGAAGAAACAGCTAAACCTTTAGCCCAACTATAGAGGAAGTTAAATCAAATGCTAAAGGAAGTCATGAAGAATGAAGTTTTCAAGCTATAGGACGTCGGGATCATTTAACCCATAAGTGACAGTATCTGGATAAGCCCTATCCATGTGGTTCCTAAGAAAGGTGGAATTCTAGTGATAAGAGATGAGGTGACAATGAGAATGGTAACATGTTGGCATATGTGCATTGATTATCACAAATAAAATGCTACTACCAGAAAAGATCATTTCTCTCTGCCATTTATCAATCAAGTTCTAGAAAGATTAGCTAATCATGATTACTTCTATTTTCTAGATGGGTATTCGAGATTCTATAAAGTACCAATTCATCTGGATGATCAAGAAAAGACAATGTTCACCTGCATCTATGGCACACACGATTTCATAAGGATGTCATTCGAGTTGTGCAATGCATCAACAACTTTCCAACACTGCATGATATCTATGTTTTTAGAATTTCTAGAAGACATAGTAGAGATCTTCGTTGATGACTTCTCTGTCTATGTAATAAATTTTGAGGCATGTCTAAGAAACCTATCTTTCATACTGCAATGATGTAAGAAAAACACTTGTCCTGAACTAGGAAAAATGCCATGTTCTGGTCCAAGACGGTATCGTCTTAGGGAATAAAGTTTCCAAGAAAGGAATAGAAGTGGACCTAAGAAAGATTGAGGCCATATCCAAGCTTTCACCACCTAAATCTGTTGCATGAGTAAGGAGTTTCTTAGGGCATGCAGGATATTATAGACGATTTATAAAAGTTTTCTCAAATATTGCTAAACCCCTTTCAAATCTTTTAATTAAATATGTTGAATTCAAATTCACTAGTGAATTCTTAGACACCTTCTAGATGCTTAAAAGGGTGTTAACAACAATGCCGATCTTACAAGCACCAAATTGGGAGTTACCTTTTGAAATTATGTGTGATGCCAGTGATTTTGCCATTGGTGTTGTCCTAGGATAGAAGAAGGACAAAAGACACCATGTGATTTGCTACACAAGCTGAATGTTGGATGAAGCCCAAGTAAACTATAACACCACTGAAAAATAAATGTTGACTATCGTATTTGCCTTTGATAAGTTCAGGTAATACCTAGTGGGGTTAAAAGTAAAAGTATATACTGGTCATAGAGCTATAAAATATCTCATGCAAAAGAAGGATACAAAGTCGAGACTTCTATGATGGGCCTTATTACTGCAAGAATTCGATCATGAGATCATCGATAAAAAAGGAAAAGAGAATGTGGTTGCAGACCACCTATCAAGGATAGTTTTTGATGAAGAAAATAAATTTCTTGTAAATGACAACTATACTAATGAGGCTCTCTTGATGGCCTAGTCAGATGAACGAAACCTATCTTGGTTTGTTGACATTTGCAATTATCTAGCCTGTAGGCAACTTCCACTAGAGATCACTTATAATTAGAAGAAGAAATTATTCTCTGATCTAAAAAACTACTATTGGGATGATCCACTGCTATTCAAAAGATGCTCTAATAATTTATATCGTCATTGTATACCTGAAGAAGAAGTGTCGCTAATCCTAAAAGAATGACATTCCTCACCTTATGGGGGCCATCGCGGGGCGGGGGGTGGAGTACAGCTGCAAAAGTCCTACAATCAAGATTTTATTGGCCGACTCTTTTTAAAGGTATTGTGTCATTTGTCAAGACCTGCAAAGAGTGTCAACTTACGGGAAACATCAACCAAAGGAATGAGATGTCGATGGCCAATTGGGTGGAAGTTGAAATTTTTGATGTATGGGGGATTGGCTATATGGGACCTTTCCCATCATTAAGAGGGAACCAATATATACTTGTTGTTGTTGACTATGTCTCAAAATGGGTAGAGGTTGTTGCCACTCAAACCTGTGACTCTAATGCAGTAATCAAGTTGTTTGAGAAAACTATCTTCCCATGGTTCAGGGTACCACACACTGTTATAAGCGTCGGGGGGTCTCACTTTAGAGAAAAGCAATTTGAAGCTCTATTGAGGAAGTATGGAGTAAAACACAAAGTTGCAACACCATACCATCCCCAAACATCGGGACAAGTTGAGGTGTCTAACATGTAGATCAAACATATCCTAAAGAAGACTCTAAGTCGTACAAGGAAGAAATGGTCTACAAAACTTGACGATGTGCTATGGGCTTACCATACAGCGTATAAGACACCTATAGGCATGACACCCTATAGTTTGATTTATGGGAATTCTTGTCATCTACCTATCGAATTAGAGCACAAAGCCTTGTGGGCTATCAAATTTCAGAACATGGATCTTGACAAGGCAGGGCAGAAAAAGATTTCTCCAACTTCAAGAACTTGAAGAGTTGAGACTGCATGTTTATGAGAATGTAAGGATCTATAAGCAAAGAACTAAGGTATCGCATGATTCCCACCTGAAGAGCAAGGATGTCCATGAAGGAAACACAATTATTTTATTTAATTCAAGTATCAGGTTGTTCCCTGGAAAGCTGAGAATAGGATGGTTCAACCCTTATCCTGTGGTAAAAATATACCTGTCAGGGATGATGCAAATAAACGGAGACAAGACAAGCACTTTCAAGGTGAATGGGTAGAGGGTAAAAAGGTACTATGAAGACGAGGCTTTTGTGATAAGGATCGAGCTAAGTTTGGGGGAACCAAGTCCTCTAACAAGTGAAAAGTATGAGCAAGCATCAACACCAGCTGAAGGAGGATGAAGTTAGAATGAGAGAGAGTCAAGCTAAAAGACTTTAAACCAACTGTAACATACCGGATCTTGGACCCTACCCTAGAACTGTGACCTTTTGGGTTTGACCAAACAAGGTTAAGGTTAGAGTGATCCTAATAATCTAATGCGTGAATAATGTAATATAATATGTCAAATAATTCATTTGGTGATAATAAGATGATAAATAACTTAATTGGATGCATAATGATGTTAATGGGCCTCTAATGGGCCAGATGACAAAACCCATGTACAAAATTCTTAAAAGTGGAAATAAACTCCAAATTCATAATCTATACATAAAAATAAGTTTACATGTCAATTTTCATTTATTTTGGACAACCTTGAAATAATATGGTAAGTTAGGAGAGAGAAATTTCCTAAAAGGTGTAATTAATAAATAAATATAATTCGTGACTCCAAAAGAGGAAAATAATCTTATATTCGTGATCTACATAATAAATATAGCCTTTGGGTGAATTTTCATCCAATTTGGAGAAAGTTTGCTTAAAAGGTGAAATCAGGAGAGAGAAAGTATGTAGAACCTTCAAAATATTAAATAAATGCTCAAACAACTCCAATATGTAAAATTGTTGGCAAATTCGTATCCAACACATTAAATATGACTTGTGGGTCAAGTTTCATAATTTTTGGGTAATCCTAACGCCATTAATGAAGGAGGAAAGAGAAAATAGGTTTTGAATTATTTAACCTACTAAAAGTTTTCAAAAGGAAAATCTAATTTTATAATCGAAATCTAAATGCCTTAATTGGCCTCTGTGCAAAATTTTACTAAATTTGGATAATGTTTGAACCCTAAAATGAAGAAAGAGAAAAAGGAAATTATCTCAATGTCACTTTATTAAATAATATCGATTTTGTCACACCTTAGTTTCCTAATTTGTTTAATCGCATGATCTCGGCCATCGATTTTTGGATCCAACGACCCCTGCGTCATCTCCTACCTTGAGTAGGAGACCGCTGTCTCGTGAACAGTAACTTCCCCAACAGTCTTTGGTATTTCTTTCCTTTCTCTCTCAATTCTCAATCGTTTTTAATAATTTTTGGTGTGTTGAATCCGTGAGAGGATTATGCATCCTTCAATATATTATTTGTTTGCTTTCTCGCTGTATTTCAGATTTTCCCAAAGCATGGGCACCGAGCTTCTCGGTTATTTTTCGCTTATGTCCTAGATCAAACCCCCTGCCTATTTAAGCTCTACCCCAGACATCGTCGACTCCCGAGGAACTCTCATCTCACCTCAATTCCTCCACACAATGATGGGTTGGTCATCGGCAACCCTATTTTCTTTCTATGTTTGCGGCATCGTTTTAGATTCCATGGTGGAACTGGCACATCAATTAGGCACATTGGTGAGTTCTTCCCCTTGTGTTCTTCCTTCCGGTGCTCTTTATTTCTTGAAACGTGGAGTTTCTTGGTTTTGCCCAGATCGCTGTGAGCAGATCGGGCTGCTCCAGCAGCCATGGCAGGTGCACGTCTGGGGAAGAAACCCCTCGGTGCAATCTCCCTTCTACCCCTCTCTTTTTTCCTCTTTGCAATGTTTTTCAACCGGGGGCTTTTGCGTCCTTTCGCCCTCTAGTTCCTTTGCCTTGGGTGAGGTCAACCGAGAGGCTGACCGATGATGTGGCTTCTACCTATTGGGCCAAGTCATAGGTCGGCCCCGCTTCCTCTCTCCCTCTCTCGTGAGTTTTTTTAGCTTATGTGGATTTTCGAATTTTTCTGATTGGTCGAGATTGTAAAATTCATATCTTTTGCTGAGATTGTCCAAAAATTTCAAATAAATAATCGTTAGATTTAGAAAAATGCAAGCTTTTTAATGGTTTGTTTTGTTACCTGAATCTAATGTTATAAAGAGGTGATTTTAATGGATCTAATTAATAAGTTAATAACTTGTATAATTCATAACTAAATATTTATAAGTCAAAAAAGTTAATAAAATATGTTTTGAACTTAGGAAAATATAACCTAAAATGTGGCATAGTTTTTTATAACCTAATCCACTAATAATAAAAAGGTGATTTTTAGAGTTTATGAAATCAATATAAATCTAACCCTAATCCCACATATATGCTAATAGGTGCTTTGGATGCCTAGGCTTGGATCTAGATGTGACTTTGGATCATTTGAATCTGATGTTGAGGTATGTTTGCATCCCTGAACATTCTTGTTGAGCAATTATCCTATTTTTGTCTTACTTTTGGTCCTATGGACATTAGCCTTCACATTGTCTTGTTCTTTTGAAATCATGCTTCATGTGAAGTATCTTATTTTGTTATTGATCTTGTGATCATGGATATTCTCTTGGAATCTTATCTTGTTGCCTTGGTGCAATTTATACTTTTGATATTATATGCCCATTGTGATGTGGAAGTTTACTTGGTGATATTTTCCCACTTTAAAGTGGATGTTTATTTGTTTGAGTTGTCCACTGTATATTCTGACTATACTTTCTACTTGCCTCTACATTAAACATGCTATGTGATTCAGTAGCAGTAGAGTAGTGTAAGCGCATTGGTTTTGTTTATAGCAGATGTGATATTTCCTGCTCTTTTTGGGACGGCAAGGAACCTCATACCCCGGGCAAGATGTGTGATTCTTGGCCCATGTTTTTATATATACTAGTTAATGGACATGCTTTGCACGTCTTCTATTCAATTATAGATTTAATTATATAGGAGGTTTTTTCCTTTATTTTTACCATGCATGTAATGATTGGTTGACTCCAATATCTTCATTGTCTTAAAGGTAACCCCTAATAAAATATAAATAAAATTAATCAGTAATAGGTTGTGTAATTTTCTAAAATATATTTATGTACATCATATTAACTTCTTAATGAATTTTGACTAAGAAAAAGATTGTTTACGTAAAACACACCACATGCACTAATATAGCCTTTGGTATCCTTAGAGGGGGTAGGGTCATCTACATGTGATTGGGATGGATGATCCCTAGCTGTCTTATTTGACCACCATAGTAGTGTGGGAAAATATGAAGTTTAGCACATAATCTTTCCCCAAGAATATTGTTTTAGACTAAGTTTATAGGTTGCATTTGGCCAGTCTATCGAGGAATTATTAAACTCAAAAGAAGTAGTTTTTTTGTAGGTGGACCATAATAAATTATTTAGTAAAAATAAAGGACATTCAAGATAAATATTATCTTCAAGTAAAAGGGATATTTTTTTACTACATAATACTAAAAGAAGAGAGAATAGTTCCACATTATACAAGGAGAATTTCATTCAACCATTAATTTTGATTTGAATTGGACAACCTATCATAATGTATCATGCAAGCTCAACTTTTGAGTTCTTCAGGGATTCTACCATCAACTTGCTAGATTGTATGCAAATGTAAATACAATAACCTTCATTTGGGAAGGTTTAGGTCGTGCTATTACAGGGGACTACTTAAACCTCCCCTTTAAGTTAGGTGCAATTACATAATGGAACTTGCCTAACATAGGGAAGATAATCTAAATTGTCTCATATGATTCCTCATTATATTTGCATTGATCTTTATAGATGAGGACACAATGAGGTGTAGACATCACTCATGAACAATAACACATATGTACTCACTGGTGGGTAGTTACACAACACATAGAAATGAATCCTCTTGGCTAACATTTTTTTAGGACTCAACCTGGGTCCATGTAGAATGATATGGTGTACTAAACACCCTATTTATTGTAGCTAGAATTATACTAATAGTTGATGGTCACTCTTTGTGTTTGAAGTGGGTGAAATCACATCTATTTATTTCTTGATTTTGCTCAACAAACTTTAAATATGATGATCTTGGGAAAAGTTATAGGTATGTATCTCCTATAATGGGATCATGTAAGCATACTAAGGAAGTTGTTAACTAATTGTGAGGACAATGTTTTGACCACACTTCTGATGATGAACATATGACAACATAAAAATTTACATAAATACAATATAGAGAACATCGACATTATCCTTGCCCCTCGTCATAATATTATTACCTGAAAGTTTTAGTATATGGTAATTAAGTATTTATATCCCTTAGAGATAGGTTTTATATATATCTTACATTACTAATACTTCAGGGGAAAAATATTATTTTACATTTTGAACCCTTTATGAATATTTTCAGAAAACCTAACTGGTTATTGGATGTATATTAGTATGTGATAGATATAATTCTCAACTATTTGAATACAAAATTCATCAATAGGAAATTTTACTTAAAAATATCACCATGAATAATATTATGTTATACAAGATGATTGAAAATAACCATTTTATCCAAGTTCTAAGATGTTTAGGATTTTAAATTGTCAAGAGAGTTTGAGTAGAAAAAGTCATGTATCTAATATTAAGTTACACAACATGAGACATATTCAATATTAAAAGATTTTGGGACCACTATTCCATAAGGAAACTTTGCACACACAAACAATGATAACATTTTTTATTGTTATAAAGGCATACATACTCTTTTCTAATGATTTATTCATAAGCATAAGTTTAATTATAGAAACAATCTCTGTGATGAACAATTTCCCATAGACCATAATGTAAAGCCATTTACCCTTGAAGTCATGAGCTACAAGGATACAATATATATAACAATACTTCATTTTTAATATATATTTTTTAGACACATCAAAATAAAACTAATATCAACCTTCATCACATAACTTGATAAAAGCGATTTTAATAATTAATACATAGATTCTAAAAGTGCATACGGTATGTCAAATTTCTAACCATACCAAATGAAAGTATGTATTGTTAGTGTATGGATTGAATATTTTGTATACTCATATTATATCACATGCTCAATATATATGAATAATAACCTTTTGAATTCATAATTGGTACAAAATTCTAATTTATTTTGAAATACATCGATGGATACTTGCATTATTTTACAATGAGTTTGTTTTGTGTATTTAATATAAGATATGTGAAAATTAGAGTTAATAAAACTCATACTGAGTTTTAGAGCCAAACCAATGTGAATCAAAGTGGTGATACACCATCATGTCTTCTTTGAGTTAAGGCATATACCTATCCCAGAATATTAGATGATCTATTTAGATTTTTCTATCATTTAAAATGCAGAACTTATCATTTTGGAAGTAGTACTATTTATAGGCTAAATGAATGATATTTTGGTAAACCAAATGATGGAATTAGTGTATGTTGATGTCTCTAAATATTCTAAGGATCTAAATCACATAGACAGTCTGTAGCTTCATCGTTCACATCATACGAACATGATTTCCTCAAACAATATAATTTCATAAATTCCTTTGTAATGTAACATGCATGCGATGTACACCTAGCACAAGACCTCAATTTATAGACGAAACCTTATCATTCATTCTATTTTTTGTCATCAAAGGTTTATCTAGATGATTCATTCTATTGTGTATAAATTTCAATATAATACATCATAAGTACTTTTAAAGTATTTTAATTTTGATGAACAAGAGCAGTAGGTTGTAAATGAGGAAGACGACAATGATTTTTGCCACTGAAAGTACGACACAACTGTGCTAAATATGCTATGTTCTACACTGACAATGAAGGAGTCGTTGGACACCTAATAAATGGACTTGTACACGATGAACTCAGAGAGTATACACACCTAGTACAAGTTTGAGTTAGTACCAGATTGAAGTACAGAAAGGGACAAAATTAAAATAGAACTGAATTGAAAATATAAAATAAGCATGTAATGAGATAAATTTTAGTTGAAAGACATTAGTTGAGTATAACAAAATACAACAAATTGGCATGTCAAGTTGTTTAAAAAAACCTGCCTGGTGATGTGTCCAATGCAACTCTTGTAGTATGCCCTACAATATGATTTTTTAAGCAGAAGAAGGTTATGATTCCATTGAGTGATGAAGCTAACATTTTTATTTCCTAAAATCTAAAATTATAAGTTCATAAGTACATACATCTAGTGAATATGAACCGAGTGATAGACATTGGAGACAACGTCAATGATGTTGAATAAGATTTGTGTAATAGAATCAACATAATCATATATTTATTACGAAAAAAACATCACATTGCCTTCGTAGAGAGTATAGATCCGACTGATCATGTAGTGAGCGTGTTCATGGAAGAAGTCTATCAAATTAGAAAACCATCTCTTCTGGGAACTCTTCATGATCCCTCTATAGAGTCCAACGTGTACTCGATGGCTCATTTCACATAAACGGTGGGCAATCAACCTTCTCTTCTTCCTCCTTGACATGTCTGGTCCCGCCAGAGGGCCAAACGTAGGCTAAGAGGGGAATCAGGCTACGGATTCATTGACATAGACTATTGGATGAGAAAAACGTAAAGAAAAAATCCTCTTGCACCCGACGAGAAGTTGTATAGATCAGTATTGAAGCCGGTGGTTGCCTTGCAACACGACAATTCATTGAAATTATAACGATGTTAATGGACGTGTGAAACATTGTCTAACTGCAGTCTACAGGTTTTATTTGGATCTAAATATAATCGAATGAACAGAGCGGAGGAAAACAATATGAAATATAAATAGATGGAATCCACTTAAAGCGAAGCTAGATCAGATGGATAGACTACTAAACATTTTTACTGATTGCAATGATCTTGCGGCACATAAAAGTGGGCTTTGGCGAGAAAGCAGCAAATAGATATGACGCCTGTATGCCTAGAGATGGAGCAAACATAATGATATACTTTTGAGGGAAGCGGAGGAGACATTAAATTACGGTTATGGGGGACGGGACGTCTGGTTTATAAAGAGGGGACGTCACGTTTGTTATGAGTCCAACATATTTAATACATAATGATGATGGAGGCATAAAGAAGAGTCTGTAATTTATAGGATAACAACACGAGAGAGAGAGACAGAGAGAGAGATTGCTAGGTGAAGGGAGGAGATGGTGGGCTAATGAAGAGTCCAACAATTTTAAGATTGAAGGAGGACGGAGATGAGTAGTGGTGTTTTGATTGATAGAATAGTAGATTTGGGAGATTGATAGTATTCCTTTCTCTATCAGGTTTCAACTTTATGAGGGTTGGATGCCAATTGTATTTATATTGTTCCAGGGCTATGCTTATCTCACATGCATGCAGGTTGATGATGATATGTGCTTTGTTTCCCACCATGGTAGTGGATGTTTATATTGATAGCACATTCGTATTATTTGTTGGTTATGGCAAGTATCCCTTTTGTTATGATCTTTTCTCTTGATACCCAATTGGGTGGTCCTTATCTCTTGCATGGGAAGCCTTTTATTTTGATGTCCCTTACTTAATCTTTATAAATTGCTCAATTTTCATTTTAGTATGCACATACCATCCTTTGCTGATGTCTCATGTTGTTAATTTCTCTTTTGCTGGGGTATGCTTCCAACCCTAGGTGGAGGACATGGATGGCTTGACATGTGGACCCAGACTTAGATTGTAAAGTTAAAGCTTGGAGACAAATTTTGAGGTGGTTTAGATTTCCTCTACATGGATCCTTATGATGTAAGTTTGTAACCCTTTGTTTTATAATTGAATATAGTCATGATTTTATTCCACTGCTATACTTTGGTCTTTTGATTACCAGTATATAAAGATTTGAAAATTTTACACCCACTCCATCATACCTTCTGAGTGTGTTTGGACTGGAGGTTCTATTGTTCAAATTTTTAGTAGAGAAGTGGTTTCACTTCTTTACACCAACACTTCTTGGGAGGCAACCCAAGCTTTATCTGCTTTTTTCTACAATTCAAATTTTCCTTTATCTCGTGTTTTAGTCTATGAGCTATGTACCTGTCTCCTTCTAGGTATTTTGGTTTTCACATCTAGAAGAAGTATAAATGTAGTATTTAGATTGCTTTCTTTTCATAATAGTTTTAATGAAAGATTCATTGTTTTAGTTTTAGTTAATTGTTTCTATCAACTTGGTTGTGTGTGCACCGTGGTCGCATCTCCTACTATGATCGCAGCGTCTTCTACGGTCACGGTACTAGATTTACATGCCTTAGGACCTCGGTCGCGGCAAGGTCAAGAGCACACTTGACCTCGGTCGCGGCAGTCTACCCGGCCATGGTTGCGACTATTTCCAATTATATAAGCAGAATCCCCAGACAACATGGTTTTCTTTCTCTCCTCGCTTACTGATTCCCGAGCGTTGGAGGAAACCTAATTGAAGAATTTCCTGACGCAAGAAAATTTGATGAAGATCAACTACCAAGGGATGTTCTCTGTGAATCGGACCGTCAACATTGTACCCTTGCTGCGATAGCACCACCTCCACTACTGCCTCCCTAGCCACCCATTTTGAATTCCTAACCACGTCGGGGTACCGATTGCACGCTCCTTTTAGTTCACCGCTATTCTTGTGTCCTGTCTTTTTGAGGTTTCATCACCTTTCTGGGGTTTACAACCCTAGAATCTAGTTTTCTCTATGGCACGACTACCACTAGAATCACCAAGTATATTGTTTCTCCTTCACCAGAGTTTAACTGGCACCCTCCTTTTGTTCACCACTATTCTTCTCTCTTCAACCAATGTTGAACCTATGGTGGCGTTTTACTCGTGCACTTCTGGCTATATCACTGCTGGTCAGTCAGAATTTGGGTGGGAATACCCACCATGATTGTCATGGTCGTGGTAAAATGGGTACCTTCCCAACCACAGTCGTGACACCAATAGCAGCTTTGACCGTGGTCGCGGTCCTCCCTTGTGTGAAATTTCTCTTGATCAGGTCTAATGTTGACCGCGGTCGCGACACCTGTCGTGATCGCGATGTTTCTTTGTCGTGATCACAACGTTTCTTTTACTTTGATAATCACCTACCATGGTTGTGGCACCCTTGTCAACCGCAATATTGCTTTCTGTTTATGCCGTGGTTGCGGCATATCATGCATTTCAAGCACAAACACTTAAAAAATGAATTAAACGCTAATGCCATGAATAAAATATGAAATACAATCTTTCTAACAACAATATAAATGTTGAAAATTTCAGAATGTCGACCTCAACTGATGACACTTTGATGAAGAAAGAAACTTCACTGAGGGGTGCAGAGGAAAACTTAGAGAAGATAACCAAAGAACTGAAGGATAACCCCAACCTGTCACCAACGAAGAAGCTTCAGTTGCAACTAATGAAGAAGAAATATGAGTACATTATGGCCCATAAGATGCCATAGGAATCTGAGGAGTCTCAGGAGACATCACGAATAGAGACCTCTGAGTACCAACCTTCTGAAACAAAACTAAAGAAGCTGGAGAAACGCAAATATGAAGCCAAGGATGCAAAAGTGGCAAAAAGAGGAAATTGACAGCCATGGAAAAATCAAAGGACCAAGAAAAAGAAGCAACCCCTGAAGAGGCCAATGAGGACGAACATGAGACCCTCAACTAGAAAGTGCCAACATTCGTACCAAGAGATCAAATACACCAGTCATTGTTTGACTGGGTACTAAAGACTAAAGCCTTCAAACCGACGTAATTCCTGGACGTCGAAGACTTCAGAAAGATGGAAATTTATGACAGGGTGATCGAATTCTTGGAAGGTGCCAACCTGCGCACCTTGTGTACGTCAGAAGCTCCCTCACTCACTTAGCTAATGGTATAGTTCATGTCATCACTGGAATAACTTCCCATCAGTGATGGAGAGCACAAAAAGGGTGGTGGGGACTTTAATCTTGAAGTGAGAATAAGGAGTAAGGCTCATATAATTACTGAAGCCATGCTCAACACTATATTCACCAAGACAACAGAAGAGGCACAATCCTGCACAACTGTGCTAGGTGAAAAAGAAGTCATCAGATACAACAGTCAGAAGATGTGGGAGAAGCTGACAGGAGAACACGAGCACAACTCGAAGAATTCAAAGGCGACTCTCATCACCTCCTACTTTATCAGAGTAATATAGAAAATAACCGCCAACACAGTCTTCACAAGATCAAAAATTGGAGGAGTGACTAAGGGGGACCTATTTCTAATATGGTCCATGCTAAATAGGAAACTGGTGAACATCAGGAGACTGTTAATCGAGAGGTTGTCAGCCGCAATAGGAGGGGAAGCAAAGCAGACAAAAGAGTTCAGCATAAATGTTTGTGCGTGTTGGTGTTGCTTCTATGTAGGTGTTGTTGATGGTGTCATTGACGTTACATGCTCCTTAGGTTGTGGATCTGATTTGTTCTATGTTGGATCATCATTGGTTGCTTGGGTGGAAGTGCTCACGTCTGGTTGCTCAGGTACTTACAATACCACTTCTGGGATCACAGGGCTCGGTGCAACCTTGGGGCTTTTAGACTCTTGGCGGGGTTCCTTCTCAACCTCTAAGTGTCGTTCTTCTTTGGTGGCCTTGACATGTGCTGGGTCACTTTCTTCATTTACTGCCACCTCAAGTTGCTCTTCGATCTCTATAGACATGCATGATGAGGGCAAACTTGGGGCAACAAATTTGTGTGATGTTTTCTTCTTTTGCTTCCTTATTGCCAGCTTCTTTCTTTCCTATGGCTTTTGCATCTCCATTTCTGAATTCTTATCCCTCATGTTCTTCTCACCAACGGGTGATGATGGGCCTGTGGCCATGAAGGTGGCACCTGAGTACATTTTGTCCACATCCTCCTATGTGGGCCGCAGCTTGTGGTCATCGTAATATGCCACATATGGTAGAGGTAGAAGTACTTTGGAGCACTCTATTTGTAGAGGAAGTTTGTTGCCTTTCTGTGTTAGAATGTTTGTGTTAATGAGGGACTTGATGTCTATCTTGGTATGTCTCTTGGTCTTCTTGTATTTCATCAACACGTTGGCATCCATAAAATGACAAGCAATCCTGGTTATCTTTGCATATTCGGATTCTACATGTCTTAATTAGACTAGTTGCAAAATTTGGCTTTAATTGAATGTTGTTTGAACTCCCAAATAAATTAGGAAAGAAAACTAAACTTTAAATGCTTCATATTTCATGTATATACTTGGTTTCTCAAAGTTCCTGCATTACATGTTTGTCACATGTATTTTTCCTTTTTTTCACGTGTATATACTTTGGATGGCTGTAATCTAATCACTGTGTCTGACTGGTTGACTCCGAGTCATCCTACGCATATTCCTTTTCTCTCCCACTCGACTTTCCTTTTCTTCTCTGCACATAGTAGTGTTGTTCTCACCAAATCCTGATCTTTCTTTCCTTTCCTCATTTTCCTTTTTCAACCTTTCCTTCGCAATCCTCTTACCATTCTGCACCCTTCCATCCTAGATTTTCTAGGGTTTTGTGGTCTGCTCATCCAGATCGACGATGGGTCTTCTCTACTTCCCCTTTTTTCCCTATTCGTCTTGAACTTTCACCTATACAACCCTCACAAGTATATATAGCTCTCCATACTCCATTTATGAAGTATTATGATCTATTTTCGGTGGTCTTTGCCCATATTTTGCCCAACAATAGTGTCCCCTTGCATCTGGTGGTCTGTGCAGGAATCTACAGCTCGTCCATAAGGATCTCGCCATAGCTTCACTTGAAGGAGGCTCAGAATCTCTCATGTATGCCTATCAAAGCTTCTAAGACCCCTAATTTTATCCCAGAACTGGAGTTTTGGGTTTCCCTCTTTTCTCGTGGTTTTGAGTTGGGGTGTTATTCACGAGATTACAGTTGCGTTCTGCTGATCTATTTCTCATTCCCTACATCAGAGCAGCCCGTGAAACTCACCCCCATCCTTCTCTTGGCCCACCTTCATGTAGTGGTTCATGTGTCGGTTCCTCCTCCTCCTGATAGTTCCTAGCAGAGATTGATTTTTTCTATGCAGGTGGTTTCCCATGGTGTCCTTTGGCTCACCGTGATCGATGAGGTGTGGGGAACGTGAATGATGATACTACATCTTCCGATCATTGAATGAATATGTTATTGTATCCTCGATGTGAATCTCTGATCGAGGTGTCTTCTTACTCATTTAGAATAGAACAAATGATGAGTTTTTACTGTGTTTGTCCTTCTTTGCTAATTTCATTTGTTTTGGGGTCCAAGGGCATTTTGGTCACTTAGCCCTATTGATTCATAATTTTATTATTCTAGGTTTGTGACTGGTTTTGCTGAGGACCCAAGACAGATGGGCTTTGGTGATAGGGCCATGTCAGGTGGGTCTGATAAGTGGATAAATGATCATATACGTGGATTAATTGAGTTTTATGATTGGTTGTTTATTTGAAAATTCATAATAAATTATTCATAGCTCAGAAAAATAAAGTAAAATATGTTTTGAAATAAAAAAAATAAGGGCTTTCTTATGGTACTAGTTTTGTTTCCTGATTCTAATGTTATAAAAATGTGATTTTATTGAATTTTCCTAAATAAATATTAACTTGTAAAATTCATAACTAAAAATATACAAGTCAGAAAAATATACTAAAATATTTTTGGACTCAGAAAAAGGTAACTTCAAATATGGAATGGTTTTGTTAACCTAATTCACTAATATCAAAAAGGCGATTTTTAGGGTTTTGAATAATTAATGAAAACCTTACTCTAATTTCACATACATGATTAATAGGTTCTTTAGAGACCAAGAATTGGATGAAGAAGTGGCCTTGAATTGTTTTGACTTTTAATAAGGTATGATTGCATCCCACATTATTTCTATATTAAGCAATTTCTAATGTCTCTCTCTAAATGTATGCTTGCATCCCTTATTATTCTTTTTGAGCAATAACCTATATTTATCATTCTCTTGGTCCTGTGGACATTAGCCTACATATTATTCTTTTTCTTTTGAAATCATTGTTCTTATGAACTATCTTATTTTGTTATTGATCATGTGATCATAGATATTCTTTTGGACTCTCACTTATGCTTTATGCATGTTGGACTTAGTTGATGTTATGCGCTTCTTTTCCCACCATGGTAGTGGATGTATATATAGGCACATTATGTGATGGCATGTATCTGCTGATCCCACTTTAAACTTCATGGGTATTTCTCATCCTCCTTATTTGTTTATATGGGTATTTCTCATCCTCCATATTTTTTTATACTTACTTATCTTTTGTTATGCATCATGTGGTGACTACTAGTATAATGTTGCATGAGTTTTTATGTGGATGTTAAATTCCCACATATGGATGCAGATGTTAAATTCCTACATATTTATATATTTGGGTAGATGTTAAATTCTTGATCAGGTATATGTTGATAGACCCTACCACCCCATATTTAGAGTGGATGTATCCCGCTTACCCCACATTTATGGTAGAAGTGTTATTTCCTACCTGCATGTTTATATTATCTAGTATTGTCATAGGTGGAACAAATGGATGTCTTGTTTATAAACTCTTTTGCTTCATTCTTATTTTGTTGTTTATATTCTTTTATGCCCGATTGGGTAGTACTATACTTTTCTATGGGAAGCCTTTTATTTTTATGTCCTTTATTCTTTCTAAATTGATCAATTCCATATTTAGTATGCACATAGAAGCCTTTGTTGATGTCATCTATGTTTTTCTTCTTACTGGGATATGCTTCCAACCCTAGGTAAAGGACTTAGATGATATGGCATGAAGACTTGGACTTAGCTTAAGAAGTTAAAGTTTGGAGACAAATTTTTTATGGTTTGGATTTCCCACTACTAGATCCTTATGATGTACCCTTATGTAAACCCTTTTTGGAGATGATGTTGAGGTACTTTTGTAATCTTATGATAAACTCAATATAGTCAATGTTTTTATTCCGCTGCAAAACTTTGGTTGTTTTGAATACCATTAATAAGATTTGAAAAATTTACACCCGTCTTGGCTTACCTTTTGAGTATGTTTGGGATGGATGTTTTTTTCTTCAAATTTTAGTAGGGAGTGGTTCCTCTACGGGATCCCACTCCTTACACCATGGTATCAGAGCCCATGGTAGTCAGAATCTGACTATTTTAATTTTGTCTCCCTGAATAGAACCCTTACCTTACATAGTTTCCCTCTAGGTGAGATGTTCACCCTAGAGTTGATCTATGTTAAATATGTGATGAGGTTTAGGAGATCTTACCCTGTCATATAGATTGATTATGATTTATATCTATTTATACTATGAGGTTTGACTTGAGGATGCAATTAGGTTGAGGAGGTAGTATGATGAAGATTTCTTGTTATGGAAATATTGTGACTTGGTTTTCACATTGAATTTTGGCCAACTTGTTAGTTTTACTTTGCAATGTTTCTTATCGACAAAAAATATTTCCATTATACTATTATATGTACAACAATTTTCTCTGATATTCTCGATGATTTCTTGAACTAAGTCATAATGAGGAGATGTGTAAAGTTTTGTAGAGAAACTCTAGAATTAGTTGGCATAGAATCCTAACCCTAGTTTTGAATAAGCGACTAGGAATATGTGAGATAATATAAAGGTGTATTGAACCTACCCTTTGTACCCTATGACTTTTTGGATCTTAGGGTTGATAGGTTAGAGACACAAAGACCTAAAACTCAACCCTAGTTGGTTATGGCTTATTAGTTAGAAATGTGAATAACACAAATATCTAAAACATCCACAACTAAAAGTTATGTGGGTAAACCTAAATGTTGTTTAGTTTGACTTGTTAGGTTAAACATTTTTAAGGGGTGGAGAGCAGTTGGTTGTTAATGTTTGGATCAATAGATTTCGAGGACGAAATCCTTTTAAGGGGTGGAGTGTCGTAACATACCATATCTTTGACCCTACCCTAGAAGTTTGACCTTTTGGACGTAACCAAACAAGGTTGAGGATAGATCTAGATGAGGTTTAGTATAACCCTAATGAGATAATGTGTGTATAAATCACCCTAATGTAACCTAATGTTCTCATATTAGTCTTGGGTCAATAATAGACATATAAAATATGTCACATAGTATACTAATGAATTATATAAAATTTCATGCAAATAATCGTACATAATTCTTTTGGTGATAATATTAACATAAATGGATGAGAAATAATGATAAAAGTGAAATAATATGATAACCTAAGTAATAATGTGATATTAATGAACACAAATATTAATTATGACATAACTCATTAAAAGGAATTCCAAAATTAGAATCTTAGTTAAGAATCGTGTTCCTTGGGTTCCAATTACCTTGGGAGGCAAGTTTAACATTATTCACATAATAATAATTAATTTAATTTAATTTGGATAGAGAATATTTGTGATTTCCTCAAAATATCAAATAAAATATTAAATGACTCCAAAAGAGGAAAATAATCTTGAATTCATGATTTACATAATAAATATATCCTTTGAGTGAATTTTCATCCATTTTGGAAGATGTTTGGTTAAAAGAGGAAATCAGAAGAGAGAAAGTGTGTAGAACCTTCAAAATATTAAATAAATGTACAAACAGCTCCAACAAGTAAAATTGATGGCAAATTTGTACCCAACACATTAAATATGACTTGTGGGTGAAGTTTCATAAAATTTGGAGAATCTTAAAGTCATTAATGCATGAGGAAAGAGAAAATAAGTTTTAATTTATTTAACACAACAAAAGACCTCAAAAGGAAAATCTAATTACATATTCAGATTCTACATGTCCTAATTAGACTAGTTGCAAAATTTGGCTTTAATTGAATGTTGTTTGAACTCCCAAATAAAATAGGAAAGAAAAGTAAACTTTAAATACTTAACATTTCATGTATATACTTGGTTTCTCAAAGTTCCCACATTACATGTTTGTCACATGTATTTTTCCTTTTTGTCTGCATGTGTATTACTTTGGATGGTTGTGATCTAATCTTGGTGTCTGACTGGTTGACTCAGAGTCATCCTACACATGTTCCTTTTCTCTCCCACTCGACTTTCCTTTTCTTCTCTGTGCACAGTAGCGTTGTTCTCACCAAATCCCAGTCTTTCTTTCCTTTCCATATTTTCCTTTTTCAACCTTTCCTTCACAATCCTCTCACCATTATGCACCCTTCCATCCTAAGTTTTCTAGGGTTTTATGGTCTGCTCATCTGGATCGACGAGGGATCTTCTCTACTTCCCATGTTTTCCCTATTCATCTTGGACTTTCTCCTATACAACCCTCACATGTATATATAGCCCTCCATACTCCGTCTACAAAGCATTATGATATGTTACCGATGGTCTTTTGCCCCTCTTTTTCCCCACAACTGTGTCCCCTGCATTCGGTGGTCTGTGGGAATGCAGAGCTCGCCCAAGAGGATCTCACCATAGCTTCTCTTGAAGGAGGCTCAGAATCTCTCAAGTATACCTCTCAAAGCTCCTGAGACTCCTAATTTTATCCTAGAAATGGAGGGTTGGGTTTCCCTCTTTTCTCGTGGTTTTGAGCTGGGGTGTTATTTGCGAGATTGTAGTTGTGTTCTGCTGATCTATTTCTCATTCCCTGCATTTGAGCATCCAGTGAAACTAGTCGTCGACCTTCTCTTGACATGCCTTCCTGTAGTGGTTCATGTGTCGGTTCCTCCTCCTGATAATTCCTAGCGGAGGTCGGGTTTTGGTATGCAGGTGGTTTCCAATGGTGTCCTTTAGCTCGCCGTGATCGGCGAGGTGTGGGGAATGTGAATGATGATATTGCATCTTCTGATCGCCGATTGAATCTGTTGTTGTATCCTCGATGTGAACATCTAATCAAGGTGTCTTCTTGCTCATTTAGAACAGAAGAAACAATGAGTTGTTTGACTGTGTTTTCCCTTCTTCACTACTTTCTTTTGTTTTGGGGTCCAAAGGCATTTTGGTCACTTAGCCCTATTGATTCATCATTTTATTATTTTGGGTTTGTGACTAGTTTTGCTGAGGGGCCAAGTCAGGTGGCCTTTGGTGATATGGCCATGTCAGGTGGGTCTGATAAGTGGATAAATGATGATATACATGGATTAATTGAGTTTTCTGATTGGTTGTTTATTTGAAAATTCATATTAAATTATTCATTGCTCAAGAAATAAAGTAAAATATGTTTTGAAATAAGAAAAATAAGGGATTTCTTATGGTACTAGTTTTTTCACCTGATTCGAATGTTATAAAAAGGTGATTTTATTGAATTTTCCTAAATAGATAATAACTTGTAAAATTCATAACTACATATATACAAGTCAGAAAAATATAATAAAATATGCTTTAGACTTAGAAAAAGGTAGCTTAAAATATGGAATAGTTTTGATAACCTAATTCACTAATATGAAAAGGTGATTTTTAGGTTTTTGAATAATTAATGAAAACCTAACCCTAATTTCACATACATGATTAATAGGTTCTCTGGAGACCTAGAAATGGATCAAGAAGCGGCCTTGGACTATTTTGACTTTTAATAAGGTATCATTGCATCCCACATTATTTCTATATTGAGAAATTTCTAATTTCTCTCTCTAAATGTATGTTTTCATCCCTTATTATTCTTTTCGAGCAATAACCTATCTTTATCATTCTCTTGGTCCTATGGACAATAGCCTACACATTATTCTTTTACTTTTGAAATCATTGTTCTTGTGAACTATCTTATTTTGTTACTGATCATGTGATCGTGGATATTCTTTTTGACTCTCACTTATGCTTTGTGCATGTTGGACTTATTTGATGTTATGTGCTTCTTTTCCCACCATGGTAGTGGATGTATATATATGGCACATTATGTGATGGAATGGATCCTCTGATCCCACTTTAAACTTGATGGGTGTTCTCATCCTCCTTATTTGTTTATACTTTCTTATCTTTTATTATGAATCATGTGGTGACTACTAGTATAATGTTGCATGTGTTTTTATGTGGATGTTATATTCCCACATATGAATTCATATGTTAAATTCCTGCATATTTGTATATTTGGGAAGATGTTAAATTCCTACTCAGGCAGATGTTGACAGACCCTACAACCCCATATTTAGAGTGGATGTATACAGTTCCCTCTCACACCACATGTATGGTAGATATGTTATTTCCTACCTGCATGTTTATATTATCTAGTATTGTCACAGGTGGAACACATGTACGCCTTATTTATAAACTCTTTTACTTCATTCTTATTTTGTTGTTTATATTCTTTTATGCCCAATTGGGTAGTACTTTACTTTTCCATGGGAAGCCTTTTATTTTGATGTCCTTTATTCTTTCTAAATTACTCAATTCCATATTTAGTATGCACATACCATCCTTTGTTGATGTCATCTATTTTTCTCTTCTTACTGGGGTATTCTTTCAAACCCTAGGTAAAGGACTTGGATGATATGGCATGAAGACTTGGACTTATCTTAAGAAGTTAAAGCTTGGAGAAAAAGTTGTTATGGTTTAGATTTCCCTCTAATAGATCCTTATGATGTACCCTTTATGTAAACCCTTTTGGGAGATGATGTTGAGGTACTTTTGTAATCTTATGATAAATTGAATATAATCAATGGTTTTATTCTGCAGCTAAACTTTGATTGTTTTGAATACTATTAATAAGATTTGAAAAATTTACACATGTCTCGGAATACCTTTTGAGAATGTTTGGGATAGATGTTTTGTTATTCAAATTTTAAGTAGGGAGTGGTTCCCCTCTGGGATCCCACTCCTTATAAGAGGTGAACTATATACATGGAACAATGAAGGAAAGTCAAGGAAGAGGATAGCATGAAAACTTTCTAGATCTTTGGCTAATGATGTTTGTTTATGAACTACGACATGCAATGACCAGAGTCATCCTTGTTGATGTTAGTGATCATAAACCATTAGTTATGGAGCTACAAGAGAAAAAGAGAAAGTCCAGACCCTTTTGCTTCTTAAACCTATGGACCTAATGGGCATGTTACAAAGATATTCCAACATGAGCATGAGAAACAAATACATAACAACCTAGTTTACAAATTTGCAATGAAACTCACAAATCTAAAACAAGCTCTGAAGGCTTGGGGAAAAAGCATGTCAACATACCCCAATTATTGAAAGACACTAAAAAGGAATACCTTGAAGTGAGGAAGAAAATCTTGAAGGAACCGCTCAACTCAGATAGGATCTATGAAGAGATAAAGTTGAAAGGCATGATAATGATATAAAGAAATCAAAGGAAAATTTGTTATGGCAAATGATTAGGAAGAAACGATTGATGATGGGGACCATAACACAAAGTTATATAACTCGGTTATTAAAAGAAGAGAGGTGCAAAACATTATCTTGAAACTTGTAGACTAGAAGGGGAAGGTGATCAATATCCAGGAAGAACTGGAGGAATAGGAAAACAAGTTTTACAATGACCTTTACGTCAAGAAGCCTACACAGGAGCGTAAAATAGAGGAACTTGAATGGAGGTACAAACTCAATGAATTATATTACAATATCTTATGTAGTGAAGTGAGTGAAAAAGAGGTGAATAATTCTCTATGGAGCATATGATCCAATGAATCTCCTGAACTTGACAACTTTGATGCACACCTCTACAAGAATGATTGGCATATTATCAAAGGGGATCTATGTGAAGGCATATGATGGTTCATGGAGGTAGAAAACATGGTACACTAGGTCAATCATGCTCTTTTAGTTTTGATTCCAATGAAGAAGACGGCTGCCTCATTACCAGAATCCCGGCCAATTACATGTTGTTCACTACAACACAAAATCATGTGAAAAATCACACAAAAAGATGGAAAATGATCCCCTCCTATCTAATATTAGAAAGTTAGGGGACATTCATTGCAGGTAGGAGCATAAGTGACTGTGCACTTCTTATTGGAGAATTTTTGCTTGATTTTAATGTACAAAGGGGATACAAGAAGGTATGACTCAAGCTAGACATTTCTAAAGTATATGACAATGTACGTGGGATAAAACATGGTGGATGATGCATCAAATAGGCTTTTCTAAAATATGGACAGACTTACTGACATAATGTATTAGTACGATGAGTTATTTAGTGCTAGTAAATGGTATGTCTAATGAGATTTTCAAAGGGAGTAATGAACTAACACAGGGAGACTTGTTATCCCCTTTACTTTTTACAATCATAGTGGAATATTTCACTCAAAGACTGAAGTTGGTGGAAAGGAATATAGAAATTTCAACTTACACAGTGCATGTCACGAGGGTGTTCAACCAGTTTAATCTTTGCTCATGATGTGTTGGCCTATGTAGATGCAAAACCCGATTATCTCGAAAAGCTTAAAGAAATCATTGACAGTTTTGGGAACAGACAAGTGTGCACATGAATGAGAAGAATGCCCGATTTTTCATTTTAAAAAGTTGGCATGTAGAGAGGACGATATAACAACAATGGGAGTTGATATTGGTGTACTAACTGCAAATTACTTGGACTTCTCCTCAGCAGGAGGTAACCTTATGGTTTCTGACTTTACTGAATGAACTAATAAGCCAAAAGAAATTACTATAAGGTTTCCTACAAAAAAAACTCAACGGTGAGGAGAGATACACTTATCTGCTCGACCATTGAAGGACTATTGATTTTCTGGGTCCAATAGGGGGAAATACCTAATGTGGTGCTAGAAAGAATGGAAATGACTACATAAAATTTTCTTTGGGAAAGGAGAAATCATCCTAGGAAGTACAATTGACTGACCCAATAAAAAGAGAAAGGAGGACTTAATTTCTGCACCCTAGCAGAAAATTAAGGTAGGGACATTGAGACAAATCATCAGATTTCAATCCATGGAGACTATTTAGTCAAGATGGATGAAGTGCATATATTCTACAGAATTGCATTTCCATCCAAATGCACATGAGGGCTACTCACGGGTGATAAACAAAATGACAAAACTCTGACAACAAGTGAAGCAGGCTTTCCATCATAGTCGGCCTGCTTCCTATCATAGTTGGAGCGTGTAACATCCCTGACCCGGGTTATGCTCTAACCCTAGATTTTTTGCTTAATAATGTTGATTAGATGCTTGTTAATATTTCTATTTTAGTCCTTTTTGTATAATGTTGAAACATTGTTTTGGTTGTTTTGGACTAAAGTGCAAATTACCCAAGTTGAGGGGTTAACTTGCAAATTGTACATGATAATATGTTCCTAAGATGTTGAGGCATCATAATAGTGATAATGATGCAGTGGTATGGTTTCCACAAGCTTGAGCACCAAGATAGAGCTTGTTGAGCAATGTTTGTGCATTAAAACCTAGTTTTGGTGTAATGTGCAATTTACCCAAAACCTAGGGTTCAATATGAAAAATACCACTTCTTGATGATCCCCCGTGTTTCTTGGCATCAAGTAGAGAAAAGAAAATGAGAGGGGCACCTCATTTGAATTATTTTGGAGGAGAGAGAATCTTGATATTAAAATAATCAAGATTTAAGAATAAAAGGAACTTTACTTTAATTTAATGTAAAAAAGAAATATATTAATTGAAGAGCCCTTCAACCAAAAGTTGAGGGATGAATTTGCAAATGGTTGGACTTTCTTTGTTCCTTGTAAAGGAAATGAAAATATCAAAGGGAATGGATAACTCACTCCCATTATTAAAGGAAAAAGTAATATCCACTAAAAAGGAGATAGTAGTATAATATGTTTAAGGTGCTTAATTCCTTTTCTTTTAATTCTTGGATAAAGAAGAGGTTTTGCAAATTGATGAAGATGGATTCGTGTCCAAGGAATTAATGGGAAGAGGCGGCATTAATTTGGAATTAAAAGAATTTTATAAGACATTTTCTCTCTCATTGAATTTCTTATAAAAACACCCATTCCAACTCATTTGAGAGGCTTTTTCCGAACCCACTTCTTCTCTTTACTTGAAAACCGAAAAAGGGAGCTAGGAGCATCTGGAGGACGACCCCCAACCTGTTGGTAAGCTTCTTGATCTTATTTCACCTCAATTTCATGCTGAAAATCATAAAACAATGCATAATTTCTTCTCTATTTCACTCCCTCTTCAATCCTAGCCAATTCTTTCATCCAAAAAGCTTGAGAACGGACCTTGGGTAGTTTCAAAAGCTTCCTACACCATTTTTTACATGAAGCTCCAATCTTTGAAGCTCAATTGGAGGCGGGTTATATAACTCAAACCCTAAATATTGTTATTGCTTTGAAATCTCCAGGATTTGTTGAACGTTTTGTTCTATTTTGCAATTCCTTTTATCCATTGATGTAAATACCATGAAAACGGCAGTGATCTTTGAAAGAATGAAGGCAGATGAAAATGGCATCATCTTGGGCACGCAATTCAAAAACTTTCCCTTACAAACGGTTTTGAAGCTTTGATCCAAACGGTTTCACCAAACCGTTTGGAGACTAAACGGTTTGCAAACTGTTTAGATCCTTGAACCCCCAAACCGTTTAAGATGGTTGACCGTTTGGTTGGGTTGACCATTTGAGGTCATAACCCTAGTACTTGTGGAATGAGGATCTAATGACTTCAATTAATTGAATTAATATGTGGACAATCATCTAATTTGAAACCCTAATCGGGTTGAGTGCCGATTTTGCAATTGATTAATTTAATTCTTTGGGTTGATTAACCCAAACGGTCTCAAGATCATTTGGAGATCACCCAAATGGTCTCAAAACCGTTTGGAGGTCAACCAAGACCGTTTATAGGGGGTTGAGTATGGTGAAGTAGTTGAAGACCCAAAGATATCAAATGATAATGCAAGCAATAACTAGTTTGTTGATCAATCTAATGATCCAAACCCTAATTGAACTTCACCAATTTTGATGATAATTGGGGCAAATGGTCTCAAGACCATTTGGATGTCATCCAAATGACCTAAAGACCGTTTGAGGTCAGGTCATGCCAATTTGATTGGTGGTCCAATGATTTCTAAGTAATTAGTTCCATAATGACTAATATTGAAGGTTCATCGTTTTCAACCCTAATTCATTTGGGTTCAAACCCTAATTGGTGATCAATCGAAGATTGAATCAATTGAAGGATGATTATTTAATCTCACTTGAAGCATGGTGCTTAGGTTTAATTGATTAGCAATTACATGGATTCAATTGATGAGGGGACTAACCTTGGAAACCCTAAATCAATTTGAGTGGTTGAGACCATCTTTGGTCCAATCGATTTTGAGGAGGTTTGGACCAAACGATCTCAAGACCGTTTGAGTCCAAACGGTCTCAAGATCATTTGGGACTAAACGGTCTTAAGACCGTATGGGACCAAATGATCCCAAACCGGTTGAGACCCAAACGGTTTCAAACTTTTACTTTGTCAAACAGTTTCAAACTTTTACTTTGGCAAATAGTTTCAAGCACTACTTTACCAAACGGATTCAAACCGCAAGACCTAGACCGTTTGAAGGTCTAAATGGTCTTAGACCATTTGGAGGTATCTCAAGCAAGACCGTTTGAGGTCTGATTGGTCAAGACCTTTTTGGGCCTAAGTGACCAAGACCGTTTGAGAAACAATTAACCCAAACCGTATGGATACTAAAGGTGATTAAAGGTCAATTGTGTTATTGATTATTATATGATGTAATTCAAGGATGATTAAGGTAATTGTACCCATAACAGGATAGGGTGATTAGTACCTTATGAATGATTAATCCTTGATGATTAAGGAAGTAATGACACAATACATGTGTCAACCCTTCAACCAAGTTGAGTGGACCTAATACAATCAAGTCTGATGTATATATCATTCTGTAAAGGATGAAAGAGAAAGAGAACTTCTTACATGAATTATTATCATGTAATGATTAAGTCTTAACAATTTCAACATGAATGAATGTGTAATTAGAGTATGATCCTTGAATATGAGATCATGAACCCTAATTAAGAAGTTCAATGTGCCCTAACCCTAATTGAGGGCAATGATAAGTGAAACCCTAATCCATGATGATAGTTAACCCTAATTGAGGGCAATGATAGGTGAAATCCTAATCTATGGTAATAGTAAACCCTAATTTAGGGTAGTGACATGAGAAACCCTAATTCAGGGTATTTTAGTAATAAACCTTGATTGAATGTGAATAGTAAACCCTAATTGAGGATAATGACATGAGAAACCCTAATCAAGGGTGAAACTATATGAAACCCTAAAGCAAGGGTGATGTCATGTGAAACTCTAGATAAGGTTAAAGTAAAAATGAAATCCTAATGCAATGATAAGATGTAAAACATGATTCAAGGCGATACTATGTACTGGTATGTAACTCTTTAAAATGAAATCCTATACTGATATAGGATAAAGATGTGTGGAACCCTAATTTTGGGTTGTAATGTTGAGACCCTAAACTTTGGGCAATATGATGATAATCATAACCCAAATCTGGGAAATGAGATAAAGTATTCCTAATTGACATAAATTGGGAAATCTTAACTTAAATGAGGAAATAATGATGTTATTCTTATAATGCGTAGTGTTGATTTGTAATTGATATAATTGTTATCATGTGCACTAATTATGCAGGTTACATGAGATGGTGGACATAGCCAGGTATGAGCTATGATGTTTTACTAATGAGATTGCTTTATGGGCTATATGAGCTATAAAAGGTTGTGTTGCCTAGTGAGAGGTAACGAGAGACATTATTGGGCTTTAAGAGCCATGTGAAATACATGCATTGTAATTATTATGTTTACAATGATCAGATAACCTGAATGCATTAAGTTATCTGATAGATGGGTAACAAGTGTTTTAATGATTTGAGGGTTTGAATACCCATGTATCATAATCATGATGATGAGATGATAAGGGATGAGATTACCCTGATGAGATAATGGATTGAGATCCCAATATGTAACAAAGCTTTGAAAAGAACTTGATAGAAATAGTATTAAATCTTTATAGAAATTGTTATAATGCTTTATGTGTGTAAACATGTTTGATGCTAAAATAATACTATAATGTACTTAACTAATTAAGTGAAATAGTATCATGTAGAGCCCTGACCATAGATCCATCATCGTCAGTAGTTTGGTGATGGTGAAACAGGTTTTCCTAAGGGAACTCCTGGAGGGCATACTTTTGAGTATGTGGGGGTTATGGGCGTGAATATCCTTATGCCCTAATGGAGGAATTGATGTGAGGTAAACATTAAATCTCTCAATCCTTCATTATATGTGACGGGATGGATGTATCACAAATCTCCTGATTGCTGGGATGGATGTACCATTAATCTTCCGATGATCTTAATGTCGGATCGAAGTGAGATAATTATAATATCTCTCGATTGCGAAGAGAGTACAACATGCCACTGTGACTCTAATAGCGAAGTTGCCAGTATACCCTGGAAAGCTATTTTAGCAAAAACACAAGATGTCCTACAGTTGGTCCTCACACTGATTGAGGAAGATGAAGTCATGGAAATCCGGCTCTTCTATTGACCGATGTATGGTACCAATTTTGATTTCGCAATGGTCGGTTGGAGTATGAGCAGTATACCTCATCTCCTCAGGGTATTAAGTATGATTGCAAAATGTAATCAGCCGTGTAGCATATTTGCTTAAGGTTGAAATATGAGAATCATTGGTTGTTGTTACATGTCTAGTATGATTAATGGACAAATGTTATTTATGCTCATAAATTCCTTATTGGATAAGTAACACGTTGCTTTATCAAGTTAAAAGTGAAATTCTTTGAATAGATAATACTACCCTAATCTGTTATACACTGAATTACATGTTGTTAATCATTTATGAATCTTCTGCTCAATTATATACCATTATATGCAATAATAATGTTTCTAGCGGAGAGTTATATCTCTCGCTGGGACAATTTTTTAATTGTCTCACCCCTGTGGGATTCAACTTTTTAGGTAGACACAGAAGAGGTAGAAACCCTACAGTAAGGGAATAGCAGCAGCATTAGTAGAACCAAGGACAACAGTGAATTCTCAGGTGGAGACACTGGTTGTCATGTCATGTAAATAGAGAGTCTTATGTGTTGTAACATCCTCAATTTCATAGTTAAAGTAAGCCTTTAATGTGGGGTTTTCTAGTAAAGGCATGCCAAGGGATGTAATGAACATAATCATGGCTAGGTACGTAATTAAGTTCACAAAATGTGTATTACAAGTCATCGAATCAACCAATACACACATAATGACTTAAATGTGTATGATTGTAGTCAGTTGTATATGAATATAAATGAATTGTTCCAATGAATAATAATGTGATGAATATATGATATGATTTTCCAATTCATGGCTTGAGCCTTAGACCTAGCTTAGGTCTTCGTGTTATGTAACTAAAGAGATATTGATCTCATGCCAGTCATACATGAGCTTCAATTGAGAAATTATATTGATTTAAGACTTATCTTCATGATTTGGAATATAATTAAGCTCATGGAACCTTTGTAAGACTATGGAATGCACCATGTGCCCTAGAGTCCAATTTTAGCCCATTTGGGCCAATCATAGCTTACATATGGGTCCTTGGAGTGCAAATTTGGGAATTTAGTGTTTCATGGTCATGATAAATGCTTAAGATATTTTTCATAGATGTAGAATTAAAATGTAAGATTACCAGTAAAATTTTGAATGATTTTAAATTATCTAGAGACCTAGGTAATTAATTTAGTATTTATTTAGTTTTTACTTAAAAAGTAGATGTGGAGTGTCTATCTATTTAGTTTTGACCTAATCTCGTACTCAAAGAAAGATAATGAAAAGACTATCTCAATTCCAAAGTTTGGACTCAAATGGAATTAGTATGTGGACATAATAATTATTTATTTAATGTAAACTTTTATGCAAAAGAAAAAAAAAGAGTGGGCGACTCCATCCTGATCCAAACTGAAGCCAGCGGCTCTATTGTACAGAGTTCGAACGGGGGGGATTCCAGAAGCAGGCCCCGCCCAAGATTGGATTACAGTGGGTTATAAAAGACCCCCGGTTCGTGATAAATGAAGGCGGTCGTACCCTATGTTAGGGTTTTTGACGCGAATCAAGGGCAAGAGAGAAGGAGAACAAGGTAGAGAGGAAGAAAAGGATTAGACAACCATGGTGCTTCCTTGGGAGGAGATGGATATTGCAAACCTCTGGTCCAAATCTGATCTTCATGGAGATCCAGCCACCGGAGATCAGAGTAGAGGGGTGAAGCCACTTGGAACGTTTCCCACATGAGAGGGCAGTTTGGGCGCTGGGGGATGCGGCTGCTAGACCTATACGCCACCTACTATGTTTCTGGTCTGGAACAGAGCAGCGCAGGTCATACGAGGAAGATGAAGGGCAACGGGCCAATAGATCTGGACCGTTGGATTCCAGATTGGCGACGGAAATTCATCAACAATAAGGTAATTTTCAAAAATTCATATCTTGAGCTACAGAGCTCGGTTTGGGACAAACAAGATACCTATGGAAAGCTCTTCGAGCATACTATCTTCTAAAAATATCAATAGAATATGATTTGGATATTTATTATTTATTATATGTTGGGTAGACAAAACTATATGATTTTGATGTTTTGTCAATTAAAAATAGTAAACATCTTTAGAAATTCATACAAATTTTACTAAATGTGTATTATGATATTCTTAACATGATTTCAAAGCCTGATCTCTCTTATATGAAGTTTTATTGAGGTTTTTGATGAAAACCCTAATAAGGGTATTTTGGGTATTTCACCCATAATATAATTTTTAAATGACCTGATATTTTAATATGCGATCATTCCTACATTATATGAATACTTTTCTAGAGATTTAATGAAGTTTATTGTGCTATTATATTAGTATTTAGTTTTAGATGAGTAGTCATTATGAAAGAATAATAAATGATTACCTTGAGACAATAAGTGATATATATGCCTAATTAGTACGATATTATTTGTCTAAATAGTTTTTAATTTGATTTCATAATAGAGTCAAGTAATATTAGTATATATGACTATGTTTGAGATTTTATTTGATCTATATGTTCATATGAGTGCATAAGATGACTTATGTCTTATTTGAGTATGAAGATAATATTATTGATTATATAGTATGAGTTTTATTTTATTTCAACACCAAGATTTTATGGTGATCATAGATTAAAGTTATGATTAAGAACCCTAAGTTGGTACATATAGTTAGGAATATGGAATTGAGATTTAGAAATAAAAAGAGGGAACATAGGCTTAGACTGATAAAACTGTGATGATATCCAGGTTATTAAAGTTATGGAACTGGAATCAGGACTTCCTTATAGATACCCCAGTACAAGAGGTAAGTGGTCCATGCACATGAGTACTCATAGTTTATGTTCAATATGTTTACATGTCTCCTAATAAGAGTTTCATGATCTATGTGATTTAATGTTTTAAGACTTCAATGTTAGGATTTGTAAACAATATTATTCTCATATTTCTATCCTTATGCAAGTTTAGATACCCAAAGTCTAAAATAGAGATATGTTGCTCAAAATAGTTGACTCATGGACCAAGTCCATGAGAAAGTTGAAGAATCATATTCCTATAAGATTTCTTAGAAATGTTTAGAAGTAATGAATACGATTTCAAGATAAGATATGCCTGTAATGTATCCATACTTAGTTGATGATTTCAAATAGCTTGGTATTAAGATTGTAAGTACACATATGTTATTAGAATTCATCATATTTATAATCATAGTTATGTAGTAAGATTTCAAGTAGAAACGTGCCATTAAGATTTCATACATATCTAGAGATCTAAGAACTAGATTCCTTAGAATAAATAGTATCTAGAATGCAAGTACAATTTAAGAATATGAATTTGAAAATATTAAGACATGGTGTACTAATAAAAGTACATTTGGGATCAGAAGGTATTGTAAAATGAGTTTAAGATGGCATTATAAGATAATGACAAGTTAAGTTATGATTAGGTTGCAAGACAATATTTTATGAGATTTCTATTCTGATATTTAAGGTTTAACATGTAAGTTTCTATGCAAATATTAAGGTTCAAGGTAACATCATATTTAACAAGAAGGATTGAACCACCTTGTCAAAATTCATATTTTTAGATATGTTGTACTTAAAATGCATTTATGAACCTGACTTAAGATACTTTGTATACCTAGTAGTTCTATTAGCATTTCAAGTCCTTTTTCCTAAGCTATTTATCATATAATTGGTATAAGTGAAGTAATTTGACCAAATAAGGGTTTTAAAACAAAGTTTACCCCGATAATGAGATACATGTTCAAATCCAGTAATGAATTCAGTTTAGAATATAAGAATAAAAAGATTTAGATTCAGACTTAGACTACTCACTGTGTGAGTAGCCAGATTTTGAATAAAGGTACATGATATGGGTTATAGATCCAAACTCAATTATGTAGTAATTGAGATACATGTCTACATTCAGATATAGATTCAGATTCAGATTCAGATATAGATTCAGATTCAGATATAGATTCATATTCAGATTCAGATTTTAGAATTTAGTACATGTTTAGTACCCAATTTTAGATAAGTTCAGATTCAGAGTTTAGTAAAGATAGACTTAAGATAATTAATTTGAAACATTCACATAATGCATTATATAATAAGTCCTCACCAGAGAGTCCCGGGATGATACAGAGGGCACGCTGCGCCAGACACTGCGGGTGTCACAGAGGGCATATATGCCGACAGAGGGCACATTGTGCCAACTGAGGGTGCGTTGCACCATAGAGGAAACTTCAGTGTCAACAGAGGGCACGTTGTGCCAACAGAAGGTGCGTTGCACCATAGAGAACACTTCAGTGTCAACATAGGAGGACTTATTGTATAATGGTGGCCACAAATAGATAAAAATCGTAAGTAAAAGATACTTTAGATTAGAGTATGTCTGTAATCTCATCCATGATTGTGATGAGAGGAATTTAGATGAGATAAGTATGACCTAGACACTTTGGTGTAGGTCATGGGGCCCATGGTATAGGTCTCTAGAAAAGATAGAGTAGAAAGATAAGAGTTAAAGAAGTCAAGAGATATTATGTTTTCAGATTTTTAATCAGCATTTGCTATCAATTTTATGATGTTCAAGAATATTTTGTAATATTTCAGTTCTTTAGCAATGTATATTTTAGAATACTCATGCCACTTACTCTAACGACTGTTTTTCCCAATGCATGGCTGGGGACGCGATGTCCGCAGGTTTTGGAGCAGCTGAGGATTAAAAGGACAAGTAAAGGACTAGAATATTTCTAGCTAACCTAGTGGGGTGCCATTTGCCTTGACGATCCAGAGTTTTGACATCTTTCTATTATGTCCAGTTATGTTGTCTATTAAATTAGATGTTATGGTTTAACTTGATGTAGTTTTTCCGTTGACAAAAACTATGTATGGATCAGTTTTATGGTCATGCAAAGTGTTTCATTTACTTTCATTGCGATGATAATCATGTTTGTGACACTCCCAGATGAAAAAAAAAATATCTTCCGCTCATGTGTTATGAAAATCTGGGTGTCACATGTGTTGTCTCTGTACTCTCAGGTCCTAGGAGTCAGTAGTTAGTTTAATATCGATATGAGACTTTAGCTTGATGCCTCGAGATTTTTATACTACCTTTGTATAGTCTAACAGGGCAGTTGATGTTGTAACTCTCGAGAAGAAAGGGTACAAGAGATGTACTAGTTAACCAGCATGTATTTGAAATACTTTGGTTCTTTATGAAAGAGTTTTTCATTTTATGGATCTCTTTGTAAAAAGTTTTAGTTTTTTAGTGATTTTCAGTAATCCACTACAAGTGATTCGCTTCCCCTTAAGTAAATCTTGTTTATGTAAGTTGGATGCCACAATTGGTTGGTATCAGAGCTCTAGGTTCGCTGAGTCTACAGAGACATAGGATTAATATTATTGAGTTTGTTCTAGTGTCTTCTAGTTTATCTGATAGTGTCTTCTGCTCATATAGAAGGAGAAGAAAAACTAAAGATGTTTGGATC
This sequence comes from Alisma plantago-aquatica, assembly GCA_963693085.1. NCBI lineage: Eukaryota > Viridiplantae > Streptophyta > Magnoliopsida > Alismatales > Alismataceae > Alisma > Alisma plantago-aquatica. The sequence goes on along the minus strand of OY856411.1, from coordinate 1,236,367,318 downwards.
ACACGATGAACATGCTACTGAGAGCAGCGTTGCTGCACCAGGAGGAGGTGTAAGAGACCATGATAGGGAGGAGCCCGTACCTGAACAACCCCAGTTCAATCAAGTAGATATGGGGAACCCAGCCTTCCATGTCATATTTGGACAGTTTATAGTATCTATGACCCATATGACGGATAGGATGCCATTACCTGCACCTAGGGCACCTACCCACCATGAAGGACAAGGAGTCGGCAAGACATTTGAATGACTTCACTGGGTTGGAGCCACATAATATGCTAGTACAGCTGACCCAGCAGATGCAGACATGTGGCTGACCGAACTAGAGAAGGCCTTTAGAATCCTTAACATCCCGGAAGCTAAGAAGGTTAGACATGCTGTGTACCTTCTTAAAGGGAGTGCTAATCATTGGTGGACCATAGAGGAGGGAAAAAGGCCAGGTGTGGAGATCGAATGGGAAGTATTCTGACAAGAATTCGTCAATAGATACTTTCCTAAGACGTTCCTAGATGAGAAGATCTCTCAGTTTGAGAGATTAAGACAAGGACTAATGAACATTAGCGAGTATGAGGCTAAGTTCATGGAGCTTTTGCGGTTCTATCCGCATATGGCAGCTACCGATGAAGAAAGGATTCAGCATTTTGAGAAGGGGATGAACGTCAATTTGACCACTCCTGTGTCTGCTCTGGAGAATAGGGAGAGGTTTGCAACTTTTGTAGAGTCTGTCAGACGGATAGAGAGGTCTGTGACTGAGAAGCGACAAACTAAGAGTAATAAAGTGTACCCCCAGTTTCAAGGACCCTTGTCCAAAAGTTTTAAGAAACCGAGGTTTTCTGCACCAATGGCACCACCAAGGTTCAATACCCAGATGCAATGGACGTCTAATAGGGGTAGAGGTCGTAGTTTAACGCCAGAAAGACCCATAGCTCAGCATCAATATCGGTAACAGGACCATCCAGACCACAACCAGGGAACAGAGGATGCTTTATATGCAGAAAGATGGGACATTTAATGAAGGATTGTCGAGCCAGAGAGGCAAGTGTGACTCAACCACAGAGGCAGAGTCAGCAAGGTTCTCAGAGGTGACAGTTTCCAAGTGGAGCTAGAGGATGTGGACAAGCGTCCCAAGCTGGATCATCGGCACCCAGTAATCAAGCACCGAGTCAACCACAGGAGACGGTCAGATTCTATGCGATGAATCAGCCTGATGCAGTAGTCAACCCTCAGGTTGTGGCAGGTCAGATGGAACTATTTTATTCTGATATGTCTTTATCTTGCGTCGTATCCGTTTTAATTGATCTGGGTGCTACACATTATTTCATCACTAAAAGAGTGATTCTTGACTGCAATATGACATTTGGTCATAGGGCAGAGAGTTTGAAGCTAGAAACTCCTTTGATGGGATCTGTAGTGTTGCGGGAGGTGTGTTCTTCCTGCACTCTTTTCTTCTCTGAACATCGCATTCAAGTGGATCTTATACCACTTGAGATGCACAGGTTCAATATAATTCTTGGGATGGACACCCTAGAAAAGTACAAGGTTATTTTGGATTGTGAATCCAAGCAAGTTTTGTTCACATATGATAGTGACACATGGATCTTTCAAGGAGACAGAAATATTCTTCCAACCTATCTTGTGTCAGCCATGGTAGCTGAAAAGTTGATGAGGCAGGGATGTTGTGCAATCTTGGCTCATGTGGTAGATACCACCATGGAGAGCCCTCATCCTTCTGAAGTTCCGATAGTCAGGGAATTTGAAGATGTATTTCCTGAAGAACTTCCAGGTGTTCCTCTGCCCTAGGAGATTGATTTTGAAATTAATCTAGTTCTGGGCACGCAGCCTATAGCACAAACACCGTATAGAATGGCGCCTGTTGAGATGGCAGAGCTTAAGAAGCAACTGCAGGAGTTGCTCGAGAAGGGTTTTATCTGACCGAGTACTTCACCATGGGGTGCTCCGGTCCTCTTTGTTAAGAAGAAAGATGGATCGATGTGGTTGTACATTGATTACAGATAATTAAATAAAGTAACTATAAAGAACAAGTATCCCTTGCCAAGGATTGATGACTTGTTTGATCAGTTGCATGGTGCAGCTATCTTCTCCAAGATAGATCTAAGGTCAGGGTATCATCAGTTGCGTATCAAGGAGAGTGACATACCTAAATCTGCCTTTAGGACAAGGTATGGTCACTATGAGTTCATAGTTATGTTGTTTGGATTAACTAATGCACCAGCTGCATTCATGGAAATCATTAATAAAATCTTTCGACCTTTTCTTGATCAATGTGTAGTAGTCTTCATAGATGACATCCTAATATACAGTAGAGATGCTCAACAGCATGAGCATCATCTCCGTTAGGCCTTGACTTTGCTAAGGGAGCATAAGTTGTATGCTAAATTTAGCAAATGTGAGTTTTGGTTACCAGAAGTTTCTTTCCTAGGACACGTAATATCTGCCTCAAATATTCGTGTTGATCCTAAGAAGGTAGAATCTGTCCTACAATGGGAACAGCCTAAAACATCGACAGAGATACACAGTTTCCTAGGGTTGGCAGGCTATTACAGGATGTTCATTAAGAACTTCAGTTCAATAGCTTTACCCCTAACTAAGTTGACCAGAAAGGAGATTCCTTTTGCCTGGAATGACAAGTGTCAACAATCTTTCCAGTTGTTGAAAGAAAGGTTGACAAGTGCACTTGTGCTAGTGTTACCTGAGTAGGGAAAAGGGTACATAGTTTTCTGTGATGCATCTAAGAATGGCTTAAGATGTGTGTTGATGCAGGATAAGCAAATGATTTCTTTTGCTTCTCGACAGTTTAAGAAACACGAAGAGAATTATCCAACACATGATCTAGAGCTAGTTGTTGTAGTTCATGCCTTGAAGATCTGGAGACATTATCTCTATGGAGAGACATTCCAGATTTTCACAAACTATAAGAACCTAAAGTATATCTTCTCTCAGCATGAGCTAAACATGAGGCAACACCGTTGGATGGAGTTAATCAAGGACTACGATTGTACACTTGATTATCATTCAGGGAAGGCTAATGTGGTAGCTGATGCATTAAGTAGGAAATCAGCAACACCAACCTTAGATAAAGCACAGTTAAACTCTTTAGTGTGCTCTAAGAGGGATATGTTTATATCCTTGAGGCAAAACAATGTACAGTTCAAAGTATCATTGTTAGTTGGGTTGTTAGCTGAGATGCACATAAAACCTACTCTGAGACAGCAGATTAAAGAAGCACAGCAAGCTAACACTATAGTTCAGTAGATTAGATCATAGTATGGTAGTGAGAAACGGGATGGCTTTTATGAGTCAGGGGATCGGGTAGTCTGTTACCGTGGTAGGATGGTAGTACCTGATGCCAATGACTTAAGGAAGTTAGTTCTGGAAGAAGCTCATTCTTCGATGTATGCTATGCATCCAGGGAGCACCAAGATGTATCATAACTTAAAAGACATGTATTGGTGGCTTGTATTGAAGAAAGATGTAGTTGAGTTTGTTATATGGTGTCCGGTGTGTCAGCAAGTTAAAGTTGAACATTAGATTCCCGCACGAACAATGCAACATTTTCCTATACCACAGTGGAAATGGGATCATGTCACCATGGACTTTGTGGTTGGTTTTCCTAGAACAACCAAAGTTCATGATTCCATATGGGTGATAGTTGATAGGTTGACAAAGACAACACATTTCTTACCTGTCAAAACAACCTACATTGCTGAGAAGCTTGCACAGATCTATGTAGATGAGATAGTGCGATTGCACAGGGTTGCAGCCACTATCATTTCTGATAGAGGTCCCCAGTTCACGAGTTGTTTTTGGGAATGACTTCATAAAGCTTTGGGTACACAGTTAAGATTTAGTACAACCTTTCATCCTCAGACCGATGGATAATCTGAAAGGACCATACAAACATTGGAGGACTTGCTTAAGGCATGTGTCCTTCAGTTTGTAGGAAGTTGGGATCTACACCTGAGCTTGATAGAATTTGCTTACAATAATAGCTATCAGCACAATATTGACATGGCACCATACGAAGCTTTATATGGAAGACATTGTAGATCTCCTTTATGTTGGTATGAAACTGGAGAAAATCAACTTTTGGGTCCTGAATTAGTGCAGCAGACAACTGAGAAGATTAAAGTAATACAACAATAGTTAAAGACTGCACAAGATAGATAGAAATCATACGCCAACAAACGGCAAAGACCTTTAGAATTCCAAGTTGGAGACAGAGTATATCTCAAGGTCTCACCTTGGAAAGGAGTTCTTAGATTTGGGAGAAAGGGAAAGTTAGCTCCTAGATTTATGGGGCCTTATCCAATCATTGAATGGATTGGAAAGGTAGCTTATAAGTTGGAGTTGCCACCTAAGTTGCATAAGTTGCACCCAGTGTTCCACATCTCTATGCTGAGGAAGTGTCATCCTGACACAGAATTAGTTCAACAACATGTGGAAGTAGAATTAAATGATGACATATCATATGTTGAAGGACCTGTGACAATCCTTGATAAAAGAATTAAAAAGCAGAAAAAGAAGGACATTTGTCTTGTAAAAGTCCTCTACAATCACCGTGGCATTGAATAAGCTACATGGGAACTAGAGGAAGAGATGAGGAGGAAATACCCTACTCTTTTCTCTTAATGTTTTTGTTAGTGATTTTGAGGACGAAATCCTTATAAGGGGTGGATAATTTGTAACATCCCTGACCCGGGTTATGCTCTAACCCTAGATGTTTTGCTTAATAATGTTGATTAGATGCTTGTTCATATTTCTTGGAAAGTAATTAAGGCCCAAGAGGAACTTATATTTCTATTTTAGTCCCTTTTGTATAATGTTGAAACATTGTTTTGGTTGTTTTGGACTAAAGTGCAAATTACCCAAGTTGAGGGGTTAACTTGCAAATTGTGCATGATAATATGTTCCTCAGATGTTGAATCATCATAAGAATGATAATTATATAGTGGTATGGTTTCCACAAGCTTGAGCACCAAGATACAGCTTGTTGAGCAATGTGTGTGCATTAAAACCTAGTTTTGGTGTAATGTGCAATTTATCCAAAACCTAGGGTTCAATATGCAAAATACCACTTCTTGAGGGTCACCCATGTTTCTTGGCATCAAGTAGAGAAAACAAAATGAGAGGGGAGCCTCATTTGAATTATTTTGGAGGAGAGAGAATCTTGATATTAAAATAATCAAGATTTAAGAATAAAAGGAACTTTACTTTAATTTAATGTAAAAAGAAATATATTAATTGAAGAGCCCTTCAACCAAAAGTTGAGGGATTAATTTGAAAAGGGTTGGACGTTCTTTTTTCCTTGTAAAGGCAACGAAAATATCAAAGGGAATGGATAACTCACTCCCATTATTAAAGGAAAAAGTAATATCCACTAAAAAGGGGATATTAGTATAATATGTTTAAGGTGCTTAATTCCTTTTCTTTTAATTCTTGGATAAAGAAGAGGTTTTGCAAATGTATGAAGATGGCTTCGTGGCCAAGTAATTAAGGGGAAGAGGCGGCACTAATTTTGGAATTAAAAGAATTTAGAAGACATTTTCTCTCTCATTGAATTTCTTATAAAAACACCCATTCCAACTCATTTGAGAAGCTTTTTCTGAACCCACTTCTTCTCTTTACTTGCAAACCGACCAAGGGAGCTAGGAGCAGCTGGAGGACGACCCCCAACCTGTTGGTAATCTTCTTGATCTTCTTTCACCTCGATTTCATGGTGAAAATCATAAAACAATGCATAATTTCTTCTCTATTTCACTCCCTCTTCAATCCTAGCCAATCCTTTCATCCAAAAAGCTTGAGAACGGACCTTGGGCAGTTGCAAAATCTTCCTCCACCATTTTTGACGTGAAGCGCCAAGCTTTGAAGCTCAATTGGAGGCGGGTTATATAACTCAAACCCTTAAATCTTGTTATTGCTTTGAAATCTCCATGATTTGTTGAACGTTTTGTTCTATTTTGCAATTCCTTTTATCCATTGATGTAAATACCATGAAAACGGCAGCGATCTTTGAAAGAATGAAGGTAGATGATGATAACATCATCTTGGGCATGCAATCCAACAACTTCCCTTGCAAACAGTTTTGAAGCTTTGATCCAAACGGTTTCACCAAACCGTTTGGAGACTAAACGGTTTGCAAACCGTTTAGAGCTTTGAACCCCCAACTAAGATGGTTGACCATTTGATTGGGTTGACCGTTTGAGTTCAAAACCCTAGTACTTGTGGAATGAGGATCTAATGACTTCAATTAATTGAATTAATATGTGGACAATCATCTAATTTGAAACCCTAATCGGGTTAAGTGCTGATTTTGCAATTAATTAATTTAATTCTTTAGGTTGATTAACCCAAACAGTCTCAACACCATTTGGAGATCACCCAAACGGTCTCAAGACTGTTTGGAGGTCAACCAAGACCGTTTGGAGGTCTAGGGTTGAGTATGGTGAAGTAGTTGAAGACCCAAAGATATCAAATGATAATGCAAGCAATAACTAGTTTGTTGATCAATCTAATGATCCAAACCCTAATTGAACTTCACCAATTTTGATGATAATTGGGGAAAATGGTCTCAAGACCATTTGGAGGTCATCCAAATGACCTAAAGACCGTTTTAGGTTAGGTCATGCCAATTTGATTGGTGGTCCAATGATTTCTAAGTAATTAGTTCCATAATGACGAATATTGAAGGTTCATCATTTTCAACCCTAATTCATTTGGGTTCAAACCCTAATTGGTGATCAATTGAAGATTGAATCAATTGAAGGATGATTCTTTAACCTCACTTGAAGCATGGTGCTTAGGTTTAATTGATTAGCAATTACATGGATTCAATTGATGAGGGGACTAACCTTAGAAACCCTAAATCAATTTGAGTGGTTGAGACCATCTTTGGTCCAATCGGTTTTGAGGAGGTTTGGACCAAACGGTCTCAAGAACATTTTAGTCCAAATGGTCTCAAGATTGTTTGGGACCAAACGGTTTCAAGACCGTTTGGGACCAAACGATCCCAAACCGATTGAGACCCAAACGGTTTCAAACTTTTACTTTGTCAATTGGTTTCAAACTTTTACTTTGGCAAACGGTTTCAAGCACTACTTTACCAAACGGTTTCAAACTGCAAGACCTAGACCGTTTGAAGGTCTAAATGGTCTTAGACCATTTGGAGGTATCTCAAGCAAGACCGTTTGAGGTCTGATTGGTCAAGAATGTTTGGGGTATAAGTGGCCAAGACCGTTTGAGAAATAATTAACCCAAACTGTATGGATACTAAAGGTGATTAAAGGTCAATTGTGTTATTGATTATTATATGATGTAATTCAAGGATGATTAAGGTAATTGTACCCATAATAGGTTAGGGTGATTAGTACCTTATGAATGATTAATCCTTGATGATTAAGGAAGTAATGACACAATACATGTGTCAACCCTTCAACCAAGTTGAGTGGACCTAATACAATCAAGTCTGGTGTATATATCATTCTGTAAAGGATGAAAGAGAAAGAGAACTTCTTACATGAATGATTATCATGTAATGATTAAGTCTTAACACTTTCAACATGAATGAATGTGTAATTAGAGTATGATCCTTGAATATGAGATCATGAACCCTAATTAAGAAGGTCAATGTGCCCTAACCCTAATTGAGGGCAATGATAAGTGAAACCCTAATCCATGATGATAGTTAACCCTAATTGAGGGCAATGATAGGTGAAATCATAATCTATGGTAATAGTAAACCCTAATTTAGGGTAGTGACATGAGAAACCCTAATTCAGGGTATTTTAGTAATAAACCTTGATTGAATGTGAATAGTAAACCCTAATTGAGGATAATGACATGAGAAACCCTAATCAAGGGTGAAACTATATGAAATCCTAATGCAATGATAAGATGTAAAACCTAATTCAAGGCGATACTATGTACTGGTATGTAACTCTTTAAAGTGAAATCCTATACTGATATAGGATAAAGATGTGTGGAACCCTAATTTTGGGTTGTAATGTTGAGACCCTAAACTTTGGGCAATATGATGATAATCATAACCCAAATTTGGGAAATGAGATAAAGTATTCCTAATTGAAATAAATTGGGAAATCTTAACTTAAATGAGGAAATAGTGATGTTATTCTTATAATGCATAGTGTTGATTTGTAATTGATATAATTGTTATCATGTGCACTAATTATGCAGGTTACATGAGATGGTGGACATAGCCAGGTATGAGCTATGATGTTTTACTAATGAGATTACTTTATGGGCTATATGAGCTATAAAATGTTGTGTTGCCTAGTGAGAGGTAATGAGAGACATTATTGGGCTTTAAGAGCCATGCGAAATACCTGCACTGCAATTATTATGTTTACAATGATCAGATAACCTGAATGCATTAAGTTATCTGATAGATGGGTAACAAGTGGTTTAATGATTTGAGGGTTTGAATACCCATGTAACATAATCATGATGATGAGATGATAACGGATGAGATCACCCTGATGAGATAATGGATTGAGATCCCAATAAGTAATAAAGCTTTGAAAAGAACTTGATAGAAACAATATTCAATCTTTATAGAAATTGTTATAATGCGTTATGTGTGTAAACATGTTTGATACTAAAATAATACTATAATGTACTTAACTAATTAAGTGAAACAGTATCATGTAGAGCCCTGACCATAGATCCATCATCGTCAGTAGTTTGGTGATGGTGAAACATGTTTTCCTAAGGGAACTCCTGGAGGGCATACTTTTGAGTATGTGGGGGTTATGGGTGCGAATATCCTTACGCCCTTATGGAGGAATTGATGTGAGGTAAACATTAAATCTCTCAATCCTTCATTATATGTGACGGGATGGATGTATCACAAATCTCCCGAATGCCGGGATGGATGTACCATTAATCTCCCGATGATCTTAATGCCGGATCGAAGTGAGATAATTATAATATCTCTCGATTGCGAAGAGAGTACAGCATGCCACTGTGACTCTAATAGCGAAGTTGCCAGTATATCCTGGAAAGCTATTTTAGCATAATCACAAGATGTCCTATAGTTGGTCCTCACACTGACTGAGGAAGATGAGGTCATGGAAATCCGGCTCTTCTATTGACCTATGTATGGTACCGATTTCGATTTCGCAATGGTCAGTTGGAGTATGAGCGGTATACCTCATCTCCTCAGGGCATTAAATATGATTGTAAAATGTAATCAGTCGTTTTGCATATTTGCTTAAGGTTGAAATACGAGAATCATAGGTTGTTGTTACTTGTCTAGTATGCTTATTGGACAAATGTTATTTATTCTCATAAATTCCTTATTGGATAAGTAACATGTTGCTTTATCAAGTTAAAAGTGAAATGCTTTGAATAGATAATATTGTCCTAATCTGTTATACACTGAATTACCTGTTGTTAATCATTTATGAATCTTCTAATCAGTTATATACCAATATATGCAATAATAATGTTTCTGGTGGAGAGTTATATCTCTCGCTGGGACAATTTTTCAATTGTCTCACCCCCGTGGGATTCAACTTTTTAGGTAGACGCAGAAGAGGCAGAAACCCTACAGTAAGGGAAGAGTAGCAGCAGCAGCAGAACCAAGGACAACAGTGAATTCTCATGTGGAGACACTGGTTGTCGTGTCATGTAAATAGAGAGTCTTATGTGTTGTCTCTGTACTCTCAGGTCCTAGGAGTCAGTAGTTAGTTTAATATCGATATGAGACTTTGGCTTGATGCCTCGAGATTTTTATACTGCCTTTGTATAGTCTAACAGGGCAGTTGATGTTATAACTCTCGAGAAGAAAGGGTACAAGAGATGTACTAGTTAACCAGCATGTATTTGAAATACTTCGGTTCTTTATGAAAGAGTTTTTCAGTTTATGGATCTCTTTATAAAAAGTTTTAATTTTTAGTGATTTTCAGTAATCCGCTGCAAGTGATTCGCTTCCGCTTAAGTAAATCTTGTTTATGTAAGTTGGATGCCACAGAGTGCTTGGTAGTTTCATAGTCTAAAATGTAACCCATGAGAGATGATTAGAGAGAGAGGAAGCAAAGATGACTTTTGCAAATGCATATGACTACTAATGAAGTATCAAAGTGGAGTTTCTTTTTATACAAGTTGGTACATAATTCACTTTTCACGTTGAAAATAATCCAAAAATGGTACGAGAGGAAAGATGCACATGCTTAATGTGTTCAAACATGGATAAAACCCATACAAATTTGTTCAGGGAACGTATGTGTATGAAGAAAATGTGGAGGGAAGCAAATGACGAGCTAGGAATGAAGAAACATAGAGTATATGAATCAAAGGATATGATTAGGAAGTACAGACACGACCACTATTCGGGAAATCGATCCGCACAGCCGTATATACTCCCGCATATACCTATTCAGTCACCCTACCGCACCGCATATTGCTAATCAGCCCACTAAGCGGTCATGAGCCGCATATACTCCCGCTTGACCGATTAAACAGCCGATTAAACTCTACTTTTTTAAAAATCCACAACTTATGTCCATGCATTTCATGCATACATGGATACATATACACACATTTCATTATATATTTAAATCTAATATATAGCCATTGATTTATATATATACATTGTAATACATATAAAAACTTCCACATGCATTTGTACATTTATATGCATACCTTTTGATATATAAACATGTATACATCCATATACAATAAATATAAAATCATATTTTTGTACATGTATATATACATTTTGATATATCCACATTTATGCATACACTCTACACATGTTTACATTGATTTACATACATTTTAGTATTTGCACATATATTACAAATGCATTGCATATATAAACATATATACATATATAAGCATATCATACATTATATGTACATGCATATTAATGTTTATGTGCAAATGTATATACGTGCCTACTCTCTATATATTAATTTATTATCTCAACATATCATTTTATATATAATTAATTTATTGAAATAAAAAATCTAAAACCGCATATACTCCTGTATATACTCCCGCATACCACATATACTCTATGCAGTACCCATACCGCACGTACACCGCATACCGCTTTTTTGAACAATCGGCACGACAATAGATTGAAAAAGAATAATATTATTCTTATAAGTTCTTTTTCACATGCAGGGAAAGAAATCCCAAAAAAAACATGGAGAAAGGAGGTGCGGCATTGAGGCAATTGTAAATTTTTTTATAAAGCAATAGAATATAGACTACGTGTGTAGAAGTATTGTGTGAATTTGTAAGTACATAGTGTTGGTTAGTTGTGTAATTTGTCCCTCTTTGAGGATTTTTAAAATAATATTTATTTATTCTGATACATATATATGGCTCGTAAGGGTGTATCTCATTGGTGATTGGACAATGACCATATGCAGAGACCTCAAGTTCAAATCTAAATGGGGACAAATAAAACTGAGATTTATGTCTACATGGTATACGACAAAACTATTGGTAGCACACTTGATTTACTGAACTCCTCCTATGTTAGGCCTCCACAAGTTATGAGGGGTCAAGGAAAGGAAATCTCCTTAATAAACATATACATACATACACACATATCACCCTCCTGTGCGTTCAGCCTTCGCCACGGGCGTGGGAGAGGGGGGGGATATCTTTCTCTCTTAATCTCATACATACATATATGCATATGTATATATTCACACACACATATATGTATGTATGTACATACATATATATATATATAATATATATACACCTTCTACGTATATATATGTATATATATGTACCTTGTCTTTATTGGTGATAATAAATTAAAAAAAGTTTGTTTTTTTAAATACATCCAGTTATCAAGGTTTCTAAGTAGGATTAAGACTAGTCTTACTAAAATGACCGTTTCCTCTTAAATTACAACTATAGGTAGTGTGTTGTGCACAACAACACCAACAATACATCGTAATAAAATATGAAACTTTGATTGTATTTTCAAAACTTAGAACATGTTTGGTATTGCTGAAAATAAATACATTTAGTTTCAACTGCACGTTATTTTGAATTCTCTATGCTTAGTTCAAACTTCTAGGATGTTATGACTAATGTAATAAAAACAAATTACACCTTCGCATTTGATCTTATAGAGATATATGAATAATGAATTGTATTCTATTTTGGTTGTAGTTTATTCCCCTTCTTTTATCAAACAAATTTCTAGAAGAAAAAGAAGACATCCTTAAAGACTAGTTTGGCAGGATGGGATGATGGGGAAGGGAGGACAAGGAAAATAGGCTCAACTTGTTTGGTTAGACAAAAAATGGGGAAGGGATGGGATGGGAGGGAAGGGGAATAAAAAGAAAAGAGGCATGTGTATTTTATACCATTTCTCTCCCTACTGATTTAGAATAGATACAAAAGGAAAGAGAAAGAATTGGTGAAAACTTATCTAGAAGCTTGAAGGGGAATATAAATACTGGATGGAGAACTTAGAAAAATAAAAATTAGAGTAGTAGAAGACATATAAACTTAGAATATTTTATAGGTAATGTATATCAAATTTTCAACTACATAAATATTTTATGAAATATTAAAGAGATGGATATATAAGAAAGCTTGATTAGAAATACAAAGATAAGTAGAAATATGAAATATAAAGAGACACTTATGCTAGTGTGTTCATATTTATATAATTTAATGATATTGTATAAAGAATTTAGATACAATTGAAATCTAGAGGAAAGTTGGATATTCAAAAAATATAAATATGAAAAAAAACTTACATATCATATAACTAATATACAATTGTGCACATCTATTTTTTATTTTGTGTATATTTTATATTGTGAATTTCAATTATAACTATATCCTTCTGTTACCCTCCTCATCTTAACTAAACACACTAACATAAGTGTCCCTTTCCCATCCATCATGTCTCCTTTCTTTTCCTCCCTCTTTGATGACATATCAAATATAACAAAGCATGGCAGTGTGCATCACGCATGTTTAAGAATATAAATTACTTTGAAGATAGTAAATTTCGCGTTTACTCACCGCGTCCAGTGAAAGAAAAACTAGGATGAAAATTTAGAGTTAAGAAGTATGTTCAGTAAGATAGACAGATAGGAAAAGACATCTATTGGACTTGTTTTGATCAATGTTGTACTAGACAAAGTTCTAAGAAATAAGAATATATTACTAAAAGAGAATCAAGTGCTTGAAATAATATAGCAACTTCTTGTCGCCTGTAATGTCACCACATGAATCATTCTTGATGTCTAGTCGAAGCAACCACAGCATCCGCTTTGTATGATCTTGATTATGTCACATTCTCAACCCTAGCAACCACAAAGTGACAGTTTTAGTACATAGATTGGTATGAGCCATCTCCCACTGTGGTGGTACATATAATCTTATTATGGTATACAAGACATAATGAATAATTCAGAAAAAGGTAAAAGTACATGCAACTCTTCCCACAACATTTTATATATGCTAAGACAAAGTCACGTATGTAGTTTGAAAAACTAAAGCCAAAGTCTGTGATTTAAATAACTACAAAAATTACATACAAGTCTTATATACTCTCACACTAGTGCCATACAAGAATCAAATACTAATATGTAACTAAAATTATAAAAAATAATCTCATCCAACACCTTTTATAGATTAAAATATAAGGACAACTTTGCAATTCAGAAAATTTAAGGAAAAAATGTAGGGGAAAATCTTTACGGGCTTTCTTATATAGTACTAGATATATCATCTGCGTTGTTGGGCCTAGTAAAACTCAGGCATGTAACCCAAAATAGGGGCATTAAGGTGAATGTTTCAAGAATGTTGAGATTATGTTTAACATCCCTGACCTGGGTTATGTTCTAACCCCAGGAGTTTTGCTTAACAAAGTTGATTATATGCTTGTACTTATCCTGTGAAAAGTAATTAGGGCTCATGAGGAACTTATGTTTCAATTTTGGTCCTGTTTGAACAATGTTAAAGCAATGATTGCTTGTTTTGGACTAAAGTGCAAATTACCCAAGTTGAGGTGTTAACTTGAAAATTGCATATGATAAGATGTTCCTCTGATTTTGAGACATCATAAGGATGAATATGATGTAGTAGTATGGTTTCCACAAGCCTGGACACCAAGATAGAGCTTGTTGGACAATGTTGTGCATTAAAACCTAGTTTTGGAGTAAAGTGCAATTTACCCAAAATCTAGGGTTCAATATGCAAATTACCACTTCAACAAGGTCCCTAATGTTTCTTGGCATCATGTAGAGCAAATAAAATGAGATGGGTGCTTCATTTGAATTAAGTTGGAGGAGAGAGAATCTTGATATTAAAATAATCAAGATTAATGCCTAATTGAAACCCTAATTCGATTTAGGGCAAAAATGAATAAAAATAATTGAAGGGCTTTTAACCAAAATGTTTTGGGTTGATTTTGAATAAGGATGGGCGTTCCTTTGCCAAGATAAGGAACGAAAATATCCTAAGTAGGTGAAATTCCACTCACCATTATTATAAGGAAAAGAAAACCCACTCACATATGGATATTAATATAATCAGCATTAAGGTGCTTAATTTGATTTTTTTAAAATCATGGATAATGGAGAGGAATAAGAGGAAATGAAGATAGCCTCGTCCTTAAGGATTTTGAGGAGAATTTGAGGGGGAAGAGGCGGCACCAATTTTGGAATTAAATGCATTTTAATAATGCATTTTCTCTTTCATTGAATTTTTATAAAAAGGCCTTTTCCTAGCCAAATGAAAGGCTATTTCGACCCCACTTCTTCTCTTAGCTTGGAAACCGACCAAGGAAGCTAGGGAGGACCAGTAGGAAGAACCCCAACCTGTGGGTAAGCTCTTGACCTTCGTTCTCCTTGATTTCATGGTGGAAATCGAAAATAAATTATGGATTCCTATTTATTTCGATCTCCTCTTCAACCCTAGCCAACTTTTGCAATCAAAAGCTTGACGACGAGTCTAGGGGGAGTTGCAAGAGATTCATCCACCATTAATGGCGTGAGCTTGGAGCTTTGGAGCTCAATTGGGGGTGGGTTTTATAACTCAAACCCTTAAACATTGCTATTGCATCAATTCTCTATGCTTTGTTGATTGATTTCTTCAATTTGATACACTCTTGTTTCTTTGCTGCAATTTCCATCAAGAACGGTTTCTGTTCTTGGTTGTTCGAAGGAAGGGGATGATGCATCATCCTAGATGCTTACCCAAAGAAAATTACCAAGAAAAACCGTTTTGATAGCTACTCCAAATCGTTTTAATTTGATTGGCTATGCGGTTTCAGCAAACCGTTTAAGGGCAAACGGTTTGAAACTGTTTGGGAGAAAACGGTTTCAAGACCGTTTGAGATGGTTGACCAAGCGTTGCCAGTTTGGGAATTTTGTTCCTAATTATGTAGGCTGATAACCCTCCGAATTTTAGGGATTAACTCCAAAGGAATCGAGAGTTTAAGGCCAATCAATTAGGTAATCGGATTGAATTATGTGCTGATTTTCAACCTGATTAACTTGACCTGGTTGAGAAAACGGTTTCAAGACCATTTGCGATGGTTGACCAACCGTTGAGCGTTTGGTATTCCTGTTCATAATTATGTTTATTAATAACCCTCCAAATTTGAGGGATTAACTCCAAAGGAATCGTGAGTTGAAGCCTAATCAATTAGGGAAACCTAATTGGATTAAGTGCTGATTTTCAATCTGATTTAATTGAACTTTTTTGGGAAAACGGTCTCAAGACCGTTTGAGTGCGTTGCCCAAGCGTGGACCGTTTGGGATTACTGTTCCTAATGATGTGGTCTAATGACTCACCTAATTTGAGGGATTAACTCACAAGGAATCATGAGTTGAAGGCTATTCAATTAGGCAAACCCTAATTGAAAACAGTGCTGAAATTCCAATGAGTTAAGTTGAGATTTTGGGTTGATTAGCCCAAACGGTTTCAAGACCGTTTGGGGATCACCCAAACGGTCTCAAGACCGTTTGGAGATCACCCCAAGACCGTTTGGAGGTCTGGGGTCAAGTATAGTTGACCAATTGAAGGTCCAAAGGTACTAATCATATTGCAATGTAGTGCTGATCTGTTGATCAACTCGATAGACCAATCCATGATGATTTTTCACTAGAATCCAAAGGTTGGATGGGCCAAACGGTCTCAAGACCGTTTGGAGCTCATCCAAACGGTCTCAAGACCGTTTGGTGGTCACCCAAGACCGTTTGGAGGTCTAGGGTTGAGTATGGTTAGGTGTTTGAAGGTCTAAAGGTACCAAGCTGTTATACAATGCAATGCTGATTTGGTGATCAATCCAATGATCCAAACCTTAATTGGATGGCTTGGATTTGAGTGATATGATGGGCAAACGGTCTCAAGACCGTTTTGCGGTCATCCAAACGACCTCAAGACCGTTTGGGGTCAGGTCATACCCAATTTGGATAATGGTTCAATAGTTTCAAAGTAACCAATCTTGCATTGATGAGTGTTGTTGGATCTTCAATTCCAAACCCTAATTCAATTGAATCAAGCCATAATTGATGACCAATTGAGGGTCAATTGAGGGTCAAATTAGTTGAAGGTTGACCTATTAAACTCAATTGAAGTATGAGCATAGGTCCAATTGATCATTGGTTCCATGAATTCAATAGTTGAAGGTCCAATGCAATCAATTGAAACACAATTAGTAGCATGATTGATGATCAACTTCAAAGCTCTAATTGGTGTTTATAAACCCTAATCCCATTGAGATCAGACCATAATTGAAGTCCCAATTGAGGGGTGAGCCATGATTCAAATGATGATTGAGTTGATGATCCAATTGGTTGAAGTTCCATTGATTAGAATTGAGTGTGGTTCAATTTGGTTAATTCAATTGGATACCTCATGTTATTGAAGGTCTAATTGATCAAACCTTTTTGAAAACCTAATGTGATTAGGTGGGAGATGCCTTTAATGGTACTAGTCATTAATGCATAACAAATGCATGGACCCAATATATGATGTAAACCCTAATTGAGGCTGATTCAATGTATAACCTTAATAAGAGGTTGTCTACATGTGAAATCACTAATTAGGATGTTAGTAAACCCTAGTTGAGGGTGTATCCTTGTGAAACCCTAGTGGAGGGTGTATCATTGTGAACCCTGGTTGAGGGTGTAACCTTGTGAAACCCTTGTGGAGGGTGTATCATTGTGAACCCTGGTTGAGGGTGTATCCTTGTGAAACCCTAGTTGAGGGTGTATCATTGCGATTGTTTATAGGCAACTTTATAATAAAGTTATGCCTTAAACTAAGATAAGTCCATATCATGTGAGATAGTTGGACAATTCTAATGTGTGGCCTATGCATTATATGCTAAGGGTGAGTATTCTGTGATGGAATGTATTAAGAGGGGAAATACCTTAATACAAGATAAAGTTGGTTAACTCAAGAGGGTCTGAATTAATGAGAAATGGGAAACCCTAACCCTGGTAAGGGAATAGTGGTGTTACCCTTGAATAATGATGTTATATATTGTTTTGCATGGTGCTGATATGAAATTGATGTATTATCATCTGTACTAACCATGCAGGTATGATGTGATGATGAACATAGCCAGGTATGAGCTATGACATTTTATGTATTGACATTGTTTATTGGGCCTTATGTTCCATGCTATACCTTATTGCCTAGTATGAGGTAATAAGAGAAGTAATGGGCCTTAAGTGCCATGAGAAGATGTTTATGTAATAAGCATCATATTTATCTTGGTCAGGTGACCTGAAGGTGATAATTACCTTAAAAAGTGGTAATAATGCTCAATGATGAGCTAAGGGTTTGAATACCCAGAACCATATGATTATGGCATTGAGTTGCAAAGGAATGAAAATTCCCAGTATTGAAATGAGGGACTGAGATCCCTATGTCTTATAAAGACTGAGAAGTGATTAATGGAAATAGTACATGTTTTCTTTATAGCATTTGTCTTATTAAGATTATGTTTGGAAACTTGGCTGATGCTAAAAGAATATGATAATGTACTTAATTAATCAAGTGATACCATATAATGTAGTTGCCCTGATCACAGATCCATCAGCGTCAGAATTAGCTGAATGGTGAAACGAGTTTACTCAGAACGCATATTTTTGAATATGTGGGGGTAATTGGACAATTATATCCTTATGCCCCATAGGCATTGCTACGGGCTATGTCCTATGAACGGGATTGGTTACGGACCATACCCCAATAAAAGCATGGCTACGGGCCATGACTCCACAAAATAATACCGGGCATTGGCTACGGGCCATATCCTGAAGAGAGTATATGCTATGGGCTATAACTCTAATAGCGATGTTTCCAGTATACCCTGGAAAGCTATCTAGCAGAGACACAAGATGTCCTGCATGTTATCTCGTACTGACCGAGATAGTTGAGGTCATGGGAATCCGGCTCTTCCATTGACCTATGTGTGGTACCGATGCTTTACGTAACCGTGGTCGGTTGGAGTATGAGCGGTATACCTCATCTTCTCAGGGCATAAGTATGATTGTAAAACGTAATCAGCCGTGTAGCATATTTGCTTAGGGTTGAATTGCGAGAATCAATGGTTGATGATACATGGTCTATTATATCATAGTTGGATAAATGATATAGATGTTCTTCATATTCCTTCTTAAATGAATGACTTGCTGCTTAATCAAGTTATAATTGAAATGATTGCATAGAGAATACTGCTCTGCATATCTTATTCAATGATTTACCTGCTGTTGAGTAAATATAATTCTACTGCTCACTGTTATTCTATTATCAGCGATAACAATGTTTCTGACGGAGAGTTATATCTCTTGCTGGGACAATTTTTATAATTGTCTCACCCCCGTGAGATTAAATTTTTAGGTAATCACCGAAGAAGAGGAAGAAACCTTTCAGTGGGTGAGCAACAGCAGCAGCAGTCACAGGGACAGCAGTGATCCAACAGGTGGAGACAATGGCTGTCTGGTTTTGTGTAGATAGTCCTATGAGTCGTCTCTGTACTCTCGGGTCCTAGGAGTAATGTTTTTAAGATTCGATCTGAGATTTTGGCTTTAAGCCTCGAGGGTTTTATACTACCTGTGTACAGTTAAGACAGAGTAGTTGATGTTTGTATTCCTCGAGAAGCAATAGTACATGAGATGTATATATGAACCAGGATGTAAAGTTTTACTTTGGTTCTGAATGAAAGAGTTTTCCTGTAAATGGATCTCTTTGCAAATGGTTTTAATTTTTAGTGATTTTTAGTAATCCGCTACTAACGATCTCTTCCGCATGTTTTATTATTGTTAATGACACTTGTTATCTTAAATGATGGCGGGTGTCGTGACAATTTAGTGGTATCAGAGCTCTAGGTTCGCTGAGTCTACAGAGACATAGGATTAAGGTAGTTGAGTCTGTTCTAAGTGTCTTCCAGTTTATCTGATAGTGTCTTCTGCTCATATAGGAGAAGAAGAACTAAAGATGTCGGGATCACACGATGAACACGTTGCTGAGAGCAGTGTAGCAGCACCGGGAAGAGGTGCAAGAGACCAAGACAGGGAGGAACCTGTACCTGATCAACCCCAGTTCAACCCAGTTGATATGGGGAACCCAGCCTTTCAGACTATGTTCGGGAAGTTTATGGTAGCTATGACCCACATGACGGATAGAATGCCAGTACCTGCACCCAGGGCACCACCCCATGATGAAAGACATGGTGCCGGCAAGACCTTTGAAAGGCTGAAGAGGGTAGGAGCATTAGAGTATGCTGGTACAGCTGATCCAGCAGATGCTGACCTATGGTTGACTGAATTGGAGAAAGCCTTCAGAATCCTCATGATACCTGATGATGAGAGGGTTAGGCATGTTGTATATCTCCAGAAAGGGAGTGCTGGACACTGGTGGACCATTGAGGAGGGCAAAAGACCTAGAGTTGTGATTGGATGGGATGAATTCAGGCGTGAATTTGTCACTAGATACTTTCCTAAGACATTTCTAGATGAGAAGATATCCCGGTTTGAGAGAATTAAACAAGGACCTATGAACATTAGTGAGTATGAGGCTAGGTTCATGGAGTTGTTGCGGTTTTGTCCGCACATGGAATCCAATGATGAGGAAAGAATTCGGCGATTCGAGAAGGGGTTGAACGCTGAACTAACCACTCTGGTGTCTGCTCTGGAGAACCGGGAGAGGTTTGCAACTTTTGTGGAGTCTGTAAGACGCATAGAGAGATCTATAGTTGAGAAGCGACAAACTAAGGGTAAGAAGGAATACCCACAGTTTCAAGGGCATAGTGTTGGGAGTTTCAAGAAACCAAGGTATTATGTGCCTACACCACCAAAGGAAGCTCACAGTTCAGCTTCTATGTCAGTAACTGGACCCCCTAGACCACACCTAGAGAATAGAACTTGTCATCGATGTGGACTAGTAGGTCATCTGGCAAGGGATTGCCCAATGGGGAATGCTGTAGTGAATCAACCCCCGAGACAAAGTTAGCAAGGTTCTCAGAGAAAGCAGTTTTCTAGTGGTACCCGAGGACGTGGACAAGCATCCCAGGCGGGATCTTCTGCGTCCAATAATAGAGCACAGGGCCAACAATAGGCAACGGCTAGGCTCTATGCTATGAACCAGTCTAAAGCAGTAGTCAACCCTCGGGTTGTGACATGTCAGATGGAATTACTTTAATTCTGATATGTCTTTATCCTGCTTCGTATTTGTGTTAATAGATCCGGGAGTTGAGGAGGAAATATCCTACTCTTTTCTCTTAATGTTTTGTTGATGATTTCGGGGACGAAATCCTTATAAGGGGTGGATAATTTGTAACATCCCTGACCTGGGTTATGTTCTAACCCCAGGAGTTTTGCTTAACAAAGTTGATTATATGCTTGTACTTATCCTGTGAAAAGTAATTAGGGCTCACGAGGAACTTATGTTTCAATTTTGGTCCTGTTTGAACAATGTTAAAGGAATGATTGTGTGGGCTCTGATCTCCAAACCACGATATAAACATGATTTAAACTTATCGGAAGCGAATCGATTAACAGCGGAAGACAAAAATCACGGGAAATTAAAACTTTTCGAGACAAGAGCTTGAATCCATAAAGCTTCATTCATAAAAGGAGATAATCTGTTTACATTTCATGATAATTACTTCTTGAGTAATTATATACAACAAGATACAAAATCTCAAGAACTCATAACCAAAAGACTCCAAGACCTGAGAGTACAGAGGACACATAGGACTGACTCTAACTACACCACATGGCAGGCTAAATCTCCACCTGAGATTTACTGTTGCTCCTGGTGCTACTACTGCTGGGAATGGTCACCTGTAGACCTGTTCCTCCGTCCTCGACGTCCACCTAAAAAGTTGAAGTCTACGGGGTGAGACAATTGTACATAAGTGTCCCAGCGAGAGTTATAACTCTCCGCCAGAAGCTTTATTATAATATCAAAGAATAACTTAAGCAGTAAAAGCTTACAAAGTATTCAATAGCAGATACAGTTGTATACAAGAGCTCAACATTTATCAAGCATGAAGAACGTATGCACTATACAGTGTAACATCAATCAATTAGCTCATAGTTACCTTTAACAGGTATACTACGCTGTAGATTATGTTTTTCAAACATTATTATTATTATGCCATGTGGAGATGAGGTTTACCACTCATACCCCAACGAATCACTGTTAAGTGCCTTAGTATCATACTAGGTCATCGAAAGAGCCGGATTCTCATGACCTTCGCCTTCCTCAGTCAGTAAGAGGATCACTTGTAGGACATCTTGTGTCTCTACTATTATAGCTCACCAGGTAATCTGGTCCTTCGCTATTTTAGAGTTACAGTGGCGTTCTGTACTCTCTTCGTCGTCAGGAGATTTCATGTTTATCTTCACTGATATGGATATCTATGTTTTCCTCATCATCAGGAGGTTTCATGTTTACCATCCACTGATACGGTATGAGTTTTGTAGTGAAGGATTGACGGATTATACATCTACATCAAATTCCTACACTAGGATGTAAGGTTCTACACATCCATATACCCCACATACTCAACAGTATGTGATCCAGGAGTTCCCTTAGGAAAACTTGTTTCACCATCATTTGATCTCTGACAATGATGGATCTATGATCAGGGCTCTACATTTCACTTGATTAGTTAGGTACATTCAGTATTCTTTTACATCATACATTGTTCTTCAAACAATAACAGTAGCATAACAGCTATGAAAGTAGAATACTAAATGTAACAAACCTAACTCACATCAATCATCATTTCTCAGTATACTCATCACAAGTCATCTCTAAAGCATGACCTTGATGGTATTCATGGCTCTTATAGCCCATTAAAACATAGGATGCCACTGACAAGGCATCAAGATATTTTACTATTCATAAAGCTAACAACATGCTTTCAATGAATATAGTATCATCATTCATACCTGGATATGATCACCTTCATATCATAACCTGCAAGGTTAATTCAACTGATAAAGGTAATTCAAAACAAGAATATACTTTCCACTCTTGTCATAAGAGCTAAGTTCTCTGATTCTCATCAATTAGAGTTTGCTACTCATATTGCATGTCATCACCCTTGAATTAGGGTTTACTATTCACATTATGGTGAATTGAACTCATAACATCATCATGTATGAGGAACATCATCATTGATGCTCTCAGATTAGTTTAAGATTCATCATTTGTCATAATTAGGCTTCCATGATCTCACATAGGTGGATCATACCCTAATCATGCACATTCATGTGTATTGAAGGTATTTTACTTGAATTTCCATCATAAAAGGGTACTTTCTCTTTCTTAAGATACTTTCTCTCTCCTCATACTTGTAGATGGTGATAACATCAATCTAGATCAGGTTGGGTTAAGTCCTCTTTGATTAACATAGACCAAATCACCACTATTGAGTGATTAGGGTTTGATTAGAACAAGGTTTCACTCAATTGAACCTTTCAAGGGTATTATGGTAAATTACACATTGATCATCATCATGGTTTAATTTACTAATCACTTGACCCTTAATGTCTTTTTGTATCATTAGGGTTTAGGTTGAACAACTATTAAACCATTTAAGCCTTCAAGGCATTAGGCAGACTTAACTTCAAAAGTCTCCAATAGGTTTCACACCTTCAACCTT
Source organism: Alisma plantago-aquatica (assembly GCA_963693085.1). Classification (NCBI taxonomy): domain Eukaryota; kingdom Viridiplantae; phylum Streptophyta; class Magnoliopsida; order Alismatales; family Alismataceae; genus Alisma; species Alisma plantago-aquatica. The sequence goes on along the minus strand of OY856411.1, from coordinate 1,236,344,163 downwards.
CATACGATCTTGAGGTCGTATGCCCTCATTCGATCTTGAGGTCGAATGCCCTCATATGGTTTGAGGTCGAATGCCCTCATACGGTTTGAGGTCGAATGCCCTCATTCGGTTTGAGATCGAATGCCCTCATACGGTTTGAGATCGAATGACCTTATACGGTCTTGAGGTCGAATGACCTCATACGGTTTGAGATCGAATGACCTCATTCGGTCTTGAGGTCGAATGACCTTATACGGTCTTGAGGTCGAATGACCTTATACGTTCTTGAGGTCGAATGACCTTATACGGTCTTGAGGTCGAATGCCCTCAAAAGCTCAAGATCGTATGGACCTCCAAGGTGGTTCAAAGGGTAAACTCGATTAGGGTTTCCTATGTTGAAGCCATCAATTGGTCTCAAGCTTGCTAACCACTTACCAATTGAGACAATTAGGGTTAGCCTTAACCAATTGGTCACTCAATTGACCCTTAATTGATATCCAATTAGGGTTGGAGTTGGTTCAATTAAGGTCTATAAATGTTCAACCATCAACACTCAACAATGTGAATCAAATCGAAGTTGAACCCATCAATTGACCTTCAATTGGGCTCAAACTTGGCCCAAACGGTCTTGGGATCGTTTGGATATACTCCAAACGGTCGTGAGACCGTTTGCCCAAGAATTCATCAAAATCTAGATTGATTTGATAAGGGTTGAATCTTAATTAAGTCACAAATCAGCAATTTGATTATTTTAATAACCCATTGTAATTGGGCCCTCAATTGATCAAATTACCTTAACCCTAGACCTCCAAACGGTCTTGGGTTGTCACCAAACGGTCTTGAGACCGTTTGCCCATCCATCCTTTGGACTCTAGTGAAAAATTTTATCAAGGTTTGATTTATTGAGTTGATCATTACATCAATACTTAATTGCAATGTAATTTGGTATCTTTGTACCTTCAATTGGTCAACTATACTTGACCCCAGACCTCCATACGGTCTTGGGTGATCCCCAAACGGTCTTGAGACCGTTTGGATGATTCCCCAAACGGTCTTGAGACCGTTTGGGCTAATCAACCCAAAATCTCAAATTAGCTCATTGTGATTTCAGCACTGATTTCAATTAGGGTTTGCCCTAGTAATCAACCTTCAACTCTTAACTCGTTTGGAATTAGTCCATCAAATTTGGTGAGTCATTAACTAACATCATTATGAACAGTAATCTCATACGGTCAACGCTTAGTCAACCATCTTATATGGTCTTGAGACCGTTTTCCCAAAAAGGGCAAATTAAGCAGATTGAAAATCAGAACTAAATTCAATTGAATTTGCTAATTGTTTTGCCTATATCTCACGATTCCTTTGGAGTTAACATCTCAAATTTTGTGGGTGATTAACCTTCATAATTATGAATAGGATTCCAATACGGTCCATGCTTGTTCAACGCGGCCATATGGTCTTGAGACCGTATGCCTTCATACGACCTTGAAACCGTTTGCCCACCAAACGATTTTGTAAACCGTATGGGCAATTGGTTGAGGTCGTATGGTAAAGTGGAAAACTGTGGATAAGCATAGGAAATAACGCCCTCATCTTCTTCCTCAAGAACAGCAACAGTTCCTCACGGATTTGCTTGCAAGGAAGCAAGGGAAGATAGGGAAGAAGAAGAACTAGCAACTAAAAGCATAGAAAGGATGTATATAACAAAGCATAGGTTTAGAGTTATAAAACCCACCTAAATCTTGCTCCTTGAGCTCCAAGATTTCGAGCTCCAAGCCTTTAATGGCGTCCTAGAAGCTCCACAGGTCGGCCAAGGTGAATCCTCCAAGAAAAGTTGAGAAGAGATGGCTAGAAAGATAGAGCTAAGTGAGCTAGCCATGAATTTGACCTTGAATTCGAGTTTCATCCAAGAATTTAAGAAAAAGGAAGGATCCAAACCTACCTTGCACTCCCCTGGTCATCCTCTTGAGCTCCAGAGCTCTCCTTAGTCGGTTTGAGCAAGGGGAACAGTGAAGGAAACGAAAGAGACATTCCTTTGCTAAGTGAGGAAAAGGGCTTATATACTTGGGGTGGAATTTCAACATAGGCACATAGGTTTTCCTCACTTTCAACTAAGTCCCTCCTTTCTTATTTGCTCGTCCCTTCTTCTTATTTCTAAGAACAACCTTCTTTTAAGGTCAAGAAATGAAGGCAAAGAAGATTAACCTATTACTAAAGCACACACATAAAAGGATATAGTACTTACACCTTGATTATTCAATCACAAAGGTGTTTTTCATTATATGATTATTCAATTGAAGTGACTTCTTCATCATTTCTTCTCTAAATTATGACAAGAGTCTTACAATATATTTTAGATGGTGTATTTTACAAGTTGCACCCCTCAAATTGGGTAAATTGCACTTTACTCCAATTTAGGGTTTCAAGCACAGGGATTGCTTCCACAGCTGCACCTTGGTGCTCAAGCTTGGGAAATCCCTCAAACTTTACCATAATCATTCTTATGATGTCTCAACATCAGAGGAACATCTCAACATGTGCAAATTGCAAGTTAACCCTTCTAACTAGGTAAATTGCACATAGGTCCCTATATTACAAAACAATCAATTCAACATTGTTTAAAAGGGACAGAAAAGGAAAAGTATGTTCCTCAGGAACTTAATTACATGAAAAAAGATAATCACCAGTATCTTAATTACATAAATAGGCAAAACACCTAGGGTTAACTCATAACCCAGGTCAGGGATGTTACAAATTATCCACCCCTTACAAGGATTTCATCCCCGAAATCGATAGAACATATTAAGAGAAAAGGGCAGGATACTTCCTTCTCATCTCATCCTCTAGTTCCCAAGTGGCTTCTTCAACACCACGGTGGTTCCAGAGGACTTTCACAAGGCTTATATCTTTCTTCTTTAACTTTTTAATTCTGTTATCAAGGATTGACACCGGTCCTTCCTCATAAGATATATCATCATTCAATTCTACCTCCATAGGTTGTAGAATTGACTCAGTATCGGGGTGACATTTCTTTAGCATAGAAATGTGAAACACAGGATGTAACCTCTGTAACTCTGGTGGAAGCTCTAGTTTATAGGCTACTTTTCCAATCTGTTCAATGATTGGATAAGGCCCCATAAATCTAGGAGCTAACTTCCCTTTCCTTCCAAAACGAAGGACTCCTTTCCAAGGCGAGACCTTGAGATACACTCTGTCTCCAACCTGGAATTCTAAGGGTCTACGACGTTTGTCAGCATAAGATTTCTGCCTATCCTGGGCAGTCTTAATCTGTTGTTGTATTACTTTAATCTTCTCTGTGGTCTGCTGCACAAGATCAGGACCTAACAACTGATGCTCACCAGTCTCAAACCAACACAAAGGTGATCTACAACGTCTACCATACAAGGCTTCATAAGGTGCCATATCAATACTATGTTGATAGCTATTGTTATAGGCAAACTCTATCAAGCTTAGGTGTAGATACCAACTTCCGGTAAACTGGAGAACACATGCTCTCAACAGGTCTTCTAAGGATTGTATAGTTCTTTCTGACTGTCCATCAGTCTGCGGATGAAAGGCCGTACTAAACCTTAGCTTGGTGCCTAAGGCTCTGTGTAACTGTTCCCAAAAATGACTTGTAAACTAAGGACCTCTGTCAGAAACTATTGTGACAGGAACTCCGTGCAAACGCACTATCTCTTGTACATACAACTGTGATAACCTTTCAGCAGAATAGGTCGTTTTGACAGGTAAGAAATGCGCTATCTTTGTCAACCTATCTACAACTACCCAAATGGAATCATGTCCTTTGTTTGTCCTGGGTAGGCCAACAACGAAGTCCATGGTCACATGGTCCCACTTCCACTGTGGTATGGGTAAAGGTTGCATTGTTTCTGCAGGCTTCTGGTGTTCAGCTTTAACTTGCTGACACACAGGACACCTCAGAACAAACTCTGCAACATCCTTCTTCATTCCAGGCCACCAATACAGTTCCTTTAAATTACGATACATCTTGGTGCTCCCTGGATGCATAGCATACATCGAAGAATGAGCTTCTTCCAGGACTAACTTCCTTAAGTTATCCACATCTGGCACTATCATCCTCTCATGATAACAAGCTACATGATCATCCGAGTCATGGAAACCATCTTGCTTCTCATTTCCATACTCTGATCTGATCTGCTGAATTGCAGCATCATCTTGTTGTGCTTCCTTAATCTGCTCTCTTAGGGTAGGTTTAATATGCATCTCAGCCAACAACCCGGCTAACAATGACACCTTCAACTGTACATTGTCTTGCCTTAAAGAGATAAACATATCTCTCTTAGAGCACACTAAAGAGTTTAGTTGTGCTCTATCCATGGTTGATGTTGCTGATTTCCTACTCAAGGCAACTGCAACAACATTGGCCTTGCCCGGATGGTAATCAATTGTACAATCATAGTCCTTGATTAACTCCATCCAGCGACGTTGCCTCATGTTAAGCTCATGCTGAGAGAAGAAATACTTAAGGTTCTTGTGGTCTGTGAAAATATGGAATGTCTCTCCGTAGAGATAATGCCTCCAGATCTTCAAGGCATGAACCACAACAGCTAACTCCAGATCGTGTGTCGGATAATTCTCCTCGTGTTTCTTAAGCTGTCGAGAAGCAAAAGAAATCACTTGTTTATCCTGCATCAACACACATCCAAGTCCATTCTTGGAGGCATCACAGAAGACTACATATCCTTTTCCTTGTTCAGGTAGCACAAGCATAGGTGCACTTGTCAACCTCTCCTTCAACAACTGGAAAGACTGTTGACAAAAATCACTCCAAGAAAAAGGAATATCTTTCCGGGTTAACTTGGTCAAGGGTAAGGCTATAGAACTAAAGTTCTTAATGAACCTTCGATAATAGCCAGCTAACCCCAAGAAACTTCGAATCTCTGTCGGTGTCTTCGGTTGTTCCCACTGTAGAACAGATTCTACCTTTGTAGGGTCAACACGAATTCCCGAGGCAGATATCACATGTCCTAGAAAAGATACCTCCGGCATCCAGAACTCACACTTGCTAAACTTAGCATACAGCTTGTGTTCTCTTAGCAAGGTCAAAGCTTGGCGAAGATGCTGCTCATGCTGGTGAGCATCCTTACTATAGATCAGAACGTCATCTATGAAGACGACAACACACTGATCAAGGAAAGGTCGGAAAACTCTATTCATGAGTTCCATAAATGCAGCTGGTGCATTGGTTAGTCCAAATGACATAACCGTGAACTCATAGTGACCATACCTTGTCCTAAAGGCAGACTTGGATATGTCACTATCCTTAATACGAAGTTGATGATATCCAGACCTAGAGTCTATCTTTGAAAAGACTGTTGCACCACGCAACTGGTCAAAGAGATCATCAATCCTCAGTAGAGGGTACTTGTTCTTTATTGTTACTTTATTGAGTTGTCTATAGTCAATGCACAACCGCATTGACCCATCTTTCTTTTTAACAAACAAGACCGGAGCACCCCAAGGTGAAGTGCTCGGTCGGATAAAACCCTTCTCAAGTAACTCTTGAAGCTGTTTCTTGAGTTCTGCCATCTCGGCAGGCGCCATCCTATACGGAGTCTGGGCTATGGGTTTCGTATCTGGGATCAGATTAATTTCAAAATCAATCTCCCGAAGTGGTGGTATACCAGGAAGTTCTTTAGGAAACACATCCTCGAATTCCCTAACTATGGGAACTTCAGCAGGATTGGAACTTTCCTTGGTAACATCTACCACATGGGCCAAGAATGCATAACATCCTTGCCTCAATAGCTTATCAGCAACCATAGCTGACACAAGACAGGTGGGCACAATCTTTCTTTCACCTTGAAAGATCCATGTGTTGCTTTCATCAGCAAACACAGCCAACTTGGACTCACAATCCAAGACAACTCTATACCTCTCTAAGGTATCCATCCCGAGGATTATATCAAATCCTTGCATATCAAGCGGTATAAGATCCACTTGAATGCGATGATCAGAAAAGAAGAGGATGCAGGGAGAGCATACCTCCTACAAAACGGCAGACCCACTCAATGGAGTCTCCAACAACAAACTATCTGCCCTATGACTAACAGTCACATTGCAGTTACGAATCACTCTATGAGTGATGAAAGAGTGCGTAGCACCCGGGTCAATCAGAACAGATACAACACAGGATGTAGACATATCAGGATATAAAAGTTCCATCTGACCTTCCACTACCCGTGGATTGACCACTACATCTGGTGGGTTCATAGCATAGAACCTCGCTGTCGCCTGGTGTTGAGGTGGTGCTGATGATCCAGCTTGAGACGCTTGTCCACGTCCTCGAGCTGCTCCTTGAGATTGCATTCTCTGAGATCCTTGTTGATTCTGTCTCGGAGGCTGTGTCACACTAACAGGCCTAGAACGGAAATCCTTCATCAAGTGTCCCACCTTACCACAGTTGTAGCATCTCCTCTCCTGTTGTTGTGGTCGGGGTGGTCCAGTAACTGACATCGATGCAGAACTGTGAGTCCCTTGAAGCGGTTGACTCCGTCCTCTACCTCTGCTTGGTGACCATTGAGTTTGAGAACTTGATCTGGGTGGTGGAGGGTTAGGTGCAGAGAATCTAGGTTTCTTGAAATCCCTAGATGAAGAACCCTGGAACTGTGGATATCTTTTCTGGGTTTGCCTCTTCTCAACCACAGATCTCTCTATCCTTCGGACTGACTCAACGAAGGTAGAGAATCTCTCTCGGTTTTCTAAGGCAGACACAGGGGTCGACATATCAGCATTCAAACCCTTCTCGAATCTCTTGATTCTTTCCTCATCTGTGGCAGCCATGTGCGGACAGAACCGCAGCAATTCCATGAACTTAGCTTCATACTCGCTAATGTTCATCATGCCCTGCCTCAACCTCTCAAACTGAGAGATCTTCTCATCTAGGAAGGTCTTTGGAAAATATCTATTGATAAATTCCCGATGAAACTCTTCCCACGAGAACTCTATTCCAGGTCTCTTCTGCTCTTCCATGTTCCACCAGTGACCAGCACTGCCTTTGAGAAGATAGACAACATGTCTAACCTTCTCAGCCTCCGGGATAATAAGAATCCTGAAAGCCTTCTCCAACTCTGTTAACCACAGGTCAGCATCTGCGGGGTCAGCAGTCCCAAAGTACTCGGTAACTCCGACATGACGAAGTCGCTCGAACGTCTTACCGATACCTTGTCTTTCGGGATGGGCAGGTGCCCTAGGTGCAGGCATGGGCATCATGTCGGTTATGTGTGTCATGGCAGTCATAAACTGCCCAAACATCATCTGAACTACTGGGTTACCCATATCAGCTGGGTCAAACTGGGGTGGCTCAGGTGCAGGCTGTTCTATTTCTGGAACCCTTGCACCGCCTCGAGGTGCACTAGCACTACTCTCTGCCACGTACTCATCATGTGGCTCTGCCATCCTTATGTATCTTCTTCTCCTGAGGAGCAGAAGATTCTATTAGATAAGGAAGAGATACTAAGGATAGACTCGACATCCTAAGTCCTATGCCTCTGTAGACTCAACGGACCTAGAGCTCTGATACCACTAATTGTGGGCTCTGATATCCAAACCACGATATAAACACGATTTAAACTTAGCGGAAGCGAATCGATTAACAGCGGAAGACAAAAATCACGGGAAATTAAAACTTTTCGAGACAAGAGCTTGAATCCATAAAGCTTCATTCATAAAAGGAGATAAACTGTTTACATTTCATGATAATTACTTCTTGAGTAATTATATACAACAAGATACAAAATCTCAAGAACTCATAACCAAAAGACTCCAAGACCTGAGAGTACAGAGGACACATAGGACTGACTCTAACTACACCACATGGCAGGCTAAATCTCCACCTGAGATTTAATGCTGCTCCTGGTGCTACTGCTGCTGGGACTGGTCACCTGTAGACCTGTTCCTCCATCCTCGACGTCCACCTAAAAAGTTGAAGTCTACGGGGTGAGACAATTGTACATAATTGTCCCAGCGAGAGTTATAACTCTCCGCCAGAAGCTTTATTATAATATCAAAGAATAACTTAAGCAGTAAAAGCTTACAAAGTATTCAATAGCAGATACAGTTGTATACAAGAGCTCAACATTTATCAAGCATGAAGAACATATGCACTATACAGTGTAACATCAATCAATTAGCTCATAGTTACCTTTAACAGGTATACTACGCTATAGATTATGTTTTTCAAACATTCTTATTATTATGCCCTGTGGAGATGAGGTTTACCACTCATACCCCAACCAATCACTGTTAAGTGCCTTAGTATCATACTAGGTCATCGAAAGAGCCGGATTCTCATGACCTTCACCTTCCTCAGTCAGTAAGAGGATCACTTATAGGACATCTTGTGTCTCTACTATTATAGCTCACCAGGTAATCTGGTCCTTCGCTATTTTAGAGTTACAGTGGCATTCTGTACTCTCTTCGTCGTCAGGAGATTTCATGTTTATCTTCACTGATACGGATATCTATGTTTTCCTCGTCATCAGGAGGTTTCATGTTTACCATCCACTGATACGGTATGAGTTTTGTAGTGATGGATTGACGGATTATACATCTACATCAAATTCCTACACTAGGATGTAAGGTTCTACACATCCATATACCCCACATACTCAACAGTATGTGATCCAGGAGTTCCCGTAGGAACACCTATTTCACCATCATTTGATCTCTGACAATGATGGATCTATGATCACGGCTCTACATTTCATTTTATTAGTTAGGTACATTCAGTATTCTTTTACATCATACATTGTTCTTCAAACAATAACAGTAGCATAACAGCTATGAAAGTAGAATACTAAATGTAACAAACCTAACTCACATCAATCATCATTTCTCAGTATACTCATCACAAGTCATCTCTAAAGCATGACCTTGATGGTATTCATGGCTCTTACATCCCATTAAAACATAGGATGCCACTGACAAGGCATCAAGATATTTTACTATTCATAAAGCTAACAACATGCTTTCAATGAATATAATATCATCATTCATACCTGGATATGATCACCTTCATATCAGAACCTGCATGGTTAATTCAACTGATAAAGGTAATTCAAAACAAGAATATACTTTCCACTCTTGTCATAAGAGCTAAGTTCTCTGATTCTCATCAATTAGAGTTTGCTACTCATATTGCATGTCATCACCCTTGAATTAGGGTTTACTATTCACATTATGGTGAATTGAACTCATAACATCATCATGTATGAGGAACATCATCATTGATGCTCTCAGATTAGTTTAAGATTCATCATTTGTCATAATTAGGGTTCCATGATCTCACATAGGTGGATCATACCCTAATCATGCACATTCATGTGTATTGAAGGTATTTTACTTGAATTTCCATCATAAAAGGGTACTTTCTCTTTCTTAAGATACTTTCTCTCTCCTCATACTTGTAGATGGTGATAACACCAATCTAGATCAGGTTGGGTTAAGTCCTCTTTGATTAACATAGACCAAATCACCACTATTGAGTGATTAGGGTTTGATTAGAACAAGGTTTCACTCAATTGAACCTTTCAAGGGTATTATGGTAAATCACACATTGATCATCATCATGGTTTAATTTAATAATCACTTGACTCTTAATGTCTTTTGGTATCATTAGGGTTTAGGTTGAACAACTATTAAACCATTTAAGCCTTCAAGGCATTAGGCAGACTTAACTTCAAAAGTCTACAATAGGTTTCACACATTCAACCTTCATACGATCTTGAGGTCGTATGCCCTCATTCGATCTTGAGGTCGAATGCCCTCATACGGTTTGAGGTCGAATGCCCTCATTTGGTTTGAGATCGAATGCCCTCATACGGTTTGAGATCGAATGACCGTATACGGTCTTGAGGTCGAATGACCTCATACGGTTTGAGATCGAATGACCTCATTCGGTCTTGAGGTCGAATGACCTTATATGGTCTTGAGGTCGAATGACCTTATACGGTCTTGAGGTTGAATGCCCTCAAAAGCTCAAGATCGTATGGACCTCCAAGGTGGTTCAAAGGGTAAACTCGATTAGGGTTTCCTATGTTGAAGCCATCAATTGGTCTCAAGCTTGCTAACCACTTACCAATTGAGACAATTAGGGTTAGCCTTAACCAATTGGTCACTCAATTGACCCTTAATTGATATCCAATTAGGGTTGGAGTTGGTTCAATTAAGGTCTATAAACGTTCAACCATCAACACTCAACAATGTGAATCAAATCGAAGTTGAACCCATCAATTGACCTCCAATTGGGCTCAAACTTGGCCCAAACGGTCTTGGGATCGTTTGGATATACTCCAAACGGTCTTGAGACCGTTTTCCCAAGAATTCATCAAAATATAGATTGATTTGATAGGGGTTGAATCTTAATTAAGTCACAAATCAGCAATTTGATTATTTTAATAACCCATTGTAATTGGGCCCTCAATTGATCAAATTACCTTAACCCTAGACCTCCAAACGGTCTTGGGTTGTCACCAAACGGTCTTGAGACCGTTTGGATGAGTTCCAAATGGTCTTGAGACCGTTTGCCCATCCATCCTTTGGACTCTAGTGAAAATTTTCATCAAGGTTTGATTTATTGAGTTGATCATTACATCAATACTTAATTGCAATGTAATTTGGTATCTTTGTACCTTCAATTGGTCAACTATACTTGACCCCAGACCTCCATACGGTCTTGGGTGATCCCCAAACGGTCTTGAGACCGTTTGGATGATTCCCCAAACGGTCTTGAGACCGTTTGGGCTAATCAACCCAAAATCTCAAATTAGCTCATTGTGATTTCAGCACTGATTTCAATTAGGGTTTGCCCTAGTAATCAACCTTCAACTCTTAATTCATTTGGAATTAGTCCATAAAATTTGGTGAGTCATTAATTAACATCATTATGAACAGTAATCTCATACGGTCAACGCTTAGTCAACCATCTTATACGGTCTTGAGACCGTTTGCCCAGAAAGGGCAAATTAAGCAGATTGAAAATCAGAACTAAATTCAATTGAATTTGCTAATTGTTTTGCCTATATATCACGATTCCTTTGGAGTTAACCTCTCAAATTTTGTGGGTGATTAACCTTCATAATTATGAACAGGATTCCCATACGGTCCATGCTTGTTGAACGCGGCCATATGGTCTTGAGACCGTATGCCTTCATACGACCTTTAAACCGTTTGCCCACCAAACGGTTTTGTAAACCGTATGGGCAATTGGTTGAGGTCGTATGGTAAAGTGGAAAACTGTCGATAAGCATAGGAAATAACGCCCTCATCTTCTTCCTCAAGAACAGCAACAGTTCCTCACGGATTTGCTTGCAAGGAAGCAAGGGAAGATAGGGAAGAAGAAGAACTAGCAACTAAAAGCATAGAAAGGATGTATATAACAAAGCATAGGTTTAGAGTTATAAAACCCGCCTAAAGCTTGCTCCTTGAGCTCCAAGCTTTCGAGCTCCAAGCCTTTAATGGCGTCCTAGAAGCTCCACAGGTCGGCCAAGGTGAATCCTCCAAGAAAAGTTGAGAAGAGATGGCTAGAAAGATAGAGCTAAGTGAGCTAGCCATGAATTTGACCTTGAATTCGAGTTTCATCCAAGAATTTAAGAAAAAGGAAGGATCCAAACCTACCTTGCACTCCCCTGGTCGTCCTCATGAGATCCATATCTCTCCTTAGTTGGTTTGAGCAAGGGGAACAGTGAAGGAAACGAAAGAGACATTCCTTTGCTAAGTGAGGAAAAGGGCTTATATACTTGGGGTGGAATTTCAACATAGGCACATAGGTTTTCCTCACTTTCAACTAAGTCCCTCCTTTCTTCTTTGCTCGTCCCTTCTTCTTATTTCTAAGGACAACCTTCTTATAAGGTCAATAAATGAAGGCAAAGAAGATTAACCTATTACTAAAGCACACACATAAAAGGCTATAGTACTTACACCTTGATTATTCAATCATAAAGGTGTTTTTCATTATATGATTATTCAATTGAAGTGACTTCTTCATCATTTATTCTATAAATGATGAAAAGAGTCTTACAAGATATTTTAGATGGTGTATTTTACAAGTTGCACCCCTCAAATTGGGTAAATTGCACTTTACTCCAATTTAGGGTTTCAAGCACAGGGATTGCTTCCATAGCTGCACCTTGGTGCTCAAGCTTGGGAAATCCCTCAAACTTTACCATAATCATTCTTATGATGTCTCAACATCAGAGGAACATCTCAAAATGTGAAAATTGCAAGTTAACCCTTCTAACTGGGTAAATTGCACATAGGTCCCTGTATTACAAAACAATCAATTCAACATTGTTTAAAAGGGACAGAAAAGGAAAAGTATGTTCCTCAGGAACTTAATTACATGAAAAAAGATAATCACCAGTATCTTAATTACATAAATAGGCAAAACACCTAGGGTTAACTCATAACCCAGGTCAGGGATGTTACAGATTGCTTGTTTTGGACTAAAGTGCAAATTACCCAAGTTGAGGGGTTAACTTGCAAATACCATATGATAAGATGTTCCTCTGATGTTGAGACATCATAAGGATGAATATGATGTAGTAGTATGGTTTCCACAAGCCTGGACACCAAGATAGAGCTTGTTGGACAATGTTGTGCATTAAAACCTAGTTTTGGAGTAAATTGCAATTTACCCAAAATCTAGGGTTCAATATGCAAATTACCACTTCAACAAGGTCCCTAATGTTTCTTGGCATCATGTAGAGCAAATAAAACGAGAGGGGTGCTTCATTTGAATTAAGTTGGAGGAGAGAGAATCTTGATATTAAAATAATCAAGATTAATGCCTAATTGAAACCCTAATTCGATTTAGGGCAAAAATGAATAAAATTAATTGAAGGGCTTTTAACCAAAATGTTTTGGGTTGATTTTGAATAAGTATGGGCGTTCCTTTGCCAAGATAAGGAACGAAAATATCCTAAGTAGGTGAAATTCCACTCACCATTACTATAAGGAAAAGAAAACCCACTCACATATGGATATTAATATAATAAGCAATAAGGTGCTTAATTTGATTTTATTGAAATCATGGATAATGGAGAGGAATAAGAGGAAATGAATATAGCCTTGTCCTTAAGGATTTTGAGGAGAATTTGAGAGGGAAGAGGCGGCACCAATTTTGGAATTAAATGCATTTTAATAATGCATTTTCTCTTTCATTGAATTTTTATAAAAAGGCCTTTTCCTAGCCAAATGAAAGGCTATTTCGACCCCACTTCTTCTCTTAGCTTGGAAACCGAACAAGGAAGCTAGGGAGGACCAGGAGGACGAACCCCAACCTGTGGGTAAGCTCTTGACCTTCGTTCTCCTTGATTTCATGGTGGAAATCGAAAATAAATTATGGATTCATTCTTATTTCGATCTCCTCTTCAACCCTAGCCAACTTTTGCAATCAAAAGCTTGAGGACGAGCCTAGGGGGAGTTGCAAGCTCTTCATCCACCATTAATGGCGTGAGCTTGGAGCTTTGGAGCTCAATTGGAGGCGGGTTTTATAACTCAAACCCTTAAACATTGCTATTGCATCAATTCTCTATGCTTTGTTGATTGATTTCTTCAATTTGATACACTCTTGTTTCTTTGCTGCAATTTCCATCAAGAACGGTTGCTGTTCTTGGTTGTTCGAAGGAAGGGGATGATGACATCATCCTAGATGCTTACCCAAAGAAAATTACCAAGCAAAACCGTTTTAATAGCTACTCCAAATCGTTTTAATTTGATTGGCTATGCGGTTTCAGCAAACCGTTATAAGGGCAAACGGTTTGAAACCATTTGGGAGAAAACGGTTTCAAGACCGTTTGAGATGGTTGACCAAGCGTTTACCGTTTGAGAATTTTGTTCCTAATTATGTATCCTGATAACCCTCCGAATTTGAGGGATTAACTCCAAAGGAATCGAGAGTTGAAGGCCAATCAATTAGGCAATCGGATTGAATTATGTGCTGATTTTCAACCTGATTAACTTGACCTGGTTGAGCAAACGGTTTCAAGACCGTTTGAGATGGTTGACCAAGCGTTGACAGTTTGGGATTCCTGTTCATAATTATGTTTATTAATAACCCTCCAAATTTGAGGGATTAACTTCAAAGGAATCGTGAGTTGAAGCCTAATCAATTAGGGAAACCTAATTGGATTAAGTGCTGATTTTCAATCTGATTTAATTGAACTTTTTGGGCAAACGGTCTCAAGACCGTTTGAGTGCGTTGACCAAGCGTTGACCGTTTGGGATTACTGTTCCTAATGATGTGGTCTAATGACTCACCGAATTTGAGGGATTAAATCCCAAGGAATCATGAGTTGAAGGCTATTCAATCAGGCAAACCCTAATTGAAAACAGTGCTGAAATTCCAATGAGTTAAGTTGAGATTTTGGGTTGATTAGCCCAAACGGTTTCAAGACCGTTTGGGGATCACCCAAACGGTCTCAAGACCATTTGGGGATCACCCCAAGACCTTTTTTAGGTCTGGGGTCAAGTATAGTTGACCAATTGAAGGTCCAAAGGTACTAGTCATATTGCAATGTAGTGCTGATCTGTTGATCAACTCGATAGACCAATCCATGATGATTTTTCACTAGAATCCAAAGGTTGGATGGGCCAAACGGTCTCAAGACCGTTTGGAGCTCATACAAACGGTCTCAAGACCGTTTGGTGGTCACCCAAGACCGTTTGGAGGTCTAGGTTTGAGTATGGTTAGGTGTTTGAAGGTCTAAAGGTACCAAGCTGTTATACAATGCAATGCTGATTTGGTGATCAATCCAATGATCCAAACCTTAATTGGATGGCTTGGATTTGAGTGATATGATGGGAAAACGGTCTCAAGACCGTTTGGAGGTCATCCAAACGACCTCAAGACCGTTTGGGGTCAGGTCATACCCAATTTGGATAATGGTTCAATAGTTTCAAAGTAACCAATCATGCATTGATGAGTGTTGTTGGATCTTCAATTCCAAACCCTAATTCAATTGAATCAAGCCCTAATTGATGACCAATTGAGGGTCAATTGAGGGTCAAATTAGTTGAAGGTTGACCTATTAAACTCAATTTAAGTATGAGCATAGGTCCAATTGATGATTGGTTCCATGAATTCAATGGTTGAAGGTCCAATGCAATCAATTGAAACACAATTAGTAGCATGATTGATGATCAACTTCAAAGCTCTAATTGGTGTTTATAAACCCTAATCCCATTGAGATCAGACCATAATTGAAGTCCCAATTGAGGGGTGAGCCATGATTCAAATGATGATTGAGTTGATGATCCAATTGGTTGAAGTTCCATTGATTAGAATTGAGTGTGGTTCAATTTGGTTAATTCAATTGGATACCTCATGTTATTGAAGGTCTAATTGATCAAACCTTTTTGAAAACCTAATGTGATTAGGTGGGAGATACCTTTAATGGTACTAGTCATTAATGCATAACAAATGCATGGACCCAATATATGATGTAAACCCTAATTGAGGCTGATTCAATGTATAACCTTAATAAGAGGTTGTCTACATGTGAAATCGCTAATTAGGATGTTAGTAAACCCTAGTTGAGGGTGTATCCTTGTGAAACCCTAGTGGAGGGTGTATCATTGTGAACCCTGGTTGAGGGTGTAACCTTGTGAAACCCTAGTGGAGGGTGTATCATTGTGAACCCTGGTTGAGGGTGTATCCTTGTGAAACCCTAGTTGAGGGTGTATCATTGCGATTGTTTATAGGCAACTTTATAATAAAGTTATGCCTTAAACTAAGATAAGTCCATATCATGTGAGATAGCTGGACAATTCTAATGTGTGGCCTATGCATTATATGCTAAGGGTGAGTATTCTGTGATGGAATGTATTAAGAGGGGAAATACCTTAATACAAGATAAAGTTGGTTAACTCAAGAGGGTCTGAATTAATGAGAAATGGGAAACCCTAACCCTGGTAAGGGAATAGTGGTGTTACCCTTGAATAATGATGTTATATATTGTTTTGCATGGTGCTGATATGAAATTGATGTATTATCATCCGTACTAACCATGCAGGTATGATGTGATGATGAACATAGCCAGGTATGAGCTATGACATTTTATGTATTGACATTATTTATTGGGCCTTATGTGCCATGCTATACCTTATTGCCTAGTATGAGGTAATAAGAGAAGTAATGGGCCTTAAGTGCCATGAGAAGATGTTTATGTAATAAGCATCATATTTACCTTGGTCAGGTGACCTGAAGGTGATAATTACCTGAAAAAGTGGTAATAATGCTCAATGATGAGCTAAGGGTTTGAATACCCAGAACCATATGATTATGGCATTGAGTTGCAAAGGAATGAAAATTCCCAGTATTGAAATGAGGGACTGAGATCCCTATGTCTTATAAAGACTGAGAAGTGATTAATGGAAATAGTACATGTTTTCTTTATAGCATTTGTCTTATTAAGATTATGTTTGGAAACTTGGCTGATGCTAAAAGAATATGATAATGTACTTAATTAATCAAGTGATACCATATAATGTAGTTGCCCTGATCACAGATCCATCAGCGTCAGAATTAGCTGAATGGTGAAACGAGTTTACTCGGAACGCATATTTTTGAATATGTGGGGGTAATTGGGCAATTATATCCTTATGCCCCATAGGCATTGCTACGGGCTATGTCCTATGAACGGGATTGGTTACGGACCATACCCCAATAAGAGCATGGCTACGGGCCATGACTCTACAAAATAATACCGGGCATTGGCTACGGGCCATATCCTGAAGAGAGTATATGCTATGGGCTATAACTCTAATAGCGATGTTGCCAGTATACCCTGGAAAGCTATCTAGCAGAGACACAAGATGTCCTGCATGTTATCTCGTACTGACCGAGATAGTTGAGGTCATGGGAATCCGACTCTTCCATTGACCTATGTGTGGTACCGATGCTTTACGTAACCGTGGTCGGTTGGAGTATGAGCGGTATACCTCATCTCCTCAGGGCATAAGTATGATTGTAAAACGTAATCAGTCGTGTAGCATATTTGCTTAGGGTTGAATTGTGAGAATCAATGGTTGATGATACATGGTCTATTTTATCATAGTTGGATAAATGATATACATGTTCTTCATATTCCTTCTTAAATGAATGACTTGCTTCTTAATCAAGTTATAATTGAAATGATTGCATAGAGAATACTGCTCTGCATATCTTATTTAATGATTTACCTGCTGTTGAGTAAATATAATTCTACTGCTCAATGTTATTCTATTATCAGCGATAACAATGTTTCTGGCGGAGAGTTATATCTCTCGCTGGGACAATTTTTATAATTGTCTCACCCCCGTGGGATTAAATTTTTAGGTAATCGTCGAAGAAGAGGAAGAAACCTTTCAGTGGGTGAGCAACAGCAGCAGCAGTCACAGGGATAGCAGTGATCCAACAGGTGGAGACATTGGATGTCTGGTTTTGTGTAGATAGTCCTATGAGTCGTCTCTGTACTCTCGGGTCCTAGGAGTAATGTTTTGAAGATTCGATCTGAGATTTTGGCTTTAAGCCTCGAGGGTTTTATACTACCTGTGTACAGTTAAGACAGAGTAGTTGATGTTTGTATTCCTCGAGAAGCAATAGTACATGAGATGTATATATGAACCAGGATGTAAAGTTTTACTTTGGTTTCGAATGAAAGAGTTTTCCTGTGAATGGATCTCTTTGCAAATGGTTTTAATTTTTAGTGATTTTCAGTAATCCGCTGCTAACGATCGCTTCCGCATGTTTTATTATTGTTAATGACACTTGTTATCTTAAATGATGGCGGGTGTCATGACATTATGCCTCTAAAGGGTCCCAGATATTGTGTAACAATGGAGATATATCATGTATATTGCACACATTTAAGAATATTAGATTATTTTAAAATCTCTAAATATAGCGTTGCATCACCTTATCTATCCAAATAAAAAAAGAATAGATTAAAGTTACTATGTAATTATGTTGTGAGTAACATAGAATGGAAGGGAATGAAATATGTTGAAACTTATTTCAACTAATGTCGCACCATACATAGCGTTAAGAAAGAAGAATATCACAAAAAAGATAAGCAAGAGACAAAAGTAATGATAATTAAATTCCAAATGATGACGCCATCACGACATGGATCTTTTCGTTTAAGCAACCATGTCCTCCACCTCCTTTGACCTTGGTGGCACCAAACTCATAACTATGACAACTATAAAAAGACAATGTTTGTATAGATACTAATAAGAATCATGTACACATAACCTTATTAGGATACTCAAGACCCAATTGGTGATTATAAAATATGTGAAATCGCATGCAACTCTTCGCCTAACCGTTCATGTGCGGTAATACAAAACTAATCTATAATTTAATAAATTATATAAAAGAATTGCATACGGTCCCCCCACAACCTTTCATATAACCTTATTAAAACATACAAGGACTAATACATAATTTTATAAACTAAAGAAAAATATTGCATCCATGTACTTCTATTCTCTTAGCTACCTTATTAGAATAAGGACGAATTTGCAACTAAAAACATTAGAAAAAAATGCAAATGATGCCTCCCATATTCTTTCTTATGTAGTATAGATAAGAATACAAGGACTAGTTTTTTGGTTCAAAAAAATAGAAGAAAAATGTACAAAAAACCCTAATAGGATTTCTTATATAATATAGATATAAATAGGACAATGCCAGCGACATTCGCTGAGAACACATATAGATATCCAAATACCTCCTACCATATTTCCTATATAGTATAGATAAAAATATAGGGACAATTTTGTACTTTAGATCAATAAAAGATAAAATTGCAAATAAAATCCTTCATGAACTCTCTTATATAGTATATACTTTTGCCTATAACAATAGGGAGTTTCATAAGTGTGTGTACTAGCTCATGATACTAGTATGTCTGACTAGTTACAACCTATTTGGTACGCGGTGAATGGAGGGGAGGGGAAGGGATGGGAAATGAATTAAGTTGTTTGGTTGCACATGGTGAAGGGGAGCGGAAGGAAATGGAGGGGAATGAAGGGGAAAGAATCAAGCGTATTTCTAACAACTTTTTCCCCACCAAATTGGAGTGAAGACGAGGGGAAGAGGAAAGACTTGGCGGGACATTTATTATAAAGTTTGAAGGAAAATATAGAATGTCAAGGGAAAATATAAATATATGGAAGGAAATACTTGTATAGCTCACAATCAATGACAAAAAAGAGCATTTCGTCTCTCACCTCACTTGGATGATATACAAAATGTTGGGAGAAGTTGAAGGAAAAAAATATAGGGAAAATTAAAAATAAAAGGAAACTAGAATAAATGTAACACACAATTTAAAAAAAATCTTAGAATGTCTAGAAAAAATGTTGGTAGAGAACACAGAAAGTTTGAGATAAATATTTTTTTAACATAATAACATAAGAAAAAATATAAAAAGGGAGGGGATTGTGGAGGAAAGCGGAGGGAACTCTCAAGTTATGGAGGGAACTTAAATAAATAGAGGGAAAGTTATACATATGGAGGAAAGTATACACATAAACACAATGGTTATAAAAAGAGAAGTGGTAGTCCCTATTTGCATTAACAATATTTTACATCACGTTAGACATAAGAAATATATCTTCTTCATTAAATATAATAATTATATAAATAATTTTATTTTGATCACAAGACATGTGAGTTTAATTTATCTTAATTTTTTATGTACTAATATATGTATGGTGTATGTAACTTTTTTTTGGTAACCCAGGAGACTCGTAAGGCTTGCACCGAGTCCAACCTGGGGAGCTCAACCCCATTCCGTAAGGAGCGTAGCCCATTAAGTCGTGCAGAGGCCGGCTGCGCTATGTGAGAAACAATTCCGAATAACACCACCAGAGGGATTCGAACCTGAGACCCTTCATGAGGGGTCCCGTGCTGTAACCTTTTAGAATAATATGATTTGTTAAAAAAGTAACATATTTTGTTTTAATATTTTTTATGTCATCTCCCTTTCCCTTCCTCATGTTATCCAAGTAGACTAATATAAGTGTCCCCTCCCCTCCCTTCCCCTCCGCTCCCCTCCATTCCCTTCCCCTCTCCTCCCCTCCCTTCCCCTCTCCTTCATTCACCGCGTGCCAAATATAGCGTTAAGGAGCATGTTTGTTTGTTATGTCTATGAGCTTCACCAGCCTATCTACGTGCTTCAGTAGTAATTTGAGAGCTCACTGGTCCGGTTTGAGTTCTTACAGCATTTTGTCAGCTATGTGCAATGGTACATGTTATTAGTCAGAGTAGGGGTTTTTACCTTTGATAACCATACATTACAAGTTGGAAGAAGTCATGTAGTAGTTAATCATGTTTTTCTCTTTTAACATGTTGTATATAAATTATTGTGAGTACTATTTATATATAAGTTGTCAACAGACATATATGAAATATAGTGAACATATGTAACTATAGTAATGACACACTACAAGATGTTACATAATTATGATTTTCTCTTTTGGTGGGTTGTACGTAAATAATTTTGCTTACTAGTCATGACCCATAAAAAACTACTTTTAGGTCGGTTTCCCGTACATAGGCTAGTCTCTACCTTACCTATAGTAAGATAGATATACCTTTACTTTTACCTATAATAAGATGGGGTTTCAAAAATGTGTGTGCGAGCTCATAGTACCAGCATGTCTGCCTGCTTCAGAAGCATGTCTGCCTACTTCAGAAGCATGTCTGTCAGCTTTGTGTTTTCGCTTCACCACCATGTCTACGTGCTTTAGCCGTATGTTTGAGAGCTCATCAGTCCCACCTGAGTTCTAGTAGCATGTTGCCATCTTTGTTCCACGCTACATGTTATTAGCTAGAGCAGTGAAATAAAGGTAATTTTGGTAATCATACATTACGTGTTGGAAGAAAATAGATAACAATCAATTGATTATTCTCTTTTAATGTATTGTATGTAAAGGATTGGAGTACTGATTATATATTAGCCATTACCAAATACATAACAAAAATAATGAGTAGATAAATTTTGATAGTGATATTCAATAGGTTGTAGATAGTTAATTTAGTTGATTGTGTTTTTTTTATAAAGTTCATGGCATATATTAAAGCAAAAGCAAGCAAAACACCTGCTTTGTCAGGCAATACAGAGTAAAACATAAGTACGTTAAGCTGGAAAGGAAATGAGATGTAAATATTCATGGGGGAGGCACCCCTTAACAAGCCTCTTTAACACTAAGCTAGAAAAGTATGGAAGATGATGGATCATCTAATTTCTTGTAAGGGGTAGTTGGTAAACCAAAAATCACTGGTGTTGAAGCAGCAAACTAACACCCATTTCATCGTCCATCATTTTCTTGAGGTCACATAGAAAGTGAGCTTCAGATTCACCTTCGTCAGAGTTCTCCTTCCCTTCCTGTTCATGTTTACCTACACATGGTGATCATATGAAGGTCTGCACTGATTTGTGAGATAATAATATGCCTCAGTTTTGGAGTTTGGTTGAAGAATCTGTTGTTTCTCTCAAGCCAGAGATTCCAACTAATGATGATGAAGATATCATTTCCTATGAAGGAGTTGTAGCGTCTGTTTGGTAAAACCTTTAATGGATAGGTTGCTGATGAGAGATCAAGCTAGTAATGTCGCGTAAAGTGTGAGAAGATACTTAGTGAAAATTTACATTTAAAGAAAATGTGATCCACTGAGTCTATGTTAGTTTGGCAGAGAGAGCATCTAGATGGGCCTATGAAGCCTCTCTTGGAGAGGTTTTGTTCAGTAAGTAACATGTTGTGAAGGAGCAGCTAAAGAAAAAAATTATGTTTTTGTTACCATTTTTATTTCATTATTTTTGTGGTAGGGGGGAGAGTCATATGTAGGATAGGTAAGTGTATGCTTTCTTTACTGAGTATGTGTTCCCCCATCGCCAGGTGATATTGTTTGAGGCATTGTTTTCAAGTATCTGGTTCATAGCAGAGAGGTCATTTGGTTTGAGATGCCTGAGAATGCATCTTTTGAGAGCGTTTGATCTGTTGCTGGTCAAAAGGCCAAGGGACTTGACGATGTTAATCTTGATGAGGTTGTTTGGAATGGACCAATTTGTGTGTAGGTTTAGAACAGTATTATTTTCATGCCATGGGTCGTTCCAGAAGGATATTTTTAGATGAGAGTGTGGTGGTGTTGATAAGTTGGGTTATTTTTTGGATGTTCTTATTTATGTATTTCCAAAGGGGTGAGACAGATTTTTTTGGCACTTTGTGCCAGGGCGGGGATTTTTGATAGTATTTGCAGTTTATGAGACCAGTCCACATTTTTGTCTTATTTTTGACCAGACTGTTAATTATTTTGGTTATAAGACAAAAAGCATGGGTGTCAATATTTAGTATACCCCAACCGCCTTGGTCTTTTGGAGCAGCAATAGTGTCCCAATTTACTAGATGGTAGTGGTTTCTAGATTTTGTGGAGGGATGATGGTTGTTCTAGAGGAATTTTCTGCGAGTTTTATCAATGAGTTTTCTAGTTTTGGTTGGAAGGGGGATACATCTAAGGTAGTGAGTGGTAATAGGCATGATGACACTATTTAAAAGAGTAAGCCGTCCCGAGAGATTTAGAAAGTTGTTTGTCCAAGTTGAGAGTTTTTTATTTATTTTGTCTAGGATGGGTGTCCAGGTTGCATTCGTGATATTGTGGGGGGTAATGGGGAGTCCTAGGTATTGAATGGGGAAGTCTTCAATCTTGAAACTGAGAAGATCCCTGAATCTTGTCAAAATAGAGTGATCGAGGTGGACCCCAAAAATGGACGACTTATGAAGGTTAATTTTGAGTCCAGAAATGTAGGAGAATAAGCCTATAATTTTGAAGGTGTTGAGGATAGAGGTGTCTTCTGGGGAGTTAAGGATGATGGTGTCATCAACAAATTGTATTATGTTCTCTTTGCATTCCTCTGGTGATTGAATAAGACCGCTAATTTTTCCTAGTTTTATCATGCGGGAGAGAATGGTTGTGATTAAGATAAAAAGGTAAGGGGAGAGAGGGTCCCCTTGTCTGAGACCATTTGTATTTTTGAAATATCTAAAAGGTACACCATTTATGATCGTAGAGAAGTGGTTTGTGGAGATGCAGGCATGGATCCAGCGGACTTATTTGTTTGGAAAACCAAAACCTATGAGAGTTTTAGTTAAACAATTCCAGTTTATAAGTCAAAAGCTTTCTCAAAATCCAACTTGATGGCTAGCAAAGGTGTTCTATTTTTATGACAAAGATGTATTGTTTCATTTACCATCAGGTATGCATCTTGAATGCTTCTACCTTTGAGAAAGGCATTTTATTTGAGAGGGATGATTTTTTTAATGTGAGGTTTTATTTTGTTTGCTAATGTTTTGGCTAAGATTTTGTATGATGTGTTGATTAGGCTGATGGGTCTGAACTGGGAAATAAGGTCAGGTTGGTTGGTTTTTTTTATAAGAGTGATGAATGTTTGGTTAAGGTGTTTGATGATGTTGTAGGTATTTTCACTTTCTTAGAAAGCCTTAAGTAAAGCCAGGAAGTCAACTTTGTAGTGGTTCCAATTTGCACGGTAGAATTCCACATTTAGTCCATCAGGTCCAGGTGATTTATTTAATCCTAAAGTTTTTATGGCCGTGTCCAATTCCTCTGGGGAGAAAGGCTTTATTAGGTCAAGATGATTTTCAAGTTTTGTAGGACAAATCATAGACCAATCCAATTCATTTAGGCAGGAGGGATTGTGGTTGTTGTTGAAAATATTTTTGAAGTGGTCTGTAATGTGGTTGGTGATAGTTGATTTATGGGTTGTTATCTTATTATTTATCTTGAGGTATGTGATGGAGTTCTTTCGGTGGTTTTTGTTGCAGATTTTGTGAAAGAACTTTTTGTTTTTGTCTCCTTCTTTGGCCCATGTGATTTTTGCTCTTTGTCTCCATCTTGGGTCGATACAATTTTTTGTGTAGTCAAGGTCAGCTTTGATTGAAAGAACAAGATCTGGGTCAGCTGTAGGGTCCTTGTCCACAAACAGGAATTGTTGCGCAAGGTCTTTGAGGGTTTCTGAAAGCTTTTTTGGGTTGATGAGTTTCCAATTTTTGATGCGTGCTTTGATTTTTTTAGTGTTTTGGAGAATGTGGAGACCAAGGTTTGTGGTCTGAGAGTCAGCCAACTTCCATTTCTCTACACAGTTGAGAGTGAAGTTATTTATGGAGAGCCAGTAATTTTCAAATCGAAAAGGTCGTTTACCCCAAGATTCAGTGGAGGTATCAAAAATAAGAGGAAAATGATCCGAGATGGCTCTGTGTGATATGTGAACTGTGGAGAGTGGGTGTTGGTCCTCCCACGAGGTGGAGCAGATGAAATGGTCAAGTCTAGTGAATGTTTGATTTCTTGACCATGTAAAGGAAGCCTTTGATGGCTTAAGTTCTATTAAAGCATGTTTTGTGAGGAGCTGGCTAAAGCGTTTGTCTGCGGCTGTCATGGGTTGTGTTGAATTTGTGGGGTTGAATCTATCAGAGTTTTGGGTTATCAAATTGAAAGTCCCCACCAATTATCTAGGGTGTTTTATAGAAAGAAGTCATAATTGATTCTAGTTCTGATAAGAAAGTTGTTTTATTATGACCAGGTTCTCCATAGAACCCTGTGAAATTCCAACAAAAACCATCTGATGTATTTTTAAAAGTGATGGTTATGGAGAAGTCTAGCATGGAGGAGTTTGTGGAGGAGAAGGTAAGATTGTTGTATCCCACAATGAGTCCTCCTTTGAAATCAGAGGGGAAGATTTGGATCCAGTCTGTAATTCTATTTCCACCAATGGTTTTGAGAGCAAATGGGGAAAGACTAGTTTTTGTCTCATGTATAGTGATTAGGTCTATTTTATTTTTGTAGATGTGTGAACGGATTTCCTTACGTCTATTAAGGTTTGCAACCCCACAGACGTTGCAGGAAGAAATTCTCATACTTAGTGGTTTCGTTTTACGGGGAAAAGGAAGGTCAGTTGCAGTCTATTTAATAGTAAGTAAGTCAAGATTGACTTTGGTGGATTCCAAATCCCTCCTATTTGTTCATCCCATAAAAAGTTCTATGTCATCTAAAGCCTTATTTGCCTTGTCCTCATCTTCAAAGTGTATGCCTATTTTTCTAGCAAAATTAGTGAAACTTGAAATGTTTGACCAAGATGCAAGGTCTTCTATGTTATCAATATCACAATTTATAAGCTTTGTAAATGGTGGGGAAGAGGCATCCATAATAGAAGATTTCGTGTAAGATGTACTAGATGAAGTGTCCGTGGATGTACCTAGTTCCAGTCTGTTGATGATGTGTTTCTTGTTTGCCTCGTCAGGGCAATGCATCAAAAACTTTGGGAGTTTGCTGCCTCCTTTTCCTTGCCCTGGGCTCTCCTACTGAGGACTCTGCGAAGATCTGGCTTTCTTTAGGTTGTATGTAAATTATTGTGGATACTAGTTATGAGCCCGATAATTAAAAAAATTGATTGTTTAGGTTGTATGTAAATTATTGTGGATACTAGTTATGAGCCCAATAATAAAAAAAAATTGATTGATTTATTGTTCATAAGTTTGCTTAATCCCTTTGCTCTTGAACAATATATTTCATTTTTTTATTTGATTTTTCACTCTTTTTGTATATTTTTTACAACGAACATGCACATGTTAGAGAAGGGAAGAGGTAGTTCTGGTAACTAGACGTTGTAGATTGGAGAAAGTCCATTAGATGTAAATAAAAGTATTCTTTTTACACAAGTTATACATAAATAAGTAAAAGTATTAATAAGAACCTAAAAAATTTAAGTTTAAATTTTGTCAACTTGGGTCAATAGTCAGTTTTTTGGTACTTTCTCTTTTTGTCAAAATAAATTTCATATTGTTTATTTGCTTTTCTTGCGTTTTCGCATTAATTTTCTTAGCAATCTAACATGCTAATGGAAGTAAAAAGGAGCTTATTTACTTATAATCATGGCACATTATAAGCTAGACTTTGTAGCAAGTTATTCTTGTTTAGCATGTTGTATGTAATTATTGTGTTATAAATTTTTATAATAAACCCCTTTTGGATTTAAATTTTATTGTTTGATAGTGAGTTCATATGCCTACTTAGTTCGTTTATTTTAGTATTGATTTTTCATTATTTATTTATTTCTTTTGCTTTTTTTATTTTTCTATTTAGCAGTTAACAAGCAGACGTAGAAGGAGGACAAAAGTAATTTAGTAATGACAAACTACAAGTTAGAAGGAGTCACCTAGATGTCTATGTGCTTTTGTATCAAACTTCATGTCACTTATTTTCTTCTTTTTTACAGTTTTTTATATTGTTCTTTTTAGCAGTCAACAAGAACATGAGATATAAAGGAAGCATATGTAATTTTATTAATGGCATGATACATGTGTGAAAGAGTCAAGTGGTTCTTTATCATGCGATTCTCTTTTAATATGTTGTATATAAAATATTGTGAGTACTAAGTATGAATCTTAAGAAAAATTGTCCACTCTTAAATTTTATAAAGGTTTTAAAGTAGATACTTTTAAATTCTCGATTTGAGTTAGTTCTATGTTTTTCCCAACTAAGATATTTTTTGATAATTTGTTTTTAACATTTTAAGTCACCTATTGTGTCATATCATAAGATGAAAAATATATGAACAAATTTTATATTATAAATAAATAATATGATTTTTATATTTTGTACTCATGTATTAAATGAATATAATTGCATACACATGATAACTTATAACATGAAACAATTTTATCAACATATTTGTCAGCCCATTGTTGCGACTTTCTATGTGTATTAGTAGCATGCTTATGAGCTCATTAATTTGATATATTAGTTTTCATAGTCTACTCTTGTGTTTTAGAAGTATGTCTGTAAGCCTATTAGTTTGGTATAAATGTGTTTAAATAATTAATTTTTACAGGCAATAGACACAACCACGAAAAGCTAACATAAATAATATTTGAAATGACAGTTACATGTTAATACTTCTGAGACAGAAAACAATTTTACCGTTCTATATTATCACACTTCATTTTGAGTTTGATTTTCAAAAGTTAACTTCTTGCAAAATTAATCTTCTGATGTACTCATTCTCTTCTCTACTCTCGTATTCTTCTGAATTAGTCAGTTTACCAGCAAGCTTAATACTTGTCTTTTTTGTCGTTGTACGTTTTAGGTTTCTTAATTGTTTGTTATATCAACTTTTTATTGTTAATTTAGTCGTCAATTGGTACATATAAGAGAAGGGGAGTAGAAGTAATTTCAGCAAGGACATACTACATGCTGGGGGCAATCTTATTATCTTTTTGCAGATTCTTTGCAAAATATTGTAAATACTAGTTTATACTCGAGAAAAACTTCATCAGTTTGCTTATACTTCGTTTGCAAAACGGTGACAGTTGCTTGCGCAACGTTGGTCAAACAAGGGTAGTAGGTCAACTGTTACCTATCATTTTTCCAAAAACACGTTACCAACCACTCTTATTTTTTATATTTCTACATATTTAACATTATTTTTCTCGTTTACAATGATAAAAAATCTCTACCAATCGTTCATTTCTTATAGGAGAAATTTTTGATGGCTAATCGGTGATGGACAATCTGCGATGAATATAATCACTTTTCCAAATGCTCATTAGTCCCCTTATTTTGGCCGCAATGCATTTCATAATTTATTTATTCTTTTACTATTATTTCTTAACAACAACAATACATGTCAAAGAAGGAAACAACTAATTTCATAATGACATGCTACATGCTGAAAGAAGTTGGTTGTTAAAGGATTGTTCATATTTAGCATGTTATATGTAATTTACTATGAGTAATTATGAATCTAATGAAAAAAATTAATTTTGGATTTGAATTTTGCCAACCAGTTTCAAATAAAGATAGTTTTGATCGTGACATTTATTAGAAAGAGTCAAACGATTTTTACTCAAATTGTTTTATATGGGAATTATATATAGATTATCGTAAGCATTGATTATTAAACTCAAAGAAGTATCAATTTTGAATTTTAATTTTTCTAATGTTGATTAATCCCGGATTTGAGAACGTTTTTAAGTTGATGCTTATATTATTGGTCAATTCATATATTTTTGACAACATGCTTTTGCAATCTTGGATTTTTGATGTGTTATTAAAGATAAAGAATCAAAAACATGTAAATGAAAGAGAAAATACTCACATATTAGACGGATTCAACTACAAAATTTTGGTTCGGCCGAGGTCGGGACCGGTTTACTTGAAAAAGAATCCATCCTCTTCCGTCCCTTTCTCCACGGCGATGAGCCTCCACGGTAAGAGTGACACTTCCTGCACCATTTTCCCAAGCGCCATGCTACCAGAGCAACGACTTCCTTCCAAGTTGGGAGCAGACATTCCAAGTAGCCTTATCTCTTCTTTCCAACCACCACGTTCCACATATCAGCCCCAAGCGAGTACCTGCCTTTCTTCTACCCGAGCAGAAAGTCATGTCAGCGCCACCTGGAACTGAGACGAGAGAGCCGCTCTGCGATTTCTGTGACGAGCGGAAGGCGTTAGTCTACTGCCGCGCCGACGACGCCAGGCTGTGCCTCTCATGCGACCTCCAAGTTCACGCTGCCAACGCCGTTTCATCCCGGCACCCACGCTCTCTTCTCTGCGACGTCTGCCTCGCTGCCCCGTCCTCCATCCTCTGCTCTACTCACCGAAGCCTACTGTGTCATAACTGCGACTTCGACGCCCACGAAGGGGATGCAGAAATCGTCGGCGTAGCCCACCAGCGCCGCCCTGTTGAGCCATACTCCGGGTGTCCCGTAGCATCAGAGTTGCCAGGTGTGCTTGGAATCGGAGAGGATGAGAAGTGCCTGGGCCTTGATGGCAATGGCAGCGGAGAATTTGGGGAGGGTACGGACTGGTGCTTAGACGAGACCGGTGAGTCCCTACTTCTATGGGAGGCGCCGCCGGTGATGTCTTTGGATGATCTCATCGTCCCTACCAGCGCTAGGCACAGGTTTCAAGCGGTCGGCGTTCCTCCACCACCAAAGGTATGTGCTTCTTCACTCCTATTTGGCGAATCTCTTTCGTTAAATAAGATGCAGTCATGTTGCTTCCCAAAGCTCAGTCGTGATGCGTTTATTTTTATTTGGGAATCTTCTTTTACTAAACATATATATCCGAGAAAGTGGAGACCTGAGGTTGAACGCCCTACTCTCGTCTGACCAAGCTACGTTATTCAGTCAGCACAGGTGATAATGAATTTCAGGTTTGATCAGAAGGCTAGCCTGTTCCACATGGACTGCCTATAGATAAACGGGGGCTTTCTTTCCGGAGATAGTTTGTTTGGGGCAACTTACTTCGGCGGGCACATGTTTTCTTAGTAAAATCTAGGCAATCTCATGATCCCGTTAATTATATAAAAAGACATCAGGTTACTACGTGTATCAAACTTATCCCCAGCCTATCATTTTCTATGTTATAACCTTCCTTCTTCCTTTTCGCCATCTAAAAGCATGTGATAGGATTTTTGTTTTAGAATAGTAGAGAAAGAAGAAGACAAGAATGACACAGTATAATGGGCTTTGAGAAACTGATGCTATATAATTGGAGACAAAGAAAAAAGAATCTAGATGAGGAATTGAGAATTGGATCTGATAGACTGATGCATGATAATTTATCTTGAATAACCGGTGAGACATCGGTATGTTTGTCTCAGTTTTGCCTCAAATTGATTAAGGATATATGTGATGGTTCCGTAACTAGTATAAGGACCATAGGAGAAGAGACGCAAAAATGTTTGCTATAGCAGTGGGGCACACACCTAGCATTAACTCTAAACCTTATTAGTTCGTACTAGGTATGATGAACATAGTCATCAAGGCGTCATCTAGGCCCTCCTACGCAGGCTAGGCACTCGAGGGAGGGTTCAATTTCAGGTGCCTAGGTCGTTTCAGGTTGAATTTAGGTCATTCAATGTGAACCATATCACTTTTTATTTGATTTATGTTAAAACAGGTCAACTGTGGCTACTTTATAACTGAATGTAGGTAAATATAGGCTTGATTTTGGTCTCATTGGGTCAGGTTAGGCAATCTTGGTCTAGTTTAGGCCATACTAGGAGTGGATTAGGCTAATTTATGTGTAATTAAGTTTAAATAAGACAATAAAACAATAAAACTAATCTGTATATAACCTGAGTAACGTAGAAAATGATAAACAAAAAATGTTCAACCCATCTAAGTGGAGTAATGCATTTATGATGATTATTGGGTTAGTCCTAGTCCAACGTATTGATAAAACTGAAACAGTATGTACCATCAAGTAGAATAATGCATTTATGATAAAGATGTATGTATCAGTTTGTAGCATACAAGGGCTATATGCAGGAAACAGGGGTTTTGTATTTCTCTAATTTTGTTTTGTTATATGTTATACTCTTTGAATAGTTCTCAACCAATGAGTTAGAGCTCCTCTCTGCCTCTCAACACATGACCTCCTTTTTTGGGCCTAGACAAACAAAAAGCCCACACCCCTGATTTTCCCAGTCTAAACTCTCATGAGAACTGTTAATATATTTCATAATTATTCTATTTTGCAATTTCTATATCCTGCTGGACCTCTATGTAAATTATCCAGTTTCTTTTATTAATAAAAAGGGAGAAGGCCTATGGCCTCTCTCAACGCTGCATTGCACGTTGCATTGCGGCACCACATTTTACATGGTACCAGAGCAATGTTTCTAACCTAACCCTACCCAACCGTCACATGTTCTAGGATTGTCTCGAGGTTCATGTTCTACACTACCGCCAAAGAGATTTGGGATGCATCGAAGAAACACTATTCTCAAGAGAAGAATGCGCTTCGTCAGTTCATGATATATGATCGCCTGTTTGCAGAACGACAGGGAGACAGACCTTTAGAAGAATACTATGGAGCGATTCAAGGTATTGCACAAAAGCTGAGTTTCTACCATCCAGTAACTGTCCAGGAGCAAGTCAAAGACAGAGATGATTTGATTACAACAAATTTCTTGTCTGGTCTGAGTTCTTCGTGCAGTTCATC
Source organism: Alisma plantago-aquatica (assembly GCA_963693085.1). Lineage (NCBI taxonomy): Eukaryota > Viridiplantae > Streptophyta > Magnoliopsida > Alismatales > Alismataceae > Alisma > Alisma plantago-aquatica. Next base: position 1,236,313,127 of record OY856411.1, on the reverse strand, counting down.
CCGCAGTGTTATCTTAGCTTCTGATAAACTTCCCAGCTTGGAAGAGGCCTATTCAAGGATTTTACAGGCAAATTTTGAACCTGTTGATCCTACCGTAGTCTCATCTCAGGGAGATTCTCATGCTTCTGTAGCTGCTGCAGTGAGAGGAGGACGAACATGTATGGGCCGAGGACGTAGAACTCGCCCTAAATGCACTTTCTGTGACAAACTTGGACACACAGTTGAGAAATGTTGGAAGAAGAATGGTCGACCTGCTGCACCACTTGTGGGAGCAGCAAACTATGCTACCACTATTGAGTCTACTGACCCTCCTGCTTCGAGTTCTGGTCCTTCTGGCATTACATTCACCAAGGAGGAATATGATAGATTTATTCTAGCTACTCAACATCTGAGCTTAGGATCATCATCTTCATCCAACTTGGCGTCCACCACTGGTAATCAGGCTACCTCTTTATTGGCTTCTGGTTCTACTTCATCATGGGTCGTTGACTCTGGAGCGTCACAACATATGAGGAGACTTCTTCATTCTATTGACTCACATATTCCTCACAAATCTGTAACAATAGCAGATGGTTCAGTGAGGAGAGTGTTAGCCAGTGGATCTATTTCTCTGACTCCTAGAATTGATCTTAAATCCGTACATTATGTGCCTGCTTTTCCTTTTAATCTTCTGTCTGTTGCTAAGTTGATTGATACTGTGAAATGTACGGTAACTTTTGAACCTTCTTGTTTTGTATTACAGGATCTCAAGAGTATGAAGACTATTAGTGGGGGGCCTAGGAAAGGTGATCTCTACCTCTTCCACGGTGACAGTCTGCCTCGCCAAGTGTCTGCTCCTGCTCCAACTGTCTTGTTGAGTGGCTCTCCCTTACTGTGGCACTACAGATATGGGCATCCTTCATTAGAGAGCCTGAGAAAGTTAAACCAGAATTGTCTCAAATATCGTCTCTAGAGTGTCAGTCCTGTCAAATGGGGAAACATCATAGAATGTCTTATCCCGGTCGTGTCAATAAACGGGCGTCATGTCCTTTTGAGTTGGTCCATAGTGATGTTTGGGGTCCTGTAAAAGACCATAGTTATAATGATTTTCGTTATTTTATCTCTTTTGTGGATGACTTCTCGCGTATGACTTGGATTTATTTGTTGAAAAGTCGAGAGTCTGTGCTATCTATTGTCAAACATTTTCATCAAGAAATAAAAGTTCAATTTGATTGCAATATTAAAGTCCTTCAATCTGATAATGCCTTGGAGTATGTTCAAAATGCTATGGCTGATTTTTGTAGTTCAGTTGGGATGATACATCGTACATCCTGTCCTCACACCCCTTAGCAGAATGGGGTAGCAGAGAGGAAAAATCGTCATCTCCTTGATATTACTAGGACAATCATGTTTCAATCTAATGTTCCTAAGCGTTTTTGGTCTGACGCCGTTCTTACTGCTTGTTTTCTGATCAACAAGCAACCTTCTTTTGTGCTTCAAGGATGTACTCCTTTCTCTGTCCTACGTCCCAAAGATCAACCTTTCCTTGTTCCTCTTAGAGTGTTTGGTTGTACTTCTTTTGTCCACAATTTTGATCCTAAGGCTGATAAGTTGTCTCCTAGGTCAATTAGGACTCTCTTTCTTGGGTACTCCAACACTAGCAAACAATACAAGTGTTATTGTCCAAGTCTTCGTCGCATGTTTGTGTCTAGAGATGTGACTTTTCATGAATCAACTCCATATTTCTCTAGTGTTCCCAGTAAGGGGGAGCAATTATGTGAGAGAGTGCCACCACCACATCAGAGCGAGAGAGTGCCACCTATCATTCCTGACTATACTATAATTCAGGAAGAGCAGCCAGTAGATGGTCCACCAATTCAGCAATATTCACATGTTTATAGCAGACGAGGCAGACAAGATCCAGAGGAGGTAGCAACTCCAGTCTCTGAGCCCTCCCCATCCTCCTCTACTCAAGGGATTCCTGAAGAACCATCTGACCTTGATGTTCCCATTGCTGTTTGCAAAGGTACCCGTTCCTGTATTATTCGACATCCTATTACAAATGTGTGTTGTTTGTCCAAGTTATCTCAACAGGCTCGCTCATTTGCTTTTGGGATTGATTCTGTGGTCATTCCAAGAAATCATCTTGATGCAATGAAGGATATTGGTTGGAAACATGCTATGCATGTTGAAATGACTGCTCTGTTACAGAACAACACCTGGGAACTTGTTGGCTTACCTCCAGATAAAAATGTTGTGGGATGCAGATGGGTATTTACAGTAAAACATAATCCAGATGGTTCTGTGGAGAGATTGAAAGTTAGATTGGTGGCAAAAGGGTACACTCAGACATATAGGGTTGATTTCTTTGAGACCTTTTCACCAGTGGCTCGTCTGAATTCTGTGCGTATTCTTATTTCTCTGGCTACTACATTTGACTGGCCTCTATTTCAGCTCGATGTCATGAATGCCTTTCTTCATGGTGATCTACAAGAGGAGGTGTACATAGAGCAACCACCTAGTTTTGTTGCTCAGGGGGAGTGTCAGACGGTGTGTAGACTAAAGAAAGCCATCTATGGATTGAAACAATCTCCTAGAGCTTGGTTTGACAAGTTCAGTGATGTTGTGCTAAAGATGGGTTTTTCTTGTTCTGTTACTGATCACTCTTTATTTTATTCTACTTCTTCTGGTGGATCTATTATTATTGCTGTGTATGTTGATGATATTGTTATCACTGGTAGTGATTCCACAAGCATATCTCGTGTGAAATCGGGCTTGCAGGGGCACTTTCACACAAAGGATATGGGAAAACTGAGATATTTTCTGGGCATTGAAGTACTTAGATCTCATGCAGGTACCAATTTGTCTTAGAAAAAATATGTGTTGGATTTGCTACAGGAAACTGGTATGAGTGAGTCCAAGCCTGTGTCTACTCCTATGGACTATCATGTGAAGGAGATGACTGATGATAATATATTTGACAGTCACACGTCCTGACATTTCTTTTGTTGTAGGAGTGGTGAGTCAGCATATGAGCTCTCCAAAACAGTCTCATTGGACATCTGTCTGTCGTATTCTGCGATATCTGAAAGGTGCACCTGGTAAGGGAATCACCTATTATAGACTGAAGACTCCTGTATCCACACTGTCTCTTACTGGTTATGCAGATGCAGATTGGGCTGGTAATCTGAATGACAGGAGTTCTACGTCTGGATATTGCACATTTCTGGGGAATCATCTTATTACCTGGAAAAGCAAAAAGCAAAATGTTGTGGCAAGATCTAGCACGGAAGCTGAGTATAGAGCAATGGCACATGCATGTTGTGAGTTGCAGTGGGTTCAATCTGTACTTTCTGAATTAAAGATTCTTGTTTTGTCTCCTATAGAACTTAGATGTGACAATCAAGCGGCCATATACATTGCTAAGAATCCAGTCTTCCACGAACGTACTAAGCACCATCGTACAAAATTTCGATCGAAATTGCGAAATTTTGACCGAAATTTCCGATTTTTTTTCAATCAGACATCGAAACGCATGTACGCAGAGAATGGGACGTCATTTCGCAGAAATTTCGCTAAAATTTCGCACTTAGGTGCGAAATTTCGCAAAACAGTGCAAATTTTGCCCAGTTTGGGCCATAATTTCGCGAAATGGCACAAAATTTCGATAGAAATTTCGAGATATTTGTTCCTAGGACTGTTGCCACTACATGTTAGGTATTTTGGCGATTCTCTTTGTATCTTTTGCTTATAGAGGCTATTTTCTTTGATTCTAAGGTACGTTTCCCCTATCCCTAGCCAATGTATACCTCTTTCTATGTTTACACTCTTCTAAAAGATGTGAAGAGATACTATGAAAAATAACAAAGTTCTAAGTGATGTTGCTACATGTTAGGTATTTTGGCGATTCTCTTTCGAAAATCACATGAACTACAAACAAACTTGAGAATCTATGAAATAATAGTATTAAGTCTGCAATTCTACAATAAATTTGTTATTATTACACATATTTATACATAAAATGACTTAAAAATAATGCATTTTCTTTGATCTATGTATACATGACCCATGTAACCTAACTAAATTTTAACACTAGACTTATATAAGTTGTAACATGTAAGTTTGTAACTTGCAACTGTAAGTTTTAAGGTCTAAGTGGTAAATTGTGGGTTTGTAAGTTGTTTACAGTCTAACGGACTTGACAATTCTGTTCATTTGTGCACTCACTCGTCAAGACATGGATCCCACCCTAACCTCTAAACATATAGATTTATTATATAATCTAGGGTGGTTATGTCTAGACTTTGTGTTTGCAGAATTTCAAAGCTTAATTCCTTCATTTTGCCATCAAAATTGCCATCAAAATTCTTTCGAAATTGTTCAGCTTCCTTCACTTACAAATGTGGGAGACCCCCCCCCCCATATCCAATATGAAATATTATTGCATATTTGAGTAGATCTTGGCGTTTAGATCATCCTGGTAAATTTTCATGATTTAATTCGCTTATTTGGTCGTCAAAATCGTTAGGGCCGTAAATATCGAAATTTAGTGCGAAATTTCGAAAAATTTCTGTTTCTGGGCCATCGGACACGGCATCGAAATCGGACATTTAATTCTATGCTAAGCACATTGAAGTTGACTGCCACTTTATCAGAGACCAGATCAAGAATGGAACTGTTGTGACTCCACATGTCAAGTCTAAAGATCAACTTGCAGATGTTCTTATGAAGCCATTGAGTCCAGCAACTTTCCAGAGTTTTTGCAACAAACTGGGTCTACACGATGTGTACACTCCAGCTTGAGGGGGAGTGTTAATATATTTCATTATTATTCTATTTTGTAATTTCTATATCCTGTTGGACTTCTATGTAAATTATCTAGTTTCTCTTATTAATATTAATAAAAAGGGAGAAGGCCTATGGCCTCTCTCAACGCTGCATTGCACGTCGCATTGCGGCACCACATTTCACAAGAACTGTTGCTCCACCTGATGTGAAGGGGTCTGATTATGTTTAGCACTGTATTTATTAATGAACTTTGGATTTTGAAGTATAATTTTGTATGAAATGTTAGTATTTAGTGAGGTATGAGGTTATGGCTTTATTGTGGGTTCTAAGAATTCTACTTATACCTTCATCGTAGTTGAAGTAGTTCATATTTTGCCAACATTGACTACATTTTTAGCATGTAAATATTATTTTTATACATTGTTGGTGTCCCCGGTCGAACTGGTTAACCTATAACCAGTAGCCTCACCGGTTTGATGACCGGTCCGATCCTGATAACATTGTTGTTATATATAGGAGAAGAAACAAGTACAAGACACTAGAAAATATTAACGGAGTAAGAGTTCAAACACTAATGGGCTAAATAGATTTAAGCTCTGTTAAAGAGTATATACTAGCCTATTTAATTAATAGGTTAATTAGTTAGTGGGCCTTTAGTGCCTCGGCCCTTTTAGATTACTTGAGTCCCAAGTTTCAGGGTTTCTCCCTTGCTCCTATATATAGGACAGGGTTGTACCTCTTTCATTAATCGAATCAGTTCAATACAATATTCTTTCACATGGTATCAGAGCGGTGAATAGTACGACGGTGTGAACAGTAACTTCGACGTGAACAGTAACTCTGGCGTGAACAATACGCCGTAAACAATAACTCCTAGAGAGGGCAACAGAGGGGGCGCCTCCGCTTGCGGGCGGTTGCCGCCATCTCCATGACTGAGGTCGGCCGCCCACCAGGCAGATCTCGGCCTCCATGGCTCATTCTCCTCTTTCTTAATTGATCTTATCTTCTATACGTACGTCGATGTCATCCTTCCCGACTATCTCCTGTCTATCCATACATCCTCCGCTGTATCATTCCCGCCGCCGCATCACACAACCGTCAACCACAAGCAGCAGCGCCACTGCCGTCATCCGCATCAATCAACACCGCCGGCTAGGCCAGCAGCCGCCGCTGCCTGCCCATGCGCCGCTGATGACCGCCGACCCTACGCCCTGTTCTGTCAGCGCACGGCTATCAGCGCCACCACCACATGTATCCAGCAGCAAGCAGCCGTCGGCCACAACCACCACCAATCCCAGGATCAACAATTAACGCCATTGCAATCGCAGCCATCACCTCTCCCGCTGCATCACCCTGACGTCCTCAATACCAGCCCTCGCCGCCTCACATGGAGAGGCTCTGTACTTGATTATGCATGCAACCTCATGACATGCAATATCTATGGAGCCGTGTAGGAGATCGGTATCGTCTCCTTCGTTGCAGCTAAGTGCTACATCAGCCGAGCGACACAATCATCGCCATCTTTTGTGTCCGTCTATTGCTGAGTTGCTGCCTCATTATCCAGCAATCGTATCCCCAGCCGACGATCGCACTCTTCAACCGCCGTCAGCATCATCCATGCCCATAGGTCACTGCTCCACATTGTTGCCTTGTTACTATTTATCTCGCCATCACCACCCATTATCTCTGTCTAGTGCTTCCGCCTTGCTTCTGCTTAGAGAGATGCTCCATTACCCCTAATTGTTCCATTTTCTCCCAAGTTGTTGAGGTCCTCTAATACTTATGATATTTTGATCCTTACTCGGATCTATCTTTGGCTAATCAAATCCAATTTTAACCCTAATAGGATTTTATCCATATAATTTTCTACCCAGATCTTACATTGACCCATTTAGCATATTCTCTCCAGTTATCGGTTTCATTCTCCACATATTATACATCTCCATATCACAAATTCCTCTCAGATCCACCAATTCCTTTCCTACCCACTCATCATGTGTGTATCCCTTTTTTCCTCGTGCAGGGGGGGGGTCATATATCCATTTCTCCACACCAAACACTCACACTCGTCGTATTTGATGTGCAGGGGGGATAGAGAGGAGAGAAAGAAATGAGAAGAGAGAGAGAGTGAGAGAATATGTATGAGAGAGAGTATGAGAAGAGATGATATATGTATTCAGGCTACATATTCCAGATTATCTTCATGGAGCTTCGTTCAGCACACCTGTTCTCTACTTTCAGACAACATTATCACTCTTGTTGCATTCTTGAGAGACAGATAGGTTCTTCTTCAGACTTCTCAGAAGTTCTAGCCTACCAAGTCTACATCTGTAAAGTTGATTCATCCAGATTTATCTTCACCGAGCTGTTTTCATCACGTCTTCTTCGAGCTGCATCTGCTGTATTAGCATCGCCTTCCGGCTTTCGCTGATCTTCTTGGGACTTTCTTTGATGGATGATATTTCCTTTCTTGTCAAGCCCTCCGGGTTCATGCGACAAAGTTATTGTACCTGCATCGTATCACCAGCATATCGTCCGTTCATGTTCGTGCCACGTTATGCACGTCTTTCCAGACAATTTGAATATTCCGCTACTGCTACATCGACACTGTGTATCCGCGTTCGTGCCTCGTTAAGTACGTATTCCAGTGAAGTTGCCGTAGTCGTGGTATTGATGATCGTCTGCTCCAAGTGGCGAATTACTGCTGCAGTATTCAAGTTCCATTTCATATGCTCTTCATTCCAGATGCACTCCAAAAGACCTTCATCAGAGCTCGAGGATCTCTAGCCTGCAGAATACAATTCAAAGAAAAGAGGCGTCATCGTATGATTCAGGGGGAGTATTGGTTAAGGGGGAGTATCAATCTTTTGTATGGGGAGTGATATTTATCTTTTGTCATTTCTATCTTTTCTTTTATCGAATCATGTAACTCCAAGCTTGGACATGTGTTTCACCCATGATCCAGCTTGCGGGGTGGTGTTAAAGAGTATATATTAGCCTATTTAGTTAATAGGTTAATTAGTTAGTGGACCTGTAGTGTCTCGGCCCGTTTAGATTATTTGAGTCCCAAGATTCAGGGTTTCTCCCTTGCTCCTATATATAGGACAGGGCTGTACCTCTTTTATTAATCAATCCTGATAACATTGTTGTTATATATAGGAGAAGAAACAAGTACAAGACACTAGAAAATATTAACGGAGTAAGAGTTCAAACACTAATTGGCCAAATAGATTTAAGCTCATATACATAATACACTAAAACACTCATACATTTAACACATAACACATAACACTAACAATTCTTTTGCTTGAATCTGTTTGTTGATTCTGTCATTGGAAAGAACTAAATCCAATTCTAACACCAGTGATGGTAAGAAACCCTCAATCCTTTTATGAATTGCCGAAAAAATCTAAATTTTTATTACAAAATTCTTAAAAATATTCTCTAGACCATTGATCTCGTTGTTTTAATACTGACCAGCCAGATTCAAATTGCTGAACTTATGGTGGTCTAATTTAATTGGGAAGATTTGCAAACTGATAGGGAAGGTCGACTCTGGTTTTAGGTCTGCCCTAACGATATTAGGCAGTGCCATGTTTTGCACCTAGGGTAGGGGCGGATCGGGGAGGGGGGGACTAGGGGGGGCTCTAGCCTCCCCTCCCATATCCGAAAAAGAAAAAATTAGTTATAAGCATATGGTAAAATGCAACATAGTACACATATTACATATAAGTTTATGTACATAATATGAACAAACAAATTCATTGGCTAGAGTGATATTTGTTTCTTTACTTGTTTCTAGTGGCGTGGGTTCAAACCCAGCTACTACAATTTTTTAAGCTAAACTCAGTCCCCCCCCCCCCCCCACAAAACACACACACCCCAACCAACAAATGGTACACTTTCTGGATCCGCCAATGACCTAGGGCATATTTCATACTGAGAGTGTCAGATAAGCCTGCTCAACAGTGCTTACAATACATTACTCACAGGTAAGAATGCAAATGTATATCCATTAAAAAAAATCTATATTACTGGTTCCGACCCATTTTCTGACCAGATATTGATTTGCGTATGGTATATTTACATCAATAATCATTTGATTTAGCATTATGAATTGACCTCACAGAAATACAAATTTCACAACAAACAAAATCCACAACCATGGATGTCTGACAATATTTATGCACGTGTGTATTCGTGATATAAATTGAAAGTAAATTTAGAGTATATATATTCTGTAGAGATGTTATGCAAGTCTACATGCAACCTTTTAAATACACAAGGCTATTTAATTTAGCAATAATCTTTATGTATTTTGAGGCTTAGTGGTATGTGGTCAACTAAATCGCATTAATTGATAATTGAAGCATGAAAAGTTGAGAGGAACTATGGTCGATGAAATTCGGGAAATTTTATTAAAGTTTAGTCAATTATTCTGGAAAAAATCGAGAATAAGTTGGATAAATAGATTGTTGTGTAGGTATCTCTACATGTTTAAACACACAGATTTATGCATATACATGGTGTATATGTATGCACATATTCATATCTTGATTAGGGCTGAGTATCGGTCCAAAACCGGACCGGATCGGACCGAACCGGACCGCGGACCGGATTTCAACAAATACATGGACCGCAGACCGGACCGTTTTGTGCTAGGACCGGACCGGACAGGACCAGACCAGACCGTTTGGACCGTAATCAGTCTTTTTTACATATTTTACAACTTATTTAATTATACAAAGTTGATCATCTTAGTCACTTCTAACAATTATATAACTTTGATATCAAACATTTATACTAGTAGTGCTTATATATGTACTTTATTTGTAGTTATTATAGAATACACCTTCAAATATACATAAATTTTGTATAAAAGTCAGTATGCGGTCCGGACTGGTTTTGGACTGGACCGGACCGAAGACCGAACTCATCGAAATTCCCGGACCACGGACCGGACCGAACTCAAAATGGACCGGACCGGACCGAACCGAATTGAGCAGTCCAGTCCGGTTTTGCGGTCTGGACCATTATTTGCTCACCCCTAATCTTGATGTAGACGTAAGCATACATGGAAGATCCCATAAATATGGAAGAGAATATTGTTTCGTAAGATTGAGAGAGAAGTCCTTTACAGTTGCAGTGTAGTAGAGGGAGAGGGGGAATGTGCGACGTTCGAATCAGTTAAGACAAATCATAAGAGGGGCCCTAAACTTTTTGAAAAAGCTAATGTGGTAGTTAACTTTTGAATTACGTTTTACATCAAAAAAATCTTGAGATATCGTGAAAGTTTTTAAAAAATTGTGGTAGTTCACTTCGTTGAGATCATGAAAAATCATGAATATTCATGAAAAGTCATCAACCTCTGTTTTATTCAGGAAGAATATTCAGCTGACCTAAAAATCGTGATTTTTTTCCAAAATGTTGGAGACTCTTGTTACCAAACTTCCACCAATTTGTGACATAAAAAAACTGTGTACATGCAGTCTATTAAGAAATTAATCCTGTGACCGGTGACAGACATTGCACTCCTATGCAGTTAAAATGGTCTTTTGGAATGTCTTCTATATAAACTCCTTCATGTGTGTATACATTTTTTCCGTTCGCGTCCCTTATCTTAACAAAATTATGTTCTTGAAGCATGCTGCATTTTGGATAATTGTTCTGCTTGATATGTTTGTCTATCCACTGTTGTTTACTAGGCATTATTTTGTCAACACTGGTGAAAACTCTCCTGCCAAATGAGAGGAAAGAGTTCAGACGATCTAACAAGTTGTGCTTTTGTAACAGGACCGGAACATATCTTGTGGTAAACATAAAGATGAAATTATTAGACAGCTTCGAAGTATGGTGGAGTCAGGACCAGACCTCAATCAATTCTCGAATCATGAACAGTGCATAAGTTTTCAACATGTAGTTGCACACAATGAGTTTAAGTCAGAAGAGGAGTATGATACCTTTTGGGAAAGCGAAACAGCTGTTGAATCATGCTATGAGGTAGATTGCGCTCTTTGCATTCTTGTGACTGATATATCTCATTCCCCTCTGCCTGTTGTAGGATATACATATAATTGAATTTCATTTGTGAAATTCATCTGGCAGGGAGAGTTGCAGTCATTAAATCACTTTGACTGTCAGGATATGGCTGCTGATACATCGATATTTTTGCCTAGTCACCTAGCACAAACGCCTCAAGAAGAAAATTTTGTACTTTCTCATGGAGTTTCCAATAGCCAAAACCATCAAAACATGGACGATGTGAGCGATGCTGAACCTGAGCATCATAATACTGTTACATCTGTTTCTCCAGGAGTTATTCTTACAATGACAGGAGCTGAACGTGATTCTGCCATCTCTAGATATCGGGAGAAGCGCAAAACAAGAAGGTGAATCCTAACTGTGAATGCTTGTTTGAATTAAAAGTGCACTGTCATTGAGCATCAATTAACTTTCATTTGATCGAAACTTGTGGAAACAGTCCCTACAATAACAGTGGCCTAGGCTTATTAAGAAAAGCAGAAACCCCTTATTTTCAGTAAACAGCTTCAAGTCCCCCCCTCAAGAACCCTGTGTTCTGCGTGATTACTCTAATCTTGTAGATATATATATTACCCCTGTCATGCGTAGGTAATGCCAAGGAACCCTGATGGGGAACTTTTTACTAAAATATAAACGAACGGAATCATCTAATAATGTGGAGAAAATTAAAAAAATCAAGTAGATTTCGATCATCAAGTCTTCCTTAATGAGGCATATATATAGGCACCCACAACTAGACAAAAGGGACAGTAGTCTATGTGGGACTGAACCACAAGACTTAACAAGAGCTCGTCAACATGAAATAGGGAAAACAACACCTAAATAACTAGATATTCTGCATTTGTCCTAAATCAATCCTCTAATGGGGGTGCAACATTATCGACTTGGAGTTATTTGTTTGAAAGGAAAATTTCTTGTTTCATTTTGTTGCCTTCTGTTCGAAACTGATCTACATCTAATAACTGAAATTCTAGTGAGTGCGCGCTACCCAAGTCTTGTAGCTTATATGTACCCATCTTTAATACACACATATGTATAGGATCATGATCGTGTGTGAGGCACTTATCATGCAAGCAAGAGTGGCAGTAATATGTGCCGCTCCTGTAAACTGATCCCAACGTCTGCCCGGCTCTGAATTTATGAACAGACGTATGTCTGCAAGCAGTTTCTGCCACCACTGATAAAGTTATTATTATTTTGTAAGTTTTTAAATGCATTACAGAACTTGGTTGCTAAAATGAAGAAAACACACTTTTGCTCTTTTAATATCAACAACGTCAACTCTGATCATATCACAACTGACACTCCACTAAAGGGAAATGCAATGAATATTTTTGTTATCATGAATCCTTAAATCTTAGGGAGGAAATAGCGGCATCTCTCCTTGGTAGGTTATAGACGCAGTCTCCCTGTTGCCAGTCAAACACTTCTCTTATATTGTGTGATGTGAAATTTTCCCTGGGTTTCACATTGATTTAGTGGAAAATAGCAACACCAATACACATCGTTGTTGTATGAAACTAGAACCAATATTTCACAAAGGATGGATCGTTTAAAAAGAAGTTGCCTTGTCCAGAATGCTTATGAGACGATGTAACGCCTGAAGTGCATGAACTTGGAATGTTTTGATCATCTGTACCCGTGTGTATGACAGCTAATTTGTTGCAAGCCTTACCGTGCCATGCAAGCTGTTCAACCATACCAGTAGATAGTAATTACTCATCATGCACCTGAAGATGTAGGGACCTGTGTTGACAATGTGAAATTAAGACAACCAGAAAAGGAGGCGGCTCTATTTGCTATAGATGAATGTGCTCTTTTGATGATTGAACTGTTGAGGAGGTATTCCAACCACCATTCAGAAAAAGAATGCTGCTCGTCTTTATCCAATGAACGCTCAGCTTCTTTGCAAATATTTGAACTATTTTTTAAGATGATACAACAAATAAAATCTAGTACTTTTCTTGTTTCCCAAAAGGAACCACCTTTTAAGGCCGAGCATCAGTTTTTAAAAAGGAACTAATGAGCTGAAAATCACTGGCAGTACTTCATTTTATGGCTCAAGGATAGGCTGTAGTTATGTGCACAAAATCAAGAAAAAGAAAGCATTTCGTGATTTTAGATGTCACACATGATTTGTATCTATGCGATCACAACAAGAGCTATAGAGATTTTCTATAGTTAGGTGTTTTAGTTGTTTTATGTACAGTTTTTCATTTTTCAGGCGTAGTTCAGTCAATGCTCTCTCGCCTTAAAGTTCTATGCATAAATAATTCGAGGTAAAGGAATGTTTCATTCCACGTCTGTCCTAAGAAGATAAACCACATCTTTAATCTGGTTGAATTTCTTCTTGGTATAGGTGAGGTTGTCGGTTCAAAACCCACAACAGGTGTATCTTGAAAAAAAATAATAGGTTGTCCTCGGGAACCAGATGTATAAGATTTTCACTCTTCCTTTTTATTAATGCTACTCTAATAAGAGTAATGATCAATGTTTACATATTAAAAAAGAATGAGACAATATAAAAAACCAATCTACCCTTATTACATTTGATAAAAAAATAAACACCATAAACCTAAAATACTGACAGTATTTTCAAACAGGACTTGAAAAGTTCCGATCACTCAGCAGTAATCATCATATAGCAGTACATTTTTCTCAACGAAATAGTTGTACTGTTGCAATTCATCTACACATGTATCTTGAATTGAGTAGCCGAATGTTTCATTCTTCAAACTCAGAAGAATAATATTTATTCAGATTTAGTATCTCAGAAATATACGGTTGTTTTGATTTAAGTTAAGTTCATTTCTATAATTTGCATAAATTGTCAAATATTACAAGAGTTGCTCATCTGATATACTTTTCTGGGAAGTTATCCATTAGCAAGTACTTGATCTCAGATCAATTTTGCAGTAGATTCCCCCACTTTTGCTTCTACATTGATTTTATATTTTGAATTCGCTGATATTTTTGTCATCTATCTTTGATAGCCAGATATCTACATTAATTGTTGACAGCAAGCTCTTAAAGATAAAGACAAGACAACTAAACCTAGTGGGTTCTGTCTTTTCGCTTACCCGTAATAAAACTTTCCAAGCTTTGTAAACATAACACACTTTTAATATGGATAATTGTTTTCGCCTGACATCTTCTCTAAGGCTTATGGTGATCCATATATCATCTAAGTGATCACAATTATCTAGATCTAGTATTTATATGTCAATTATGCTTCCTATTGCATTGAATATGTCCGTTTATGCAGATATGATAAACACGTAAGGTATGAATCACGGAAAGCCCGAGCAGAGACCAGAGTGAGAGTAAAAGGTCGTTTTGCTAAGATCGTTACTCGTGATACAAAGAAATAAGGTGGAGCCAGGTCTCTGGTTTGAGGGGTAAATATTGATCTTACTAGTATTTGTCCGTAGATATCTACACAGACGAAAAAATGACTCACAAGGCATATATTAGAGCTAGCTACAGAAACATATTATGTTATTTACCAGGTCCTTTTCTGGTCTTTTCTCTGCTCAGAAATCCTTTGATTTTCTGAGAATTATGTAAATTGTTCAACATATTTACACTTCTAGTGCAGGTCTAGTCTAGCATGTTGGAGCTGTAATTTTTAACTATAGAAAGATATGTTGGTGATGTGCAATATCATGTACGTGACCGTAATACAGTACTTGAAAACATGAAAGCGTGCCACCCTTCATATAAATTAATTAAGGCCGTTCTCTGGATAAAGATTTAGTGGTTCGTTCGTAGATTAGGATTTTGTTTAGCATCCGATGGAAAGAGGAAATTCTCTTTAACTTGTCATATGCCAATGTACTAGAATACAACTATGGTCTTTCAGGATCTTGAATACTCTTTTATCAGTGTGTGGGCTTTTTGAATACTCAGTTCCGTTTGAGCTCAATTCCTCTGGAGATGGTCTAGTGTCCTTGGATACTTCTTGAATCAGGTTGTAACTGGCGCGTGTTGCTTTACTTTAGACTTACATATCTAGTGCACGAAGTTATGCATACTGATTGAAACTAATAATGCTGTTTTCGTATGTTTTTGTTCGTGAAGCCAGTTGAGGTATCCAACTTAATGCACGACCGCCAGAAATCATGCTCGTATTCGTCAAACAAACGTCATCGAGTAATTTAAACCCTTCTTGACCATGTACTATATAGGCTCGCGGTTTTACCATCTTGGCGTGATTAGTAGACCAAGCTGTTATTTGAGTGCAGAAAAAACTTATGCATAAATGTCAAATCAGTGCGAATATCGGAAATTTTGAGTGTTTGGGTAAGAAAACTAATTTTATCTCCCAAAAATTAATTACATTGAAGTGCAATCACCCATATCTTCGTATTGATCTCTCCTTCCCCTTTTCTCCTTATTCCTAGCAAGGACAATCTTTTCCTTTGTTATGATTTTGAGCCTTCATTGCGAGTCCTGTATCCATCACTGGGAGAGTGTTGCATCTCTCTATAGGAAAGTTGGATCCCCGGTAGGGGTGGGCACAGTGGGTCAAGTTTGGTCTGATCCGAATTCACAAACTGGATTGCACATAATGGTAGAAAAAAAATTAACCAAATTTCACTGCTGACAGGATCCAGACCAAACTTAATTTGACCGCAAAAGTATGATCAAGTTTGACAAAGTTCGGTCTAAAATCAATACTATTTAATAAGTACTTATAATACACTTAAATGAATATTGATTGTAGTCTCTGTCAGGAATTATAAAGTTAACAATTGTCCAATGTCTACTAAAGTCGAGGAGGAAGTAGGCACATGTATGAGCGAAGGAGAACGAGCTACATCAAGGTCTTCTGATCAACTAATTGAAATAATTGGGTTGATGGAGGCATTAGTTTACAAACCCTTTGATTATATTTTGTTTTAAAATTTGTTGTGATTACTGTATAGAAATATGTATTACAAGATTATTTTGTATATGTATTACTATGGTGATATATCAATTTTGATTAATATTTTTACATAAATATATGAACCTTTTTATTATTCTTTTCATATAGACTACATAATATTGATTTGAAGTATTTCTAGATCAACGTGACCGCACTACATACCTAAACAAGATTGGCCTCTATGGTTTGGGAAACTTTGGTTCGGTTTGATGGGGGATCAAGTTTAGTTTTATGCCCAACCCTAATCCCCAATACTCCTAGTTTTCTCATAGTTATTCTGGTTGATTTGCTAATGGTATTATATATGGGAATAAGAGATGCCCCTCATCTACAATTTGATATAGATTGAAGCTAACTATTTTTTAGTCTTAGGGAGCCCAACTCCCCCTCCTCCTCAAAAAAGGTGCCAGAGCCCGGATGACCCAAGGAGTTGGTAATTACAGTGCGCTCAGGGGGATTCAAACCCGGGTCCTCCAGGGAGGACAAGCCAAACCGAACCACCTGAGACACACTGGCCGGGTAGATTGAAGCTAACTACATTGGAGGATCCCTTCATAAAAAGTTACATCATGAAGCAACACTACTATAGAAGGTATGCCCGAGTGCACTCATTAGTTGGTTCAACTAATAAGTTTGGTTAGCTATTTAGTTGTGGTTGCGAAGTTTGATATCCAACTGGAACACCTGCATGGAAGGTTTACAACGACAATTATTGATAAAGTTAGACCTTTCCTCCTCACAATGAACAATTATCAGAATTTTTTTTTTTGCAGAAGTGTCAAACTTTCTCAATCTTTACGAATAAGTGTTTGAAAACTCGCATAGATGCAATAGACTTACTACTAATGAATGTCTCTCTTTTCAAGAAAAGAAAAAGTCAAAAGATTCGATAAAGGTATGCAGTTGATGCCATTTATGCCACTCTTTGAAGAAATTAAGGCGTGGAATAACTTCTAATAACTAAAAAGGAGTGAATGTGGCGGAACAACTTCTAACTAGGGGAACAAGTAATGTTATTCTGCAATTCATTCCACGGTGTATTATTATTTATGTCTATAATAAAAAAAGATATGTTTTCCGCAGTAACAAGATACAAGAATCAATACTTTATTGTAGATGTAGTATCAAAATGGCCCACGTGGATGGTGTACGAATAGAGGTCTTAAAGAGAAAATATGTGAAAAAATAATGTCTTTAGGAGTAATGTGCAAAGTTACAGCCTGCAACACACAAGCATTAGAATAATCGAGAACAAACAAACGTTGAAGTAAACAAAGACAACCTAAAGCAAATTAGAGGATGCATACGTTGACAAGAGACTTGGGATAGCTTGGATCCTCAAGTGATCATACGTCTCGTAACCAGTTGACCCCAACTAAGATTTTCAAAATTCATTCTATGGGTTAGCATTCAAGAGTTTCCTCTTTTCTATCCAACTATTGAGGTATAAGCTTTCCTTTTTGTGCATGTAGGATTAAAGAGTTACCCTCTTTATTTCATGATAATAGTTCAAGGAAGCTTGCCTCACTTTGTTATATAATAGTAAGGGAAGCCTTCCCTTAATGGATATCTCTCACCAAGACTACATTCGTTTCACAATGAGAAATACCTTCTTCATTCAGGGCTATCACAATATGATAACATACATCACAATAAGGGACAGTGAGCGATCTTAAAGCAACGATACATTGTGTTTGCTATAGATATTTTTTTACATCAACATTTTGATCCTCAATTAGTTATTGTGCTAATAACAAAATAACTCTTGGGTTGTAGACTTTTCCTACAGATGTGGTGTATGATGCCTCCATTTTAGCTCTAAGCGATGGGAAAGATCATCGGTGATTTGTCTAGTTATAGACATACAACCAAGTATAACTTCTGGAAATATATGATTCAAATCAGCAATTGGAGTACTAGTTATATTGATTTAGGTGATATATAACTCTTCACCTTCTATTATACCAAAACATTCAGATGAACTATTTAGTTGACTAGGTGTCTTCCCTTTCATATTTATATGAAGGAATCCTCATGTACACACTAGAAATGTTAACAATTGCAAGTTCGTTTCATTAATCATGTTTTATTCAATAAATAAGTATAATTCCATTAACATGTTGTATGTGTGTTATAAAAGATGTAGAAGAGGCAAGGCTAAAGGCACAAAGAGAAAAATTAATAGGGACTAACATGTTGTTTGTTCAACTACTAACTATTGGGAATGGGGTGCAGTTAGCATGGACCTTCCAACTACCAAATTTGTCATTGAATTTGACTCATGAGTCACATGTTTATTTCTTAAAGAAGGATAGCAAAAGTGCAAGACCATGATCTTTGCTTTTCCTTAATAAAGTTTATATTTTGGATAATCTGGATCATGTATATGTTGATTTCTTATCCAAACACTCAACTGAGAAAGCCACTCGGTCGAACGGATGGATCGAATCAATTGGTCGAAAGATTTTCCATCGATCAACTAATTACTAGTTCGGCAAATTGGTCAGTCGGTTAAGTGGATTCAAGTCACAAAACAACAAGGAATATGTGGATTATTCCATTTGGAATTGAACAGGTAAACTGAATCGGACCTTGACTAGCCAGTGATTTGACTGGATGGTCAAACTAAACTCATTCGATCGACTAGGAAGTTTAGTCATTCAAGTGGGATTTCTACAACATTTTGAGTATAATTTCAATTTTTAAGTTGTTATTAGTACTAGGATTGGATTTTGAAAATTCCAAGCTTATGACTCTCCTATATATATAGGTGGATGTCCATGGGGTGAAAGACACTTAAATAACATTTGAAGATGATGTGTCTAAGAGTTATTCCTCTTAGAGAGAGAAAAACTCACCCCAAGGGCAATAGTCTTCAATAGGAGAAGGAGAGTGAGCGATGCTAACACGTTGAAAACTCTGAGTTTTTCTTCCTTTTGGTAACCAAGGTGGTGCACCAAGAGTTCACATGTCTATATGGAATTATAGATTGAGTCCCTTGGGTGAATGCTTGAGAACAAGTAGGTTCTTCAGGAAGAAGATAAGGTGTTGCTATAATTACAAGACGACAACAACAATAACCAATTTTGACCTAGAAGTGCAAGTTGTATATGTACATAAGACGTGTCTAGTTGTTGGACAACTAGTGTATGATAAGGTGTATTCAATTTTCTTTCCTTTCTATGTCTTTAATATATATATATATATATATATATATATATATATATATATATAATGGCTATGAAGGATCCATTAGCTTGGGTTTTATTGGGAGAAATTTTTGTATTTCCATTAAGCCTTCTCCCCTTAAACATATATATATATATATATATATATATATATATATATAATGGCTATGAAGGATCCATTAGCTTGGGTTTTATTGGGAGAAATTTTTGTATTTCCATTAAGCCTTCTCCCCTTAAACCCTATAGTGGTATCAGAGATGACATCATACCCCTCTAGGCCAGTTTCGGTTTTTAACTGTAATTAACTTATTGGACGAATAATGTGCAATTGTATTCACGTCAATCGCCAACTATCATATATGATATGTATACATATTTGTGTGTATGATATATCTATCTATCTATCTATATATATGTATATATATATATATATATATATATATATATATATATATATATAGTCAGGCTAGTGTACACTCGAGTATACCGGAGGCACCGTGCACCTCAGTCATTTTTAAAGATGCGGTAACTTTTTGAAAATTCTAAACCGTTGATCTTCTTAAATATCTTAAGAACATACTATATAATAAAGTTTAGCTCATTTGGATACTTATAGGTCGTGCATCTAAAGGAGGCAAGAATTATGCATTTCAAATTAGTTTTGTTCATCGATTTTGTTGTCCTTGGATGAGTGACTTACACTCATCCAAATGAGCTCAAATTTTGTATGTGGCCTATTATTATTGTAACCATGAAGATAAATGGATTGTATTTTATAAAGACAAGGTCTAGATAGGCAAACACCATTGAGGTGTACGGTGTAATCTGTACACTCGAGTGTATTCTAGCCTGACTATATATATATATATATATATATATATATATATATATATATATATATCTGTGTGTGTGTGTGTGTGTGTATGTATTACATAAACCAATGTGAGGTCTTTAAAATCATTTTGTTTGGTTCTTGCAGATATGGAAACTAGGTCATTGTGGTGAATGCTTGTGATATGAAACATGTAATATGTGGTTTCTGATTGTGATCCAAAATAATATAACATGTATATGTCTTGTATGCCATGCCTCTCTCTACATCCTTCATGTAAAATTTAATTCTTACAATTTAAACATGATGATGTATTGACATCACCAGTGGACCATGATGGAGAGGAGGAGAGCATCAGAATCCTACACCAACAAGGAAGGTCCTTGGAGGGTTCATGATGACGATAAAGTGGTGAATCCATTAAAGAATAGAAGGACTTCCCAAATAGGGAATCCAATTGGGTGACTAGCATCCAATCAGTAGAGTAGAAAATCATGTAAAGCTAGATTTAGGGTTACATTAGATGTGAATCTATTGGTTATTTTTCTTCATTTCTTGTTAGCTCAAGATGTTTTGTTGGTTTCCATATTCTACTTTATCATTTGTGGTGATATTTGTAGTATATGATACTTAAAATAGTATACATTTAATGGTGATTGGATACATATGATAGATATGTATGGAACCTTGATCGAGTAAATTTGGGTATGCCAAAGCATGGTGAACTATCTATATTGGGAAAGCATGATAATAAGTGTGCGGTTCTATGAAAGCAGGGTGCATATGTTATTGTATTAGCCTTTTGGTTGGACTAGACTGCATGATCTTAATAAGATTAAGAATCTAAAGGCATAAAGATGGAATATACTTCATAATATGATATATGAGGAGTTGTAGAACCATCTATCTAAGAGTCATGTTGGATGCAATTAGTAAGTGTTACCTGCCTAAATAGTTAATGTTTGAGAAGTTGCCCAAAGGTGAATGGTAACATAATGTATTTTTGATCTTGGTTCACTAAAAGATTTCCATTGTATCTTCCAAATTAATAGTGAGGGGAATTCTTTTGATCAA
This sequence comes from Alisma plantago-aquatica, assembly GCA_963693085.1. Lineage (NCBI taxonomy): Eukaryota > Viridiplantae > Streptophyta > Magnoliopsida > Alismatales > Alismataceae > Alisma > Alisma plantago-aquatica. The sequence goes on along the minus strand of OY856411.1, from coordinate 1,236,292,294 downwards.
AATAGTTGGAGCATTAATTATTAAAGAAAAAAATAATATTGTCAAATAAAATTGTTGACTCTTGCAAATATTTTCTTTTTAGATCTAATGTCAAACACAAATAATAACTTCTTATTGTGATCGGTCCTTGAAAAAGAAAATTGAATGGGCATAACTTTCTGACTAGTATAGGACACTGAGAATTGTTCTCACTTATGGGTGTAAGATCTATGTGTTGGAAATAGCAGATGCAGAGGAACCAACTTCAAATGTCCTAGAGTGGAAAGGGAAGGTTTGTTGGTTATATAGGCAGAGAGTCATCATATGATGATTACAAAAGGGATATTTTGTAATTGATTTTATTATTAATAAAAGGAAATACCAATAATTATGTTTGTTTCAGTATTGAGAATATTATTAAACCTAATTACAAAAAGTAATATGGGAGGCAAAAAGAAACATATGATTGAGAGATGGCAAACTCCCCTCCATATACAGGAGAGGAGGCAAGTATAAGGAAGCATAACTTAACCCAAATGAGCCAAGACAGTTACACCCATGTACATAATAAACTAATTAATCCAACATTCCCTCTCTAGTTGGAGTATGGGTGAAACAATGTCCAGCATGGAAATACAAGGAAAAGATAAAATACCCCATACATAAATTGTTCTCCCTTGACAAAAATAATCTTACCCTAAATTTTGTAAAGCAATAATTGAAGCATTCTAACACTCCCCCTGATGAAGATAGCATGTAGAAGCAAACATGTCTTCTCCCCTTGATGAAGATGTGACGCCCTGTGCCACACAAAGTGAGATCACTCAAAACAAAACACAAAACTAATATTAGTCAACCAGGTTACCAGAAAACACAAGAAATTAAAATCAATTCCACATAACCACAAAAGTTGGAACATATTACATCTAAGCCCACAACCTATATTACAAATCTCATACCAAAAGATATACACATATCATTATCCAGTGACTAACACGCCACCATCCTGTCACATATGATAACTTGTTCACATTTATATACAAACTATGTTTGTACAACCATGGCCTACTGCCAAAACTCGTGTCGATATACATAACAACAAAACCTCCCCAAGGACCTGAGAGTACATGGACGACACATAGGACTCTACTACACAACACTAGCAGCACATCCAACCTTTAACAACTGTTACTTCTATTACTGCTCAGCCTCAACCGTACAATCTCTACCTCATCATGCACAACCACCTAAAAGATGTGGAAACTCACAGGGTGAGACCAAACATCCTAGTGAGAGATATAACTCTCTACCAGCAACTATTATAAGCCCAAAGAAACTAAAACAAGTAGATAACCATAACATCAGGTTGAGCAGATTTAGCTAAATGATATGAATAAAACAGTTACCATTGTATAAGAAATTTAGGCGTCTACAACTGAGCAGTATAACATCTTATATTTTAAGAAGGAATATGAGGAACATGTATAATAGTTGATTTCTCTTACTGCATTATAATTCAATAAGTCAGTACAAGAAAAAAGCACAAGTCATCCAATGTGAATCCCATTTAACCCTAAGCAAATATACTATACAAATATATTACGGCTTTTATTTACCTGAGGATTTGAGTTGTACCACCTCAAATCCAACTGATCACTATAGAGTCAAAATCAGTGACATACATGATCAATGGAAGAGCCAAAATCCATGATCTCACCACACAACTCCCAGTCAGGACGAGAGACAACACAGAGACATAACAATCAACTACCAACAACGACATATAGTCAAGATGACAAGAAACAACTAGTCCGACCTTGGTACAGGTCACAACACTAGAGAACAGGATCATGCATGGCTGTTCTAAAAGAGGCAATCTCACAGCTACACTGTTGCCTTTCACAAATCACATCACCATGAGGCATGACCGCAGTCATCCTTCAAACCTATAATTATGGATTCAAGGATATATCATCGACTTGAACCCCCACATATTCAAAATTATGTGTTCCAAGTATCCTGTATGAATGACTCATTTCACCACCTAGCAAGTTCTGACACTAGAATGGATCTATGGCACAAGACATCTACACAATTAGGGTTCACTTGACTAGTTATGCCCATTAAGAGTCTTTTAGTGAATCAATCAAGTTACAACATACAAACCCTAAACAAGTTCTATATAAAATAGGGGTAAAGGTACAACTCCAGAAGATATCAAAATGTATGAAAAGAAACTTGTCACTTCATCACATGATACTTGTCTCACTACTATTCACAAGGCCATCACCAACATACATGTTAGAACATCAATACAAGGCCAACATCAATATCACGTTACTATGGGATATCAATCCCTCAATCACATCTCTAGAGGATTTCTCCTCAAACCAAGCACAAGGACTTGTCAGGTCATTAGACCCAATCACATAAATTTTTGCACATTCAATATCACAATGTGCCTCAACAATGCTCATAATCACCACCTTATATTATACAAATATCACCATAGCATTCACATAGATATGACATTCATTTCACCTGCAAGGTTAGGGTTACAAAAGTAGGAGAGAGAAAACATCATCTCAATTAAGTAAAGAAAGCTCAACAAGTATATCATGTACTTGAGATTAGGGTTAGGGTTTCTCATATGGCCGATTAGGTTGCATATTATCATTCAATCACCAAACCCTAGTTTCATTACCTCCCACATATTTGGAGTGTGTTAGGGTTAAGCACTATTAAGTATGATTAGTCATTCACATTCACATCATCATGTATAGACCATTAACCAAGTCTTGTGGTCGATTGGATGATAGGTGTAATGACCTACATACTACATGAGTGTAGGTGTATGTAGCGACCGTAGGTGTAGAGACCATAGGTGTTGTGACCATAGGTTGAGTGTAGCAACCAAGAACTATCATGAATCCTATTGCGATTGAAATCAAACCAAAGAGTAGCGACCATGTAACATGAAATCCATGTTGCGATCGCAAGACAAACAAGGTGTAGCAATCACACATGACATAAATGCAATCACAAACAGGTGTTGTGAACACAACACAACTGTGGTCATGTGTAGCGACTGCTACGCAAGGGTCATGTGCTTCGATCGAAACAGAAACCATGCATGGCGGCCATCAACCAAGATCAAGGTGGTATCGACCAAAACAAGCTCAAAGGTGTAGCGATCGACAAGGTCAAGCTACCTTAATAGCACATGATCGTCCTCAAAATAGAGATAAACAATGATCAAAATAGACAGTAAATGTCAAGGACACTAAGCACCATCTAAGAGGGAAACTCCATACAAAATGATCACTAAAACTCTAAAACATGTATCATAGAAATCTCCATGAGAGAACCTTGTTAAGAGATATAAAATCCATGTTCAACACATACAAAACAGAACAAAAATTTCATGATACTCCAAGATACTCAAACCATACGCATGTTGATAGAAATCCATAATTAAGAGAGAGAGAAAACCATTAATTCCACAATCACCACAATATTGGATACAAAGGTTAGGGTTTATGAGAAAGAGTAATCTACTTGAGAATACTACAAAATCTCAAACCCTGAATTATGCTAACTTCACCTAGCATATTAGGATCATATTTTAGATATATAAATAGAAACATGCATGTAGGAAAATGGCGCAATAATAGAAGAGGAGAAAGCTATATAACATGTCTTATGTAGAGAACCAAGCTCCAAAGCCACAAGCTCCAAGAGGGAAGAAGAAACTCCAACCTAGATCAACTTTCGGCCACAAGATCATCTCAAGAAGAAGAAAACATACCAAGGTCAAAAGTGTCTCAAGATGAAGAAAAACACAAACCCTAGGCCGATCAAGAGGGAATGGAGAAGAAAGAGAGGAAAGCTCCATCTCACTTAGGTACCACCATGGTAAATTCATAGTCTCTGACCTTAGTGAAGAGAAGATCCTCAGAGAATAGCCACCATGGTTGTACCATAGTCTCACGGCCAAGAAGGATGAGGAATATAGGGTGGAGATCAAAAGAAAACGTGACCAAGGAAAGATAACAACTTACCAAGAAGGAAGGTCACCAAGGATCACCATAGGGAAGGTGATCAAGCTCAAGATCACTACATGCAAGGTTGATCAGTCACCAAAGCTCCAAGATCAGTCCTTTTTCTCCACAAAGCTCCAAGGATGAACACAAGGAAGAACAGAAGAGTAGGGAAAAAAAGGATACTTTCATGTGAAGGAGAGGGGTTATATACTCAAGGTAGGAGGGAAGCAAGGGGGTTATGAGGTGTCAACACAAGACAACACCAAAAGGACAGATGTCCATCAAGGAAACAACAATGCAACCACTTAAAACATGCATGCATCGAAGGGTGATACTATCTAGTAAGGGTAGCAACCACCTAGGTCAGATGCAACCTTTGTTGTGATCAAAGCACACCATGCACATGTAGCGACTACAACACTAGGTCTCCCACACCACAACATGGTTGAAGCACTCCACTAGAGGACAAACCCCTTCAAACAAACCACACCTAGGTAACCATGGTTTAAGAAAAATACACCTAGGGTAAGTGTTGTGGTCACAACACTCATACAAGAGTGGTGTTGTGGTCGCAACACACACAAACCCTAGTAAAGTTGACACACATCAACAAGGCAAACCCTAGAAACCCTAATCTCACCATGTTATGTCATATCATCAACCATGGTCCAAGCAAAGTGACCATATGCATATTTCTCTCTCTCATGATGTCAATGCATATATGGAACACTCTACATATGACAAATTGTAAAATAACCCTCGCTCATGGGTAAATTGCAACTTGGTCCAAAACAAGCATATCAAGCTCAAACATCATCCAAATAGGACCAAACTAAAAACATAAGCTTGTCACATGTTACAAAAGCATCTCAAAGAATTAGATTAAGGTTTAAGAATATTATTAAGCAAAGAGAACAAGGTTAGATCACAATCCAAGTCAGGGGTCTTCAACCATAAACCCCTAACAAGGATTTTGCTCCTAAAATCCTACGTGAAAAGAGACAGGTATTTCCTACGCATCTCTTCCTAAAGATCCCATGTTGCTTCCTCCATGCCACAATGATACCATAAAACCTTAACCAAAATGATATCCTTCTTCTTCAACTTCTTGATCCTTCTATTTAGGATCAACACAAGACCCTCCACATACGACACGTCCTCATCCAACTCAACTTCTACGGGTTGCAAAACTAACTCAGTGTTGGGGTGACACTTCCTCAACATCAAATCATGGAACACTGGATGCATCCTGTGCAACTCAGGTGGAAAATCCAACTTATAAGACACCTTCCCAACATGTGCTACTACAGGGTAAGGTCCCATGTACCAGGGATCCAACTTACCCTTCTTCCCAAACCTCATCACACCTTTCCAAGGAGAGACTTTGAGGTACACCTTGTCTCCCACTTGGAACTCCAACGGCCTATGATAGTTATTAGCATATGATTTCTACATCTCCTAGGCTACCTTAAATTGATGTTGAATCACTTTGATCTTCTCTGTTGTCTGTTGTACAAGCTCATGACCGAAAAGTTAACACTCACAAGTCTTATACAAACACAATAGAGATCTACAACATCTCCCATAGAAAGCATCATAAGGTGCCATATCAATGCTCCTCTAATAACTATTATGATATGCAATCTCTATCAGGCTGAGGTGGACATCCCAATTGCCTAAAAACTGTAGGACACAAGCTCTCAACAGATATTCCAAGTTGGTATAGTCCTCTCAGACTGGCCGTCTATCTATGGGTGAAACGATGTTTTGAACCTCAACTAAGTACCCATAGATGAGTGTAGATGTTTCCAAAAGCGACTGGTAAACTGAGGACCTCTGTCTGACACAATGGTAGTTGGGATACCATGAAAATGAACAATCTCATCAACATATATCTGAGCAAGCTTCTCTGTTGTGTATGTTGTCTTCACAGGAAGAAAATGCACTGACTTAGTCAACCTATCAAGGATCACCCAAATGGAATCATGACCTTTGGCTGTCTTAGGGAGACCAACCACAAAGTTCATCGTAACATGATCTCATTTCCACTGTGGTATAGGCAATGGTTGCAAAGTTCATGTAGGCTTATGATGCTCTACCTTAACTTGATGGCACACAGGACACATTGCAACGAACTCAGTCACATCACACTTCAAGTCAGGCCACTGATATAAATCTTTAAGGTTATGGTACATCTTGGTGCTACCTGTATGCATAGAATACATCGAGGAGTGAGCCTCTTCCATAATTAACTTCCTCATATCATCAACATTAGGTACCACTGCTCTGTCTTGGTAACACATTGTCCCATCATCTGCCTCATAGAAGCTATCACACTTCTCACTACCAAACTTTGTTTGGATCTGTTGTATCACATTATCACTCTATTATGCATATCTTATCTTCTGCCTCAATGTAGGCTTCACTTGCAATTGTGCCAATAGTCCTTCTAACAAGAACACTTCTAGTTTCACAGTCATATGATGTAGGGAGACTAACATGTCTCTCTTATGGCACACCAAAGAGCATAATTGTTCCTTATATGCATAAGATGGCAAAGAAGACTTCCTGCTAAATGCATCAGCCACCACATTCACCTTCTCTGGATTGTAGTCTATGGTGTAATAATAGTTTTTCATCAACTCCATCTAATATCTCTACCGCATGTTCAACTCCTATTGTGAAAAGATATATTTGAGATTCATGTGGTCGGTGAATATCTGACGCTTATCACCATAAAGGTAGTGTCTCCTTATCTTCAAAGCATAGACCACTGATACAAGCTCCAGATCATGTGTTGGGTAGCTCTCAAATCATATTTCTTAATCTCTCATGAAGCAAAAGAAATCATGTTCTTATCTTACATCAACACACAACCCAAACCGTTCCTTGAAGCATTACTGAAGATGATATATACTTTCCCTTGCTTAGGTAGAACCAACACTGGTGCACTAGTCAACTTCTACTTTAATGACTGGAAGGCACACTAACATTGTCATCCTAAACAAAAGGTACATTTTTCCTTGTCTACTTCGTTAGGGGTAATGCTATGACACTGAAGTTCTTGATGAAACTCCTGTAGTAGCCTGCCGGACCCAAAAACTACAAACTTCTGTCAGCATCTTTGGCTGCTCCCACTCTATCAACCTTCTTTGGGTCTATACAAACACCCTCAGTAGATATCACGTGTCCAAGGAAAGACACTTCCTTCAACCAAAACTCACACTTGTTGAACTTAGCATACAACTAATGTTGTCTCAACACGATCGACGCCTGACACAAATGATGGTAATGTTGATGGCTGTCATAAGAGTAGATGAAGATCTCATCTATGAATACAACAACAAACTGATCAAGATATGGACAAAACACTATGTTCATCAAGTTCATGAACATTGTTGGTGCATTGGTTAGCCAAAACGGCATAACCACAAACTCGTACTGACCATAGCGACCTAAAAGATGACTTGGTTATGTCATTCGCCTTATCTATAGCTAATAATATTCTGACCTTAGATCTATCTTTGAAAAGATTGCAACACCCCTCAACTGATTAGACATGTCATTTATACGCAGTAAGGGATACTTTTTCTTGATTGTCACTTTGTTCAACTAGATGTAATCAATGCACAGCCTCATAGACCCATCCTTCTTCTTCAAGAACAACATGGGAGCATCCCAAGGAGATGTGCTCGATCTGATAAATCCTTTCTTAAGTAGTTCTTGTAACTATTTCTTCAACTTTGACATCTCAGATGGCGCCATCTTGTACGGTGTCTGAGCTATCGGCTGGGTTCCTGGGACTAGATTGATTTCAAAATCAATCTCTCGAGATGGGTGAACACCGGGGAACTCATAAGAAAACATGTCCTTGAACTCGCAAACAATTGACACCTCCTGAATACTAGGACTCCTTATCTTAATATCCATCACATGGGCCAAGAACTCACAAGAAATTGGCACCCCCTAAATACTTAGACTCCTTACCTTAATATCCATCACATGGGCCAAGAATGCCTCACAACCCTACCTCATCAACTTCTCTACCATCATTTCCGATACCAGACACATCAGAAGAATCTTCTTGTCTCCTTGGAAGATCTACGAAACATCGCCATCGACAAACTTCGCCACTTTGGAACTTCAGTCCAAGACTACTCGGTACTTCTCCAAAGTAACTATTCCAAGGATCCCATCGAACCCATACATATCAAGTGGTATAAGATCCACTTGTATGTTGCGTCCCAAGAAAGAAAGAACACATAAAGGAGACACCTCCCACAACTCAGTGGAACCAACCAAAGGGGTTTCTAAGAGAAGACTATCAGCTCTATGACTAACATTTCCGCATAAGAAGCAACAACACAGGAATAATACATGGTAGCAGGATTAAGAGCATTATTGTCGGAATATTGTGCTATAGCATGTGGTCATGTGTTTGAGACATACTACTATAGAAATATGAACTATAATAGGTGTCAACAACACATATGAATATACAGAAACTAGACAACATGGTCGGATGACATGACTTTTTCTCTACCTCTTATCTCCTCCTCCTCACTCCAATCACAAAAAGAACCATGAGAGTTGTTGGGGGGTGGAGAGTCATAAATATTGATAGAGAATGGTGGCACAAAAATAACACACTATCAGTATAAAGGCACAATACAAATAACAGAACATAAATATTTCTAGAATGAAAACTCAATAGAAAATGAGTAGTACTATTGGAATGAAACTTGGTAGAAGAAACAGGTACTACAAATTAAAACTCGATAGAAAAAGGAGTGGCACTACCAGAATTGATCTCAGTAGGAACATAGAAAGCATGCTACCAGATTAACAACACGGTAGGATAAAGAACATAAAATCCCCAATTTTTTTAAAAATATATGGTAGGATAAAGAACATAAAATCTCCAATTTGTAAGAAAAACACCCTGCCATGTAAGTTGTAGAATCCACATGGAGAGGAAGAAAATTTAGTATAGCATCGCATCTATTTTTTGGTGCTTTATATATTCGAATGGGTCTTTTATTTTCCAAATAAAAACTGTCAAATCTTTTTCAGTCAAAGATTTGTCAAAAACAATTATGATTTCTTTCTTTTGGCAGAAGTAAAGCTAGAGAGTGATTTTATTTGCTAGGGAATGCTCTGTTAAGCTGGTCAAAGAATGGTCAAAGGAACTAAATTGGATGATGTGTGAACTTAAAACATGGTGGTTTGATAGTTTGAATTGCTTGTGGTAATAAAGAATGCAAAACTAAATGGCTGCAAAAATTAAAACTCTTCTTCTGGATGCTCTCATACAATAGAACCACCACTAACCAACATCTTACCAGTAGAGGGTTTTTGGGACCTACTAGATGCTACTTGTGTAAAATGGATGAAGAAATCACACAACATCTTTTCACCAGCTGCACTATCATGCTTCACCTTCTGTATAAATTCTTCCCACATATTTTAGTAACCAATAACCTCGTCTTACCTTTCTTCATCACCAGGTTAAAACCCTCACCACAACACTCTAGATCTCCTCCCGAATACTTAGTCATTCATACCTTCTAGAATATCTGGCTAGAGAGAAACAATAGAAAGTTCAATAACATTTCTAAACCCACCCAACTTATACTTACTGACATTGAACATGCTTTATTTATACAATTGCACTGCATGACATGTCTCTACATCAACTCAGGTGATACCTACTGAAGAAGATCTGAGTAACATGTTTGGTGACCACAATAGTGGTGGGTGCTACTCCCTGGAGGAAATTAACACCGATGACACAGACTTCTGAAGCTATGTTCATCACATAGATTGGATCTTTCCATATTAGTTATATCATTTTCTATTTCCGGCTGAGGCATATGTTTATGGGGTGCCTTCCCCATGAATACCTTTTATTTATGTATTTTTCATGTCTATTTTTATACTCCATCTAAATTAGCTACTTGGATAGTGGGGTCACATCCATGCCCGCTGCCCCCTTACTTTCTCTATAATTTGCTTACAGACATTTCATTTGTAAGCAACGTATTTTATCATTAATGCATGGACTCTTTACAAAAAAAACAAGCCATGAGAGAGAGTACCAACGTCTTGATTGTTGTGGATGATTTTGAGCCATTCTTGATTCAATGGACCATTCATCAAGATAGGACAAAAAGGGAGCATAGTTCATGGTTTTGGAGTTGATGATTGTTGTGCATCATTGACACGATTTTATCGTACATATAATGCAAGTGCATGCATCAATGTAATATAGGCCTTTGTGAGGCCTGAGTCGAACACAGGGAAACATAATTATCAGTAGACTACTACTAACTATTCGCAATCAGCTAGACCGATGGGAAAATTGAGTTTGATTTTGAAAAAGAAAATAAAAACAAAAGAAAACAAAGCAATCAATTAAATGGTTGGTTTAATCAATTCAAATGCAATATCTAGGATTGTGGTTTCACCACGGGTTCTCGTTGTACTAATTCCTACACAATTATCACAACTCATCTCCCATTCTGGATAGTGGCATGTAGTTAGAATTGCTCTCTCCTGCGATACAATTCACTACCTTAATCTTGGCCGATTCCACGCCAGTAGTAACCTATACCCTAGACTAGGTGCATGAAAAGAACAGATCTCTAGGTTTCCACCATTAACCGTACATTGCCTTTTCCAAAGGATTTCTTAGTTAATGTGATTATCACACCTTTTCAACCATTAATTCTTCGTCAAAAGTAATTAAAGGTATTAGATTACCATTATGGTGATCAAGCACAATGATAACAATGGAGAAAATGACATCATACCAAAGATTTGAGAGATAAATAGTGATGAATTATGTAAAAAGAGTCATACAACAATTGCCCGGGCTACTTCCGGTCCTAGAGACAAAGGGGATTAGCCCCGCATGTTCATATCAACATTACACATGGAGAAAAAGGAGAGAAACATGGAGAAACAAATGGAAATATGATGTAACCCCTGAAACGGAGAAGATCCAAATGATCCTTGGTGCGAGGCGTACGTTCTGTAGCCTTTCGGCAGAAGAATCATTTGTCTACGGATCTGGGAATGTCTGGGGCATAGCTCTTGGCTCCGTTCTTTTCTCTCCTCTCCTTTGGGACTAGTGTAATGGAATAGAATGTCAATGATGGCTTTGGGCCGTCTTTTCCTAGGTACAGGTACCACTTACAGCCGTCAAAAGAACACATTCGTCCAATTGGAGTCGTGCTGGATATTTTCTTGATCCGACGATGTCAATACCATTGATGGGGTGTCGATGGTATCAACACCTTAGGGTACCGATGCTTTCTTCAATTTTTGGAAGCCGCCTGATGGCATCTCGATACCATCGACCATTCCCGTCGATGGTATCGACGAGGTGACTTCTGGCACACTATTGCACTTTCGAGACCATCAACATTGGGTTGATGGTATTGAACTATCTGCTTCCTCTCCGACTTTTCTACTATTTTCTCTATCGATGGTATTGACGGGACCAGGAATGCAAATTGCCTGAAATAAAGAGAGGAACACAAATCAAATCTGAGAAATATGATAATTTATGCAAAATAATGTAAAACAAGATGAATTTGATGCTGGCAAGGATAATAGGCTAAAGGAATTGAATCATGTGATATTAAACACAAATATGACCAATAAGTGCATAAAATGAGTGTAAAACCAGCCTATAAAAGTGACTCAAAACCCATGCATCAAACTCCCCTAAGCTTGAACTTTGCTCGTCCTCGAGCAACAAAACATTAGAATAAAACTGTGAGGGTCAACTAAATAACATATTAGCATAACAAACATCACATTATGATTCCCACCTGCAAGGCACAGACTGGCCCTCACTAACCACGGGACGATAACTACCCTAAAGGTGATAATGATCGTCCATGAGAGGTATCCACCCCGTAATCAATGAACACAATCAAATAAAGCAGATAATATAATAAATTCCTCCAGTTCAGGCGTGGTGCATCTTGTGATCTCCTATCTACATTGTTCATGTCCTAGCTACCATCTACATGGAAGCAGATCTCCTGATACACAAGAATGAGGAGATAATCATGGGTGGCCTACCATTTTGAGCAATAGATTGATGGAATGGGCGGTTGTGGAAGAAAAGAAAGCACCATACAGTTTAACATGCCAAAACAACAAAAATGACCCAAATGATGCATATGCATATGCAAATGACCTAATGTCTACATTTTAGGTGGAATGATGCATGCACTACTATTCCATCTCAATGTGAGATGAAATGTCTAAAAAACTACATCATGTGCTTATTCTTCCTATTATGCAGGCGAAACAAGTTCCTTTCTCCCTATGATTTTTACTTATTTCTCAATTCTTTTTTAAGCCCCATTTTTGCCAATTGACTAAGGAAAAGCATAAAATTTTCTTGAGCTTATTTTCACATAACTACTACAATTGATGCATTATAATCTACTTTCCAGAGAGTATAGAACAAGTTCCCTGCTTTTCTTATTTTTTAGAAGAGATAAGGCACATAATGTCCTATATGCTCAAAAGCATGCAAAATGCAACTATATGAAAGAAATTATGCAACTACAATGACATGCACTCCAGAATGTGTGCATGCATGACTAATCTACAATTTTTTTTTTCATTTTTTGTTTCATGAAAAATCTAGCCATTATGCAATCCTCCTATCTAAATGACATGCAATTAAGAGATGAAAAACTGTAAGGTGCTCCCAGTTCTTATGGTGGAGCGTGAATGAAGTGAGGTGGATAGATCATAAGACTAAATGATAGAACCATTGGAAAATATTATATGTCCCTCCTTACTAACATGTGCACAGGGTAACTAAGAGGTTTCTCTCTTCTCACTTCAAATTAAAGTCTCGTTACCATTTGGTTAGTTTAAGCTCAACATCCATATCCGTCCTCATTTCTTGAACCATGAGGATGTACAGTTATGATCATATGTTTTAAAGTTGACCTACCCAATTACTTTCCTCAGTTATGTACTCAATTTCAAACAAGTCAAACTTACAATTTCTTAAAGATTTTTCATTCAGATTCATTTTTTTCCAAACCCCACATGAAAACATTGAGATGACATGCAATTACATTTAGACTCCACTGGTTACACTAGATAGAAAGTGGATCCTAGAAATCTGTAAATAAACCAAATTATGCAACTAAAAGAAAAATTGCAAAAAAACTAAAAAAAATGCTACCACAAAAGAAAATGAAATAAAACTAAGATAGAAATTGTTCTATCTCCCCCCAAGCTTGATTTTGACTATGGCCTCATAGTCAAGAACAAACTCAGAAGGTGGAACATTGATACCCTTCTACTGCTGAGGCGGTGGGTGCGGCCGGTACTGGTGAGTATGGGGGTTCCACTCTGGATAATGCCCCTAAAAGTTTGGATCATAGGGAGGCATGGGTAGTGGTTGTGGATATCCCCCAAAGTAATATCTACTCCAATAATGATTGTAGAAAGGCTGCTATTGCTACTCTATCCTCCCCAACTTGTCGTATACCTGTTGTTGGTTGGCGAAGAGTTGGCGCTCATTCTCAAAGATCGCCTGCTGAGTTTCATAAAGCCTATTTTGCGCTTCCTGGATCCCTACAAAAGCTGTCTGATGCGACTGTTGCATTGTCTTCTGGGACTCTTGGATCATCTGGAGCATGGTATACATCCCATTCATAGAGTAGGGGTCATCTCCATCGTGGGAAGGTTGTGGTGGCGGTGGTTGGGAAGATGAGGAGGCTTCATAGTTTCGTGGATGCTTTCTCAGAGCAACTCGTCGCCGAAGAGGAATGGTGGCTTCCTCCTCCTCCTCTTCATCATCATCGCCAGCTTGAACTTCTACTTCTTCATCTTGTTCTTCCTCATCCTCATCAACATCAATGATAGGCCATGTGTAGCTTTGTCCAGGCCTGATGTTGAAAATAGGGTCCGACAATTCCCTCCTCTGAAAGACTCCTTCCACGTGGCGGGTGGCGTAGACGGTGCCATGATGAGCTTCAACGAGGCATGCATTCACAAAATGGCTCAAATTGAGCGTGTTCTTGCACTCCATATTGGGTAACCCAGACAAATCCAGGCCCAGGTACATTGCAATCGGCATAATTAGACCCCCAAAATAAATGGGAGCCCTGCGAGAAACATTCCTCTTAACCGCCATTACACACATGAGGAAGAAGGCTCCAAAATTGATGGGTGTCCGCTCAAGAAGACTATAGAGGAAGAACAGGTCTGTCTCCTAAAATTTGCTTTGAGATAGATTTGATCTTGAAAAGAAGGTGTTAGAGAGAATCCAATGCAAGATCTTGACAAATGGATGCTCAAAATCAGCTATGGAGGCATTGTGCCAATTGATCGAGTATCCCGCTGGTACAGTAACTAGCTTGGCAACCATGGCATCATAATCCACATTGTATGCTGGCTGGCGGAGGTCGTTATGGGCCCACCCATAAATCATGTTGAACTCGTGAAGGGTCATCTTATAGTCCTTGTTGTAGAGGCAGAAAGAAAAGTGCCCCTCTTTCCACTCTATGCGCGCTGGTACTAATTCATTGGGGATGACACAAATATCCAGAGATGCCATGAACTCGATGACGATCTCCTTGTAAGTGGGCCACCCGCTGAAGAATGGATGACCATCGGCGTGGTCATGACACAACCTAGAGGACTCGCCCAATTGTCCCTGCAACACATAGGCCATATTGGCCTCAAAACCCAGATCATTGATCAACTATCGGTCTCCATACTGGGTCGGCTCGATGGAGCGCTTCCATAGATCCTCGTACACCTTTTTAACCTCTGGAGATGGATGGACTAGCCTCGGGCGAGGAACCAATCCTTATTGTGGGGTAGGTGGGGCAGCTAGGGCAGCTCTGGATGATGAGGCTCTGGATCTCACCATTGTAGCAAAAGGGGCAATGAGTGAGAGAGAAAGAAAGGAGAATAGAGCTTGGAGAAGATAGTCGAGCCAGTCGGAGAAGATTTAGATCCGTGGAGCCAAAGAAGATGCTTGGAGACAATCGACAGTGATGATCTCAATTGCTTTCGGACGCTCAGAGTTGTGTAGGCTCGATTCTGGAAGATAAGCAATGAAGATGTGATGTTGGATTGAAGGATTGCTTCCCTTTTTATAAGGGGCGGCCGCATCTACTGTCGGTGCATCGATACCATCGACAGTCCCGTCGATGGTATCGACGGCTATTGGAATCCACAGCTCGCTGCAATCAACGGATGTTGACGGCTCGATGTGGGGGCCCGGATCATCTACGCGTCGATGGTAGTGACAGAGTGTTGATACCATCGAAACTGTCCACGGATAGGCGTTGTGGACCGCTCGATGTAGACTTCAGATCGATGATGTGTCCGTCGATACTATCGACGCCTTATCGATAGTATCAACACCTATATGTTTCTTTGATCCTCGCGAAGTCTGGCCATTGCAATTTTGCTATAGACCTATCGATACAATCGACCAATGTGTCAATGGTATTGAAAATACTAAGACATCCAGTCTGAATATCTCTAGAGATTTCGCTACCATCGATGATGTGTCGATATCGTTGACGCCCGTCCATCTTTCTGCATGTTCCCGTGATGATACCATCGACGAGGCCGTCGATAGTATCGACGGGATGAAGTTTCGATAGAATTTTTCACTCTTCCAATTTTGATACCATCAACCCAGGCATCGATGGTATCGACGGTTTCCCAACTTGCACACTCAACAAACATATCAGTGCATCATTTTTAGAGATTAAGTGCTAAATTAATGAAAACTACCTAGGAATATGAAAAATGTCAAGAAATAACCATGTAAGCTACCAAGGTTGGGTTGCCTCCCAACAAGCGCCTCATTTAACATCTTGGGATATATGCAATCATGCTCCTCATTCCTCTTGTAGTACCATGAGTTTGATCTCATGCACTTTCCTTGCACAGTCTTCCCCATAGTAGTTCTTCAGCCTTTGACCATTCACCAAGAATGTTCTCGCACCATCTCTCACCATGATATCACCATGGTGTCACACCTCCTCAACCACAAAGGGTCCACTCCAATGGGATTTCAATTTCCCGGGATGCAACTTCAATCTCGAATTGAACAATAGAACACTATCACCCTTCTTGAAAACTTGCAATTGAATGTGGAGATCGTGTATTTGCTTTTTCCTCTCCTTATAGATCCTCGAGTTCTCATATGCATTCGTCCTTAGCTTGTCCAACTCCAAACCAAAAGTTTTTTACAAATTGCAAATTTTTCTTGTAGAAACAAATGACAAACAAATCATTGTTGCAATCAATCCTTGAGAAGGACAAATTTAATGGGATAGATTTCCATGACTGGTTTTGGACTTTGAGAAGGGTTCTCACTAATGGCATAAGCTCTATTTCCTAGATACATTAATGCCAGAAGAGCCTTCTCCTGGTGCACCTGGGGTTGAGGTGGATGCTTATTGGAAGCATGCCAATGATGCCTTAGAGATTAAGCACCTTATGCTATGTTGTGTGAACTATGAGTTGCATGAGCATGTGAAGACATGGGGATTCTTGAGATGGTAACACATCTTTAGAACGTGAACCATAATAATGCAAAGAAAGAAAGGTACAATGTCTCAAAGGTGATCTTTGAGTGCAAGATGACAGAAGGAGATTCAGTAGAGACTCATGAGATCAATATGATTGAACATGTGGAACATTTAGAGAACTGGTATTCCCTTTGGCTAAGAGTTGGCCACGGATATGATTCTACAATCATTTCTTGAATCATATAGCCAGTTTATCAAGTGTTATTACTTGAGTAACATGGCTAGACCATTGTCATGTTGATAAATATTGATGCACAAATGAAGAAGGACAAACCCGTGCTTTTGATCAGCAAAGAAGAGTCTGAGGATGAAAGAAAAGCCAAGAAGATTTTGAGGCTAAACTGAAATACAAGTCTTCAACACTCAAGTTAAGAAGAAAGAAAAGCACAAGAGGAATATGTCCTTTGTACTTATACGGATTCAAGAAGATGAAGTTGGTAATAGATATGTCCACTTTAGGTATATGCATTATTGAGATAAATTTGTCTACTTCTTCATCTTGGATACTAGATATCAGATGTGGATCTCACATATGCTCGAATATGCAGGATCTGAAAAAAAGTAAGCCTTTATGAAAGGGTGAGGCTGAGCTGCGAGTTGTGAATAGAGCAAGAGTTGTTGCCACTACAGTTGGAACCTTTAATTTATCTCTACCTACTAGGCTTGTAATAGAGTTAAATAATTGATATTTTGTACCTGCCATAAATAGAAACATTGTATCCATATCTTATATGGACAAAGATGGATATGACTTTCATATAAAGAATGGTCAATGTACTATTTCAAAAGATGAGATATTTTATGGCAGTGTCCGATGTATTATGACATTTATTTGCTAGATCTTAAGACAAATGTTTATAACGTTAATATCAAAATATTATGTATCGTTATGGGATTTGAGGCCTCAAATATAATGATCTTAAAAGGAATGATTGGACTACCCATATCACCAAGGTGCACCTCCTTTTCAGAGAGCTCATCACTAAAAAAATATGTGGTTAAGCATGCTCAGCCATGAGTAGTACTAGGATGGGTGGCCAGTTGGGAAGTTTATCCTGGGTTGTGCTTGAGTGAGGGAAAAGTGTGCAATTAAGGCTAGTGGTGGTCTATGGGAATAGTTGTCATTCCTGAAACTCTATTAGAGCCTTGGTAGTGGGTCCGAGTATTACAAATGGTATCAGAGCCATAATCCCTCTAGTAGGTGGGGCCCACATGGGCATGTGGCATGCCAATCTTAAGTCGTGTGGTCCAGACAAATTTGGAAAAGATTATCCGTTAAGATGAGATGGAGCCGACCTTGCACTGGTAGTTGTGGATGTGAGCTAGTTGTCGATGGGTCATTCTGGGTCTACACTGAAGATGGGGAAATATCATGAGGCAATATAGTTGAGCATTGACAAGGACGTCAAGAGTCTAAGTGGGGGAGATTGTAACATCCC
The DNA here is from genome assembly GCA_963693085.1 of Alisma plantago-aquatica. Taxonomy (NCBI): domain Eukaryota; kingdom Viridiplantae; phylum Streptophyta; class Magnoliopsida; order Alismatales; family Alismataceae; genus Alisma; species Alisma plantago-aquatica. Next base: position 1,236,274,231 of record OY856411.1, on the reverse strand, counting down.
AGGATTTGAGGCCTCAGATATAATGATCTTAAAAGGAATTATTAGACTACCCATATCACCAAGGTGCATCTCTTTTTCATAGATCATGTCACTAAAGAACTTTGTGGTTAAGTGTGCTTAGCCCATAGTAGTACTAGGATGGGTGACCAGTTGGGAATTTTATCCTAGCTTGCGCGTGAGTGAGGACAAAGTGTGCAGTTAAGGCTAGTGGTGGTCAATGGGGCTAGTCGTCATTCCTAAAACTCTACTAAGACCTTGGGCAGTGAGCCCAGGTGTTAGAGATTAAAACTCAATAACTCAAACAAAACATATGATTTCAGTAGGTATGGTTATGTTTACCTGGTCAGAAACTCTTACAAAGTTCAAGCATTTCATGAATGAAGTATTGAATCAACTTGCTAAAAGTATTAAGGAACTTTATTCTGATTGAGGTGGAAAGTACTTAAGCCAAGACTTTGAGGACCTTTGGAGAGACAATGGTATCGTATTACAATGGACTCCACCTGGAAAACCATAGCACAATGGTGTATCAAAAGGAAGGAATCACACATTGCTAGATATGATGCAATCAATGATGAGTTTTTCTGATCTTCTGACTTCCTTCTGGGATTATGCTCTAGAAACTGTCACGTTTAAACTAAATCATGTACCATATAAATCGGTTCAAAAAGCACCATATGAGATATGGTATGGGAAGTGTCCCAATGTGTCTTTTATGAAGATTTGGGGTTGTGAAGTTTATGTGAGAAAGCAGTTTCTTGAAAATATGGGAACCAAATTGGATAAATGTTATTTTGTTGGATATCCTAGGGAAACCAAAGGTAACTACTTCTATACTCCATCTAAAAATAAAGTTTTTGTTGCCAGGGATTCTATATTCCTAGAAAAAGAATTTAATTCTAAAGGAATCAGTGGGAGGAAAGTATAACTTGAAAAGGTTCAAGACCAACAAGAGAACATTGAACCTATAGAGGTACAAGAGGAACATAGAGAGTCACAAACTATTTTGGAATCTCAAATTCCTCATGTAGTACAAGAACCTCACAGATCTAGTAGGACACACCTTGAGCCTGAAAGATTTCGTTATCAAGAAGGAAATGAGTTGGTCATTGATGATGAGACAACAACCTACCTAGAGGCTATTAAAGGTCCAAAATCTAAGAAATAGCTTGAGGCCATGAAATTTGAGATGGATTCTATGTACACCAACAAGGTATGGACCATGGTGGATCCATTTGAAGGGGTTAACCCATAGTGTGCAAGTGGGTCTTCAAGAAGAAGACTAACATGGATGGTAATGTACAAATGTACAAAGGTCGATTGGTTGTAAAGGGTTTCAAAAGTTCAAGGTGTTGACTATGATGAAACCTTTTCTCCAGTTGCCATTGTTAAGTCCATCATATCATGCTTTGTCATTGCAGCTTATCATGACTATGAGATTTGGCATATGGATGTTATAATCCTATTCCTTAACGGGATTCTTCTTGAGGATGTGTACATGATACAACTCGAGGATTTTATAAACCCAAAGGATGCAAATAAAGTATATGAGGTAAAAAGATCAATCTATAGATTTAATAAAGCATCTTGGAGATGAAATCTTTGATTTGATGAAATAGTCAAAGAGTTTGGCTTTAGTCAAAATGAATATGAACCATGTTTTTACAAGAAGGTTAGTAGAAGCATGATTGTTTTCCTCATATTATATGTGGATGACATATTATTTATGGGGAATGGCATCCCTACTTTACATATGGTGAATACCTAGCTAGGAAAATACATTATCTATGAAGTACTTAGACAAAGCATACTACATATTAGGAATAAAGATCTATAGAGATAAATCTAGAAGGTTTCTTGGACTAAGTCAGAGAACATACATTGGCAAAGTGTTGAAGAGGTTCAACATGGATAACTTGAAGAGAGGAAACTTGTTGATGTCTAATGGCATTACTATCTCTTGAGATCAATGTCCCAATTCTTGTAAAGAATGGGAACACATGAGTAGGACTTCGTATGCATATGAAATTGCATCTATCATGCACGCAATGTTATGTACTTGTCATGATGTCTCATATGTCTTAAGCATGATGAGTGGATATCATTCAGATCCTAGTGATGCCTACTAGACTGCCTGAAGAGCATCCTTAAGTACTTGAGAAGAACTAAGGATTAGTTCCTTATTTATGGAGGAGAGGAAGATTTGGTGGTAAAAGGTTACAGTGAAGCAAGCTTCCAAACTGACAAAGATGACTACAAATTGTAGGTTGGATTTGTGTTTTTCCTTAACAATGGGGTTGTAAGTTGGAAGAGTTCCAAGTAAGAAACAGTTGTTGATTCTAAAACAGAGGCCAAGTATATTTCCACATCTAATGCAACAAAGGAAGCTATATGGATTCAGAAGTTCATTTTTGAACTTGGGGTGGTTCCAAGCATCTGTGATGCAATTGAGCTATATTGTGACAACAATGGAGCTATTGCACAAGCTAAATAACCCAGATCACATTAGTGTACCAAGCACATACAATGTCGGTTCCATCTCATATGAGAGATTGTACACTGAGGAGATGTAAAATTACACAGAGTACCAACTGGAAGCAATGTGGATGACCCCTTGACAAAAGCTCTTATGCAGTAGAAGCATGAAGGTCATGTTAGATCACTTGGTATTAAGTTCATGGGTGATTGGCTTAAGTGCAAGTGGGAGTCTATGGTTGTAATGGCATATCTTGTAAACAATTTGATTAATAATAAATGTAATCTTCCATTAATTATATTTATTCAGTTATGAGATAATGATACTAAATAATAAATAGTTCATCAGAAAAGATATTACATAATAAATGTCCAAAGAATGATGTTACTCAATGTCATATGTCTTCAGGTTGAGGACCTGAACAATGAGATCATACATATGCTAAGATTATATACATTCTTGATATGTCCATTATCGGTTGTTATTGTGGAAGCTGATAGACAGTAATAACACATAAGACTATAGTGTGTGCAGGTTGATGACAAAATCTCATTAGTCATGATATTTGATATCAAACCAAACACATATGTACTTGTTGGTGAACAATGTATCAGAGAGACCCACCTTGAGAGTGATACATGGAAACCATTGAGTGGTACTCAGAATCAACTTCATAGTGATGGTGGTGATTGTGGTTCTTAGATCTGATATTTCTACACTCATCGCATGTTCTTTGATGTACTTTGACATCATCAAATGTGACCTTGAACAAGGTTTAGCATAAAGGTGATGCTCAAATGCATTGTGACACATGGGGGTGACTGTGAGTGATGTAGATGGGATTTGTCCTTCCTATAGGAGTTTGATATCATGGCCACTTGATAAGGGAGATTGAGAAAAGCATGGCTATGCACATGTGAGTCAATATATTATATTGTGCTCACATATATCTCAGGTAGTCTGCTCTAGTTCAAGGAACATGGATTAAACATTGAGAGGATGACGATTCATGCCTCAAGTTCAATCTAGATATTAGAGACAAAGGAACTATACAATCATTGTAATAGTAAATACAGATTGTAGGTTGAAGTTGTTCTCCAACTTTCCAAATTACCTGGGTAGAAATGATGTGTTTCTAGACACCACTCATTGCTTGTGATGTCATTAATCAGTTAAAGTTGGGACCTATAGAGTAACACGCATAGGATACACCTAGAATAGGAGTTTATTCATGAATGTGGTTTAAACTTGATTACTAAAATGTTAGGTATTCAATTTACATAGGATTGGCAATCAAGAATCTAAAACAACCAGTTCACTAAGTGAATCGATCAGCTCAGATGTTTGAACTGGACGGTTCAGGTTGTGAACTGACCATTTGGTTGATCAATGTGATTAGATCAAGGATTGATGATGACATCATGTTATGCATTAATCGAATATTAAAGGGCAATCCAATTGTGAGTAAGAAACATTGTGGAGCGACTATTTCAAGGGTTGAAACTACCGACTCACCTATGAACCGACTGGTTCGTCATTTGCATGTTCCACAAAAATCATGAAAATTCATCTCTTTGACTCCCATATAAGTTAGAAATCCTGACCATGACCCTCATATAAATAGAGGGGTAGTGGAGGCCTTCCTGAGACACAACAATAATCTCAGATAATTGTTGTCTTCTCATAGTTTTAGTAACGTGAGAACCTGAGCAAGTCCTACTCATCAAAGGGAGGGATAGAAAGGGAGAGACAATTGAGAGAGAAAGTTGGCGTTAGCACCCTAACTAGAAGGGACAACTCCTTGTCCATTCAACTAGAATGACAGGAGTTTCTGGTGGTTTGTGTGGACTACTACAGAGGCGAGGAGGCCTTTGCCAACCGCTAGGAGGATGCAGTCAACCATCATGTGTGGTGATCAACCAGGAGGTTGATGCCGACAGCCATCCAAGTGAAACTCGAGGAAAGAAGTACACTACAACAAGGGATAGTTGTTGGACTTGCTCCAGGACTAGGTATATGACTTGCAACCCTCCTTTCCATTACATGGTTATAGATGCAATCTACTGTTTAAAGGAGAATATGGTAGTAAAAATGTATTTCCACTGTCGTATTAGATGTCATGGTTCCCTACAATATCATGTTTATTGAATGGAGGATTTAGAATCTACAAACTCATATTGAGCTTGATGTTGGGTGCACTAAGGTCAAATGTGAATATATTATCTCAATAAGGTGGCTAATGTAGGTTTGAGATTAAGTTTGTGACCTTTAGGATCAATTCAATTATGAATTTATCTTGATTTGTCTTTGCAACATGAACATACTTTGAATTTCCCTTACAATGATAGGAGCTAACTTTGTGGACAAATCACAACTTACAATGATAGTATATTATAAGGTTTGCTGCTCTTCATGAATTTCATGAATAGTTAAAAGTGAATGTAAGGTTCACTATCTAGATCTCTTCTAGAACGCCATTTGGAATCCAAGCATATTTGGTGCCTTCCATGAAACCAAAGTGCAGCATGGTATTTCCTAAGAAAGTAGATTTGTTGTTAGAGAGGTTATCAATGATAGGAAGAGATTTTTTATTAATGGTAGCAAATATTGAAACCGGCATGTGTCTTCTTGGCAAGAGGAAGATCCTAAAATCTTCACTAGAAATGCATATGTCCCTAATAAATAAGACATCATATATGTAGTTTTATGGATCAAAAATATCTAATAGAAGGATTTATTCTTTTGAGATAATGAATAGATAGTTGATTCATTATGGTTTTCATGAACGAGATTCAAAGAAAGTGTAGGCATGGAATTTTTTTGGTGTTATGCACCTTCTTTGTTGGATGAAGAGGACTTTCTTGATTGAACAAGTGATGATTGATTAAATGGTTTACGTGTAGAGGGTTTAAGAGACCATTGATCATCACCATGCCTTTTAGTCCTTAGGCTTGAAATTTGATTATCATTATCATCTTCAGTGATGATAAGGAATCTATGTGTTGCAACTTGATGAAATCATTTTGTTTGAGGATTTAAAACATAATGAGGGCTTATTGGAAGCTTCAACGCATCACTATAATATATTAAAACTATGTATGCATTTTCTTATAATTGATCTTCTCCTTGCTTATCAAGAGCAAATTATATTCCATCACATACTTTGTGAATTTATTTTTGTTAGATACCAATGAATCCCATTCTTGTGTGATTTCAACTATTTCAGTGGTGGCTATTTCTGATATGGGATCTTGAGACTTACTACTACCGAGGATGGTGATGTGCATTTTTTCTTTATTTATAGATTTGATATACCCTTTAATAGATGTGACATCTCTATGAGCTTGAAAAGGTTTTTGAGGCACCGGTTGATCAGTTAGAATTGTAAGGACAAGTGTATGTATCAATTACTATACCACAATGTTCAGAGCTCTAAAGAACGAGGTTTATAAAAAATTAAAGGGTTGGAAAGTATAATATCGCAATCAAATAGAAAAGGATGTCCTTATGAAGGTTGTCACACAAGGTACCCCTTCCTATATGAAGAGTGTTTTCCATGAATCGGAGAACATTGTTGATGATATTAACATATTAATGGCCAACTATTGGTGGGGTAGTTCAGCAAATAGGAGATATACTCATTGTGTTGTGTGGATAATTTTTCCAAACCCAATGGAAGGCGGGATGGGTTTCAAAGATCAAATTGTTCACAAAAATTATGATGTTGGACAGATGGGACTAAATATTGAACTCAAATCCGAATTCTATGGTAAGTCAATCATTGAGATGTATATATTATAAAAATGGTGACATCCTCAATGCATTTAGAGGTTTTGATCCTAGAAACTATTAGAAAAGCACCTAGGATTCTAAATCACTACTCAAGAAGGTATCAGGTGGAAAGTAGGAAATGTTAGGAACATCAACATTTGGATGTACATGTGGTTGCTTTTTGGTAAGTGTTTCTACACAAAACAAATGGTCACTGAGGACATGCTGGAAATTGATGGAAGCCGGAGTTAGCAAGATAATTGACTCCCTGAGCATGACTTAGAACTTGAATGCACTAGACACTATCATCTATAAGGAAGACAAAACAACTCTTCCCAATGTACCTTTGTGTAAAAGTAGTAGAGCTAAGATTTACTAGTTCAGAGTCATGATGGTACATTCACAGTGCGATCAGCATACTAGGCGGGTCTCAACAATATAGTTTTGTGCTAGATGGGGAAAAGAATGGAGGCTGTTAATTAATGGGATTTCCATTTCAAACTCAAACACCCATAAAAGTCAACAAATTCCCTATGACACTCCTACAACATCCATATACCAACTTTCTAAAACCTAAAACACAAACACATATTAGCAAATGTCAAATGTTCCATGTACAACATGACTACAAAAGATATCTTCCATTAATTCTTTGATTCCATGTATGTTTCTTAGGTTGCGGGTAATATCCACCTATTATAACTCATTAGAGGTATGCCTAGATCATCTATGTTAGCCACAATATCTTGGATTAAAATGACATTGCAAGTTGATGATTTTATCTACTTCACTATCAAATGTCTGACATTTTGGAAAGCCCACAATGAGAACATCTATGGAGATGGGCAGCCCAATGTGTCTATGCTTGTTGGGGAATGATATACATTGTATATTCCTTTGACCAACTTTAGTCATATCTGACAGGCTCTAAAGTGATATTATACATAGACCATGGAGCTATAAAATAATTTCTAATGGAGAAAGATACAAAGACAAGATTGTTGAGATGGGCTCTTCTCCTATAAGAATTTAATCAAGAGATAAAAGATAAGAAAGAATCAGAAAATGTAGTAGCTAACCATCTGTCTAGGATTTAGTTGGACAAAGACTGATCTTTATCTATCATTGATAGTTATCCAGATGAATCTCTAATGTTAACAGAGGCTAATATCCCAGTGGTGTTGTGGTTTGCGAACATTTGCAACTACTTGGATTGGTAGAACTACCTCCTGACATTAGCTACAATGAGAAGAATAAACTCTTCTTGGATATGATGAACAATTATTGGGATGACCCGCTCTTGTTTAAGAAGTGTAGTGATAACCTCTATAGGAGGTGCACACCTGAAGAGGAGATTCCCAAGATTTTATATGTATGTCATACCTTGTCATATGATGGGATATGGGGGCATAAAACTACATCCAAGGTACTTTTGCTGGGGTTCTATTGGCAAATTGATTCAAAAGATACTTGAGCTTTTATTATGTCTTGCAATGAATGCTAAAGAATTGACAATATATCATGGCACAACAAAATGTTGATGGCTGACTGGATAGAACTTGAAATTATTTGAAGTGTGGGGAATTTACAATATGGGGCCTTCCTCTTCATCATGTGCCAATCAATATATGTTGATTACAACCAATTATGTATCTAAGTGGGTAGATTTTGTAGCAAATCTCATTGGCAATTCTAAAGTTGTGAAGAATTTTTGTAGCAAATCTTACTTATCTAAAAATTTAAATTTTTATTTTTCTATTTCTTAAAAGTTGTCTTTATTTCATTATGCATATTTTAGTTTCCTTCATCTTTCAATCCAATTTTGATGCAGTTTTAAATTTGATAGCACAAGTTTGCATAGAATAAAATGTAGTCACTACCATGAACATTCATATGTTAACCAAAAAACATGAACAGTCATGTGATATATGATAGTCCAAACCAATGATGTAAAACCCTTTTTACAATGAAAGAATCAACAAAACTGCAAGGTCATCTTCATCCAGGTAGAAATATCATCAACACTAGAGATCCAAACTTCAATCAACCCTTAAAGAACACGTTTTCATTGGTAGACAAGGTTTAGAGCTTCATCGGTGGATGAAACCAAGGTTTTCATCAGAGGTCACCCTCTAGCTTTCCATCAGAGGGATCCCCAACTATATCATTGTTGGAATCCTGAAACATATATTCCATCAATGATAATATCTACACTTTCATCAATGTAAGATGACTCATATGTTCATCACAAGTAGTGGGCTAAGAAAATCCTCATAGGTTGCTAAGAACTCCAGTTCTCATTCGGGGGAAACACTTGCAAGACTTCCATAGAGGAAGGTCAGTGCTTCTTGGTTGGTGCCTGGGTACTAACATGAGTGAGGCCCAAGCATACTTCCATACCTTGGTAAAAAACACATAGTGTTCCCCTATTAATTATTTTGCAACACTGGCTTTCAAGAAAGAAGTTTAAACCCTAATTTTTTGTCTCCCTCCCTTTAACCTAACTTTCACCCAAATCCACTCACCAACTCTTGTCAAACATGAGCTAAGACCCTTCACTAGTGGAGCATCGTTGATCTCTCACCATCATCAACAATCACAACCCTAATAACCCTAACCGGCACAATCTTGCCAAAATCTATCGGCTTCCATTTCTGCCCATCTCGGTGTAAACCCTAATTTTCACCAAAATGAAGTGAGAGGGAGAATCAAGGTTTCATATAATAGAGCTTGACGACGATCAGAGTTGTTCCATCTAAATGAAGATGGAGGAGTGTTGTATGTGTTGACAAAGAGAGAATCAAAGTCTTGGTCGCAATGCCTCACAAATGCTCATCTATTGATCTTAGACCATGATTGCAAAACCTTCATCTTGTTCTCACTCCTTCTTGATGTTAATTGTGGTTTACTTCAATTCACTTCATCCTTATTGCCTTTGATTTCTATCTATCTCAATGCAAACCCAAGTTTTTCATCAGTCTATTGTAAACCTAATTTTATTTGTTAGTGAGAGAGGACTTTTCCTTTCCATTGGTTGACCTCACTGGTAACTTTCTGATGAGGACTTTATAGGTAGTATTTGTCAGTGGAATTCACCTCACACTAGTAATACAAATTCCCTCCACGAAATGGATTTTCATCAATGTCTAATCAATAAATCTCTAGGGTTTTTCCCAACCAAAATTTTCATATTTTGGTAGCTAGCACGAGTGAATCGATGAAATTTTCTTTTCTAACTTGGATATAATGTTCATTGGTGCAAATATTTTCATTGTTAGTCTTTGGTATAGTCTTTTATTTGTCCCTTTTCCTTATATGACAATCAATTCTTCAACCTCTCGGTTGTTGAACACTCTCAGCCTCTAATGATCTTTGACATGGCATCGATTGAACATCTCAACCAATTTCAATACTTATTATTTCTTCCACATATTAAGAAAAATTATGCATGGTTCTAAAGAAATGGGACCCTATGGAGGGAGCAGAGCCAAAATATGTTAGAGAAGGTACTTAAGTACCTAAAAGAAAACAAAACTAATCCCAAAAAGGAATATTTTAAGATTTTGTTAGAGAGGGATCGATTAGAACATCCTGGCACCAATCTACCTAATTCAAACTAAGCAAAGTAGGTCACCCTTGTCTCATCTTAATATGTACCATCTAAAGAGGATGGGATGAAAAAGAGTAGCAAGGTAGTGGATGCACCTCCCAACATCCCAGAAAAGAAGAAGACCACGGAGTAGAGAAAGGTAGATGTGGAGGAAAAACATTAGGAAGCTCAACAACCAAGAACAACATCAGAAGTGGTTGCACAACATATAGCCATTTTGTGGTTACAAAGGAACCGATGTGGAGGAAAAACATTAGGAAGCTCAACAACCAAGAACAACATCAGAAGTGGTTGCACAACATATAGCCATTTTGTGGTTACAAAGGAACCGTTGACTACGGTGGTCACCATTGAACTACCATCGACCACAAAGCAAACATGGAAATCGGATAATGTATTTGTCCCTAGCAACAAAGAAGACCATGCCCATCACAACTCCATGATGCAGAAAGAAATATTCAAAGCAACAAGATATGAATGCATAAAATTCCTAAAAAGGCTCGAGATATATGCAAGGGTGAAGCAAATGTTGACAAAATTCAAACTTTTGATATCATGCTTCTACTCTCAAAGTCCTACATTGAGATAATTCTAGTGTTCATGTCATCATAAAGAAGCTTTTATTCAAGGGATAAGAGGCAGAAAGATTTGGGGGACCCTACAAGTTGGCAATAAGATTGTTCAACAAAGATCATATCCTGACTGAACGTATGTTGAACATGATTTTCTGGGAATCAGATGAACATGTTTCTACCTCCAACAAGGCCAAATATGATAGAGAAGTTAGGGGTTTCACCATAAATAAGACATGGGAAAGGTTGACTGGTGAAGCCAAGAATAGATCTAAACACTCAAAGACATCCTAGATCTACTCAGGAATCATGTAGGTCATACATAAGATAGTTTGGTGTGCAATCTTTACAAGATAAGACATAGGGAAGATCTATATATCCTATGGCTCATCATAAAGAAATATCTAGTCAATATTTATCAATACACAAACTACCAATAGCAAGAGGCTCAGACGGTTCAAAAGAGTTATGATTGGGGGCCTAATATCCCAGATAGAGAAGCTCCTAGGCAACCCCTGGCTCCTATACAAAACACTGAGAGTAAAGATGGATATATTTGTAGAACTCAAGAACTTACTCTATGATGAAGCCCTCATTTAGGGTTTCATCTTGTGCCAGTATGTACTTTATTCACATCTAAACCTGTTAGTATACATGTTATTTATCTTAATATGTATATTTTTTAAAATGCACTTATGGACATTCTTTGCATGTTTTTCAGGTGTTTGGACCACACCTGGATGGAAGAGAGAGAAAGAGATAAAGAGTGGTCCTATGGTTTCTCTACACTTAGACAGGCCCAAATTGAAATCCAAGGCTCCCTCAACCTACCCCTAGTGGCCAAGGGTCAATTGAAGCAAAGAAATCCAAGGAAATACAAAGTTCAAGAGCAAAGTGTAGCTGATAAGACCAACACGACGTGGTATAATAGAATGGCCGTGTTGGCCCAAGCAAAATCACAGGAGATCAAGTTCACTCAAAATACAAGTCCAGTAGCACGGCCATGCAGCACAACATGATCATGTTCCCAAGCAGTAGAACGGTCATTCCTCACATAATGGGCAGAGTCTGCCTCTTCCAAAATGACTATGGAGACCACCATGGTTGTGCTATTTATGCCCCACCATGACCGTGGTGACCAACACAGCCGTGCCACCAGCAATCCAAAACCCCTAAATTCTACTATAACTTTTTTACCAATTCCACATCGCACGTTCCACTCCACCACGGCCATGCTCACCCCTACCCAGCACAGTCGTGCTACATACACCCTAGCAACACTTTTCCACTGCACTTCCTATTCTACCCCCATTTAACCTAGTACTTCCCCACCACATATATATACATGGGTGGCAGCTCTAGGTGAAGGTTGACTACCCTAAATCCACTCTAGTCTCCCCATTTTTGCCTCCCATCCATTCCCACCTCGTTCCACCTCCATTTCTTCATCTTCCACCCCAAAAACACATGTTTTAGGATTTTTGACCATTTTTCACCATACACCCATGCCATTCCACCTTGGAGGAGGGTTTTTCTCAAGTTGATACTATAGGAGGTGGAAAAGGAGGATTCTTCACCGAGCTTTCCTCTACTCATTCTTCTTCCTTTCTTCTTGTATTTTCTTGTTCTAATAGTAGCTAGCCCCTTAGATGGGTTGTTTGGGGCTCAAAATGTTACTTTGATACCATGCTGGGGGGAAATGATATGTAACATTATGATTTCGTTTTATAATGATTATGTTCTATTTCTATCTCATTCCTCATGAATTGCTTTGTGGTTTGTGCTTGAAATCACTTCGATTCTAGGAAAATTATGTATATGTGGCTCTTTTTGGGAATTGCTCCTAAGTCTAATTAATGGATTCCTAGTTAGCTACTCACCTTCCTACATGTTAATCAATTCTCTTACACCTAGGTGAGAGATCTAAGTAGCAAGTATAGGAGCACTTAGTGTAATCAGCTTGGAGCCTTCTCAAGGCTAGAATGTGGGTGATGTGAGATCTAAAACCTCACTTCCACCCTACATTAGTACCCTCAATGCCTAATTACCCTAAGAGTTCCAATCCTAGAAACCTCGGCTTGACTAGACCTTTATTGAATTCCACCTAAACCCTAACCCAATTGAGCCTCGTAAGAGTAGGTAGGAGGTGTTAGGGACTATTTCCCGTATACAAAACCTATCTTATTGATGGCCAGTTTGTAATTTAGGGCAATTCATTAGCCACTAGCTTGTTGTTTGGTTTGGTAATCTAAATGGAAGAGTAATGATTACATGTTATCACCCCCAACCCAATTGATAAGTGCATTCCCCAAACAACCCTCACTTCACATAATTGCATTAAAACCCTAATTTCCTTCTTGCTTAGCTAGTGTTAGCCTAATTAGCTCTTTACTTGCTTAGTAAGCTTCTTGCCTTGCTCTTTCCTTGTTCTTGCTAGTTTAGGTTTTTAATTTATATTTTTCTTAGCTTGATATCTTAGTGTAGTGTAGACTTATCCTTTTGCTTATCTTAGTGTAGCTTGCCCCTTTTTTTTCTTAGCTCATCTTTTCTTGCTCATTAGAACTAATTGTCTAGGGTAATTTAGGTTTTGATTCTTATTTGTTCTCCTTTACTTGCTTGTTCACCATTAGTGTAATAAATCAAATCAACCTTCAAACCCTTAAACCCTAGACTCTGTAGTAGGAACCTAGCCCAAAACTAACCTAGCTCTTGTGCCCTATTTCTCTCTTGGGTTTGGCCCCTAACTTGCCACCCTCCTATACTATAACATTACCTCATACGCTTGTGAGTAAGTGTGTTAGTATGACGTCCCCAGATTTTCTAAAACTTAATCTAATGTGTGACGTCCAAATTGAAACCTCACCTCGGCGAGACTACTATTTAAACAAACCACACTAGGCTAAGAAAAAGAAAATTAGAGGAAGTCAGAAGGAAACAACAGTAGCACATGCACATGAACAATAATAAAACCATACAACACATGTTCCCCATTCAACATATAATTATAAAATGAATTGTTACAACATTTGATATTACATATTAAATAGCAAACATTTACATATACATGTACTACATTCTAAAATAGGATCTTAAGTAAATAGGTCCACTTGTACATCAGCTCGCCACACAACTCTCAACAATCTTGGATCTTCAAGATCACATGTCCACAACCTAAACAAAAGATTACATGTGGTACATGTCAGCACAATATTCAAGAATATTGTATTGAGTATGCCTATGTGTCTTTTAGATACCTCTCATTACTAAGCTTGGAAATAAGATAAAACTAATACTTGGCGGCAGTAAACAAATATAACAAAAGGTATATACTTGAACAAATATGTTTATTAACAAAAGAGAACACATATTTTAAGCATATTTCCATCATATATCTCGTACATCTACCACCAAAGGGATAGATGCTTTTAGGCCTTATGATCTCCTGCCAAAGAGTTAGATCATGTATACAATGTGATCTCCTACCAAAGAGTTAGATCACTTCAATGCACTATACTACCAAAGAGTTTAGTGCTATCATATGATGGATCAGATATCTTATGTTTGATGTGTTCATAGCCATATAAGTATGAAAAACATCAAGCAACATATCATTCAAGAACAATCATTTCATGAAATATCATATGCCAAGTGTTTTACTACACATATAACACAAACATATTGTATAATAAGACAAGTAAGAGGTAATGGCGTACCTTGATCACAGATATCCTAATCATCACATTTTCATTATGTCAACTATACCCTTAGTCAACCCCTGATAAAGACAAGATCATATACCCATGTTCTCATCATCATTAGCCCTAGTTACAGCTTCTTAGGGTTTCACTTAACCCATTAGGATATTCTCATTTTTACTTTTATTATTGTCTTAGAATTATCTTATTGATGTTGTTTTCCAATTATGTTATAGATTAGGGTTCATCATTTGAACATTAGCTTCCATAGTATTTTGTGCACATATTAACCCTATGTTACATTCATTAGTCAAATTAGGGTTACAAAACATGTATTAAGGGTCATCTTCATATAACATGAATTATGTGTATCATCTTGATCCCATAATTAAATCTGAGGTTCCATATTAGAATAAATCATATGACCATTAGTTTTGATATCATTGTTTGCATGTATTAACCCTAGATTATATACATTAATCCAATTACGATTTTCTCATCATTATATGATCCTTAAACATACAATCTTATTTATATACATAATTATGATCTCATAACTATGCATTAGCTTCCAGTATCTGATATAAGCTTACTATGCAATTTCTAGGGGTTCTTAAACATATTTACAATTATCACACATTAATTAGGGTTATTAGCCCTAATTAGCCATATTAAGAAAATTACATGATTTCATGCATCAACATCATAATTACATACATCATATGGATTATATGCATGAAAATGGGTTTACTGACATATTATCATAATTTTAGTCCATCGTTTGATATTTATTATCCATGAAATAAGCATTTCAAAACTTACATGATATCACTGGTATTAGTGCATTAAAATCCTAATATTATACTTTCATGTTGTTCTACACAATTTTCTGAGAAAAAATGGTACCTTAATTGTATTTTCTTAGTAACTGTGCTATTTACTATCAATTATACAAGATCTTTATATTTACAGAGATTTTCTAGATGATTTACCTTTTTCGGCCACTCAAGACCCGCCATGTGGCCACTAGGGTTGTGCCTCCTTGGCTCCTAGACCACACTGATCTGATGGTTTACATCGGTTCACTGTTGGCCTGGTTTGTGGTGTGCCATCTGGATTGATTAGGGTTGGGACCTGGCCGGTTCTCAGTTTGGTTCAAGCATTGGGCTGTCCTTTCTCCTTTGTGCGCTCGTACAAGTCCCCAGTGGACTCTGTTATCTCATGAGCCACCAGCGTCACCATTGAGCTCTATGCCAGTAAGCAATCGAGCAGTGTCTCCTCCTCCTTGCCAACTACTATGGCTTTCAAAACCTTCAATTAGCCTCCCTCCATATCGTCGACCTCTCCGCTTGTAGTTATCAGCTCCTCCTCGCGGTCTTGGTGAAGGTCGCCGCAGTAGCTTGCTTCCATGTTGAGGCAAAAGGGCTTTGCTTAACCTCATAATGATATGAAGCTTCAAAAAGCTCCTCAGAACCTCCACGAACTCGACCCAAGGTTAAACGTCTACTGATGTAAGATCAATGCTAATCTACCAAGTTTTGAAAGCTTCCTCCTAAGATTGGTTTCGTCTACTGGGGAAACATCCATGGAAGCCACTGAGTAAACCACAAACCTTCCCCTCTAGTCTTCCTCCTCATTTCCCCTCACTTTGCTT
This sequence comes from Alisma plantago-aquatica, assembly GCA_963693085.1. Classification (NCBI taxonomy): domain Eukaryota; kingdom Viridiplantae; phylum Streptophyta; class Magnoliopsida; order Alismatales; family Alismataceae; genus Alisma; species Alisma plantago-aquatica. The sequence goes on along the minus strand of OY856411.1, from coordinate 1,236,258,453 downwards.
CCCTTAAAGTGGGCTCTATCTCCATTCTCCAACTCCAACTGCCACCTACTTGCTGTAATGGATAAGCAAGGGATGAACCACGACTAGGAAACCCCCTTACAACCTCTCAGAGACCTATGTAAAGGCTCTTCGTGATGCTCTTTGAATGATTAAAGAAACTGTGCAGTTAAAATCATATTGCACTCCATGATTTGGTCACTCCATGACGTACAAGTTGGTTGTACACAATCATCTTCTAACCGCAAGGTAGAGGATGATGTAGTGGCGTCTAAACTCATCCAAGGGCTACAATCTCTCCACACCACACTAGATCTTTGGTTGTCACACCCCAAATCTCTCATTAAACACAAACCACGGAATTAGGGCACGACAGGTGGGATTTACACACAACCAACCATACATTTCTTCTTAAAACAATTAAAGATATTAATAAGAAAATCTATTTATTACTGCAAATGAAAACTAAACAAGCTGCGGAAGCATTTCTATTAAACTGACAAGAAATATAACAAGTCTACAGCATACTGCATTGTTCAACATAAAATAAAGCTTAACCGTTAATTTACATCTGTGCACACATTCTCTCTCTCACTCACACCTTGTCCCGAGGATCGAGGGGAATGGACTAAGAGACCTCTAACTAGACTAACTACAAACCTTTTATCAACTAAGCGTTAGGATGAAACGATCCTTCTGATCCTTGATGCTGTTGCTGACCTGAAAATGTTTTGAGTAGAGGTATGAGCCTACTCGCTCAGTGAATAACATTTCACTTAGCTATCACTAAACAACTCGTCAGGTTTATAAACTGAAATAAACAAATATACAGTTCAAGCAGGGCAGTTCTATTAGCATAGAAAATATACAGACAATAACCACACTTCTAAGCATTTACAGGTATTTCGGGTAAATAAACAGTTATATAAATTTACTGTGAACCTACTCGATTATTTATTCATTTTATTATTATGCCCTAAATATATGCAGTGTACTCTGCATATAAAGATCCGCAACAAGTCCATGCTACGGTCCCACCGTACAAGACTTAGCGACACACCCGGGAAATGCTAAGTCTGACGCCAGCCCTGCTCTGCTACAGGACCCCTGGCTCTCCGGCCAGAACATAGGCTCTACGGCCTCAATGCACAGCCACGTGTGCTCCCGACTCCTCCTTTAACCGGAGTACACCGGCGGAGAGTCACAGGGTTACCTTCGTGACACACGCACGAATGGTGTTAGATAACCGTGTTTTCTTTTTCTTTTCCCCAGTGCCATCGTGACACACGCACGATTGTTGTTAGACACTGCCTTTCTTTCTCTCCTCGTGCCACCAGAATTACTCAACCGGTTGATGTTGGACACGAGTTTCACCCCTAAGAAACAGACCTTCATTTAGGGGTTCTACGGTGTTAGGGCATCTAGGTCTATACCTGATTAACAAATAAACATTTAAACAGAAATATCATATAGCAACTGTAAGACATAGAATTTCCTCTTTTTCATCATTTACATCACGCAATTCAAGTTCCACTGAACTTATCATACTGAAGTACATGCTACAATGTTCAGGAATCATATTAACTGATACTGAAGCAAATAAGTATTTAAAATGAGTTAAATAATGATTTCTAAATGAACTATTACTCACCCACTTCGGTGTGTTCGTATACACCGAAAAACGTCCACAAACACGCCTAATTCTGCCCTTTACAGCAACGTGCACGCCGTGCACTTAGGCTGCACGCCGTGCACCTTCAGTGCACTTCTGATCTGCTTTTCTACACCTTTGCACGCCGTGCAAACTGACTTGCACGCCGTGCAAACTGACCTGCACGCCGTGCAAACTGACCTGCACGCCGTGCAAACTGACCTGCACGCCGTGCAAACTGACCTGCACGCCGTGCAAACTGATTTGCACGCCGTGCACCTGGGCTGAAACTCGTTCTGCTATCTGCAACTTTGCACGCCGTGCAAACTGACTTTGCACGCCGTGCACCTGCGCAGAAACGGAATTTCCCCTATATCGGCTATCTGCAATGTTGCACGCCGTGCAAAACGGATTTGCACGCCGTGCAACCTGCGCAGGGGCGGAAATTGCAGAATTAAAAGAGACGATTGGGGTCGATTCGGTGGACGATTCTTACCCGAATCACTCCTATAGCTTCGGATTGACCTAGCAAGCACTTGGCAAGAAGAAAGAACGGAGGGGGAAGCACCGTTCGCTCCCTAGACCATCTCTATGGTCGTCTTCTTCATGGCTGCAGGAGGAAGAAGAAGATGAAGAAGAAGGAAGAAGGTGCGGCGGGTTGCTTTGGCTGGAGAAGATGGGGAATCGAAGAAAAACGGTGGAGAACGGCTAGATCGCCCAACCTTCCCTCTCTAACTCGCTCTCTCCCTCTCTCTCTCCCTGTTTCTGTCCAGCGGTAACGAAGGGAATGAACGCTCGTTCATCCCTTAGTCGGCTAAAAGAGTTAAAAAGGAAAACTGAAGGAAAAGATAAGGAAGGGCGCCCAGGGGGCCGGATGCAAATTGCCCAGAAACTTTCCGAAATTACACATAGGTCCCTGCACACTAAAAAGCTTATATCTTTTTACTCGTAGGTCGGTTTCACATGATTTCTTCGGCAACGGATTAAGCACAAACTTGCCCTCAATATCAGGATAAGAGAACAAGCTAATGATACATTAACACTAGCTCAAAACTCAAAACACTATTAACAAAAGCAAGTACTCATCTCAACATAACTAGTTCAATTTTGCACTAACCAAGGTACTTACTGGTAAAACGAAACGTGGGTCATAACATTGGTTGTCTCAAGTCAAAGGTTATAGCCACTAGATTAGCTCCAAATGGTCTAGATCTATCCACATAGCCTGCCCTCAACCAAAGGGGGCGTGACACAAGCCAATTATTGTAACTTAGGTATATAAATCATCAATAAAGCATATTATTTTTCAAATTTCAAACCATAAGAACTTCTTGTAGGATAATCCAATTGCTCTAAAATGTTAACCATAGCTTTATCATACCTCAAGGTACAATCCATTCAATTTTGGTGTCAAAACTCAACTATTTGACCATTCAATTAAATACTTCACAAATGTATAAACTTAAGGATCTTAATCATGATATAAATATCATTTGACATCCAAACTTTGAAAAAACACTTGGGACTCTAAAAAAAACTCAACATGCATGAATTCATTTATGTCATTGGACATTAAGGATTCCAAAAGTCCACTCCATCACATCCTACACACCTTAAAACAAATTTTGTCCTCAAAATTAAAGTAAAAACCACTCTATCACATCATATACATCTTAAAAGAAATTTCATCCTCAAAATTAAGCTATTCTCATACTCTAAGGGAAAACCAAAAGATCTCCATCTACAAGTAGGACACCACTCTATGTGCAACATATACAAAAACAAAGCCCCATAATCATATCCAAACCACTATTAGGAGGTTTCAAAACATCTAAAGTGAATCACCCCTTCATAAAAGATTTAAACTAGGGATTAGAAACTTTGATTGTTTTATGACATATTTCACATTTAGGATTTCGATCCTCATTCACCCAAGCATTAATATTCCAACATTACTTTGTTTTTTTCTTTTCAAAATGAGTTATTTATAGCCAACCCATTTTTCTCTTTCACCTTGTCATATCAAGATGCCAACATCATTTTATATTGTGCTAAATTTTCAAACTATTCTACATATTTATTAAGCACTAGTTTTATCACTGTTTGGAATACATCATTAAGATGATCTCATTTCACTTTCATGTTAAGTTACAAGTTTATTAGTGAATTCATCACTAGATTCACCAACCATATTATGTCATCACTATTCATGTAACATGTATCACTAGTGTCATCTCATTGTACTTTCTCATATTAGGTTGTAAACACTATTAGAGATTCATCATGAGATTAGCCAACTATTCACATTATCATATTTCACACATATGGCTAGCCAACTTATAGAGCTATGTTAAAACATCCCTAGGGTTTTCCAATCTTATCATGTCCTCATATATTATCTCAAGATTAGATCATGAACATATATATTATATCATGGTTGTGCTACATAACTTATATGAATGGCTTGTCAAACATATATCAAAACTTCATCTAGTCCAATTGAGGTTCTCCTAACCCATATCATGAGGGTAGTGCCATGCTCAGTCTCTCTAAGCTAACTCAACTCTATGAGTATCTCATATGTATATATTTCATCTTTACTTTCTTACTTTAGGGTTCTCGGATTACCTCATCGGCACTATTTGTAGCCTTACAAGCTCTAGACACATATGCACAAACCAAAACATGCTATGTCATTCTCTTCATAGGTCTCTACCCATGAGTTATTCTTACCCAATTATCTCTCTTAAATATGCCACAAGAGTCCTATGCAGGGAACACCAAGCCGAGCATGAGGCTTCTCAACATACTTAACATCATTTACCTCCTTTAGGGTCTTGGGACTCTCTCTCCCTCACCCAGATGGTAGGTTCTCACATTTTTTTATTTACATATGCATACATAGCCAACCTCTCTCTGACTCTACAATTTGGTCCTCTCAAGGACATCTAGGGTTCAACAAGACTATAGGAATCACACATAGAGCTACTCAACTTGTTCACTTAGGAGTAGTCTAGTTTAGGACATATCATATCACATATTTTTCATAATTCTCTTGTCTTGGAGTTTAGGTTCTCTGGCCTTCTTCCTCTGGGTCTCACTCTCTCTGGAGTTAACCCTAAAACTGGTCCTAACACTAGAGGTCCTCCTTTATAAAAGAGATTGAGGCTCATGCTAACTCGCATCTTGTCTTAGCCTAACTAAACTTAGCTTATCTTATCTTAGAAAAAGCACACGTACTTGCATCATCAAGCTTACTTTGCATCATCAAAACTAACTCAGACCTTCAAAACCAACTTATATCACTATATCAAACTTAGATCATATCACCTAAACTCATTCTAGCCATCATATATTCTAACGGGGCTCTAGACATCTAATCTAGAACTACTCTCTCTTCTAGACTGATGTCATTCACTTTCACTTAAGTTGCATGACCACCTCCTATGTGTACATGTGTGGGGAGACATTTTTGTAATACTTACATATATAATAAAATATTATATTTTCTCTGATAAAACAAGTGTCATAGAAAACTATCGAGGTTCGGTCTGATTGGAATCAAAAACCAAATCCAGAAAATGAGTGCCCCACACATAGTAGAGAGTACAGTGTCATGAAAACTAGTGGAAAGGGTGAGAACATGGTGTAGAATAGTGTAGCTACCCTAGACAACGAGCGCCATATGTCTAGGGTTTCTCTTCCCTTGATGCACATTATCTCCAAATAATGCAATGTCCCATACCACCACATTATAAGGAAATAATGACATCTTAGGACTTGCTATACAACAAGCACCAGTCTATACCTAGTTCTCAAACATCTAGGTGTTAACCTAGAGGATAGGTCAGATCTAGTATCTAAAATACTACTAATCTAAACCTAAAAGTTCTCAAGTTTAGGATTTTCTTTAGTTTTGAGTTGCATGATGAGCAAATGTTAGGTTTGCTATTGTTCATGCTCTGATACCACCTATGGCGTCCCCAAATTTTCTAAAACTTATTCTAAGGTGTGACGTCCAAATTGAAACCTCGCCTCAACGAGACTATAATTTAAACACCCCGCACAAGGCTAAGAAAAAGAAAATCAAAGGAAATCAGACAGAAACAACAGTAGCACATGCACGTGAACAATAACAAAAACATACAACACATGTTCACCATTCAAGATATAATTATAAAATGAATTGTTACAACATTTGATATTGCATATTAAACAAAAAACTTTTACATATACATGTACTACATTCTAAAAAAGGATCTTAAGACAACGAGTCCACCTGTACATCAGCTCGCCACACAACTCTCAACTATCCATGATCTTCAAGATCGCATGTCCACAGCCTAAACAAAAGATTACATGTGGTACACGGTAGTACAATATTCAAGAATATTACGCCTACATGTCTTTTATATACCTCTCATTACTAAGCTTGGCAATAAGATAAAACTAATACTTGGTGGCAGTAAACAAATATAACAAAAGGCAAATACTTGAACAAAGATGTTTATTAACAAAAGAGAACACAAATTTTAAGCATATTTCCATCATATATCTCGTACATCTGCCACCAAAGGGATAGATGCTTTTAGGCCTTATGCCCTCCTACCAAAGAGTTAGATCATGTATACAATGTGATCTCCTACCAAAGAGTTAACTCACTTCAATGCACTATACTACCAAAGAGCTCAGTGCTATCATATGATGGATCAGATATCTTATGTTTCATGTGTTCATAGCCATATAAGTCTGAAAAAAATCAAGCAACATCACATTCAAGAACAATAATTTCATCCAATATCATATGATAGGTATTTTACTACACATATAACACAAGAATATTATATAATAAGCCAAGTAAGAGGTAATGGCAATCATCACATATTCCTTATTTCAACTATACCCTTGGTCAACCCCTGATAAAGACAAGATCATATACCATCATCAGGTTCTCATCATCATTAACCCTAGTTATGACTTATTAGGGTTTCACTTAACCCATTAGGATATTCCCACTTTTACTTGTATTCTTGTCTTTGAATTATCTTACTGATGTTATTTTCCAATTATATTACAAATTAGGGTTCATCATTTGAACATTAGATTCCATAGTATGTTGTGCACATATTAACCCTAGGTTACATTCATTAATCAAATTAGGGTTACAAAACATGTATTAAGGGTCATCTTCATATAATATGAATTATGTGTATCATCTTGATCTCATAATAAAATATTAGGTTCCATATTAGAATATATCATATGACCATTAGTTCTGATATCATTGTTTATATGTATTAACCCTAGATTATATACATTAATCTAATTAGGGTTTTCTCATCATTATAGGATCCTTAAACATGCAACCTTATTTATATACATAATTATGATATCATAACTATGTACTAGCTTCCTATTACTGATATAAGCTTACTCTGCAATTTTTAGGGTTTCTTGAACATATTTATAATTATCGCACATTAATTAGGGTTATTAGCCCTAATTAGCCATATTAAGCAAATTACATGATTTCATGCATCAACATCATAATTACTAACATCATATGGATTATACGCATGAAAATAGGTTTACTAACATATTATCATACTTTTAGGCCATCGTTTGATATTTATTATCTGTGAAATAAGAATTTCACAACTTACATGATATCACTGATATTAGTGCATCAAAAGCATAATATTATGTTTTCATGTTGTTCTACACAATTTTTTGGGAAAACATTACCTTAATTGTATATTTCTGATAATTGTGCTATTTACTATAAATTATACAAGATATGTATATTTACTGAGAATTTCTAGATGATTTACCTTTTTGGGCCACTCAAGACCCGCCATGTGGCCACTAGGGCAGCGACTCTTTGGCTCATGGCCCACATTGAGCCAGTGGTTCATGTCGTTTCAATGTTGGTCTGGTTTGTGGTGAGCTAGCTGGATTGATTAGGGCTAGCACCTGGCCAGTTCTTAGTTTGGTTCACACGTTGGGCTGTCGTTTCTCCTTTATACACTCGTACGAGTCCTTGACGGACATTGTTATCTTAGGAGCCACCAGTGTCACCGTCCATCTCTATGTCAGTGAGCAATCAAGCAGTGCCTCCTCCTACTTTCCAACTACTATGTCTTTCAAAACCTTTGATTAGCCTCCCTCCATACCTCCAACCTCTCGGCTTGTAGTTATCGGCTCCTCCTCGTGGTCTCGGTGGAGGTCGTCGCAGCAGCTTGCTGCCATGGTGAGGCAAAAGGGGCAAAAGGGTTATGCTCAATCTTGTAACAATATGAAGCTTCAGAAAGCTCCTCGTAACCTCCACGAACTCGACCCAAGGTTAAAAGTCTATTAATGTAAGCTCCATGCCAATCTACCAAGCTCCACAAGCTTCCTCCTAAGATGGGGTTCGTCTACTGGGGAAACATTCACAGAAGCCATTGAATAAACCACAAACCTTCCCCTCTAGTCTTCCTCGTCATTTCCCCTCACTTTGGTTCCCTCAAAGGGGCATGCATCTACATTCTCCAACTTTGGATACCACCTGCTTGTCACAATGGAGAAGCAAAGGAGGAACCACGACCAGGATACCCCCTTCCAACCTCTAAGAGACCTATGTAAAGGCTATTTGTGATGCTCTTTGAATGATGAAATCAACTGCATGGTTAAAATCATATAGTACTTCATGATTTGGTCACTCCATGACGTGCGAGTTGGCTATACATGATCATCTTCTAACCGCAAGGTTGAGGATGATGTAGTGGCCGTCTGATCTCATCCAAGGGCTACAATCTCTCCACACCATACTAGATCTATGGCTGACTCAATTCAAAGGTTCCAACCACTAGATTAGCTCCAAATGGTGTGGATCTATCCACACAGCCTTCCCTCAACCAAAGGGGGATGACACAAGCCAATTATTGTAACTTAGGTATATAAATCATCAATAAAGCAAATTATTTCTCAAATTTCAAACTATAATAACTTCCTCTTGGATAATACAATTGCTCTGAAATTTTAACCATAACTTTATCATACCTCAAGGTACAATCCATTCAACTTTGGTGCCAAAACTCAACTATTTGATCATTCAATTAAATACTTCACAAATGTATAAACTTAAGGATCTTAATCATGATATAAATATCATTTGACATCCAAACTTTGACAAAACACTTGGGACTCTCAAAACAACTCAACATGCATGAATTCATTTATGTCATTGGACATTTAAGGATTCCAAAAGTCCACTCCATCACATCCTACACACCTTAAAACAAATTTCATCCTCAAAATTAAGGCAAAAACCACTCTATCACAGTTAGTCTATGTGAGTGTGTCCAAATCATAAGGATTTATAAATTTTAAAAGATACCCAATGTATCCTAGACCTTGAGCTGTGTGCATCTATTCAAGATTCAATTGATTTAGGTGTGTATACCTCAGGTTTGGTAGAATCGCATCACTTATCTCTCAGCTGCACTTTGCTCTTGAACTTTGTGTTTCCTTGGACCTATTTGCTTCAATTGACCCTTGGCCACTAGGCCTAGGTTGAAGGAGCCTTGGACTTCACTTTGGGCCTCTATAAGTGTAGAGAAACCCTAGGATTACTCTTTCTCTCTCTTCCATCCAGGTGTGGTCTACCTAAAAAACATGCAAATAACGTCCATAAGTGCATTTTATGCAAATATGCATATTGAGGGAAATAGCATGTAATCTAATAGGTTTAGATGTGAATAAAGTACAAAATGGCACAAGATGAAGCCCTAAATGAGGTTTGCATCATCACCCCAAACTTAACACATACTTGTCCTCAAGTATGCTCCAACTCAATCTCTCTACATTTTTTTCCAATCAAGAAATGACAAATGCAATTCAATAGATGATATTGACTAAATGGGCTCAATGATGACTAGGTACATGCATTCCACCTCTCTCCTCTCCTCTTTCACAAACCAATCATGATTAAAGCATTGAGCATGCAAACTTCAAATATAGAGCATAGAAAACACAATCAATCCATATGGTTGTCATATAACTACGGGTAAACCGTTTCATTGTGGAGAAGATAAAAATGACTAAATTTGTTATTTTACATTCATGCATTGAATCTCGTATGTCCATCCACACTAAGTAACCCACGTGGCTGCAAAAAAGGGCAAAATGAGCTAGGTTTGATGTTTCCTAGCTCAATGGGCATGCAAAAGGAAGAAGAGGTTGTGGTAAGAGTTTGGGGTGTTTTTGCATAGGAGCACTCATCTTTTTCTTTATTTGATGTTCTTACACAGGAGCATCTTTTACTTTTTTTTATTTTTTTCCCTTTTTTTTTTCTTTTCCCTTGGTGTAGCTAGGGCACATGGTGGTGAGAATGAAGTGAGGGGGTATAGACATGTCCAACCCAAACTTTTGGAGGCGGCCAAGGCTGAATATGTGCACTTTTGCATCCTTTCATGAGACAGAGAGGTAAGAAGATGGTAGAAAAAAAGTGAATTAAAGAGGGGTTACTAGTGTGGATATCAACATGAACCTCATGCATGAGAGCTACTCCAAAAAAAATCATCAACCAATGACACACCATATGAATGAGAAATATTGAAGTCAAACTTCTATCGTGAGATTCTACAAAACTCTAAATGTTTGCTCTTGCTTAAATAACAATTCATCCAAACAGTTCACAAGCATGAGAGAGGTGGTTCTCATATAAAAAGTCAAGACTGAGGCCATTAAGAAATAAACCATGATAATTCACTTGCATTTGTCAAAGGTCATCCTTTTCAGTTCACAAAGTAGAGATTGGGTGAAAACATGCTTTTTGGGCAAGACATTCCAAATTTGGGCAAATTGGCCAAAATGGTGCCAAATTACCTTCATTTGCATTTAATCCTTAAGCCTGCATTATGGAACATAAAGTAGGAAACAAGCAAATCCTAGCTATAAACATGCAAAAATTACAAAAAATCTACATGATATGTGATGCATGGCAAAAAGAGCAAAAATTGTGAAAAATCGTAAAAATTATAAGAAAGTAAACTACATGGCATGCAAGTATGCAAAGTAAGTAAAATATAATCTAGATAGCAGTGTAACAGAACAAAATTAAATGGTAGGATGAAATGCAAAAAGAGAAAAATGAGGGCATACCACCCCACAACTCTATACATCAACTTATCATCAAAATGGGGAAACTATTTCTACAAATTCAAGAAAATGAACAACCTACTACCCCTCCCAAAATAAGCAATTACAATCATGACAAACTCATTTTTTATGTAGACAAGATATTAATGATGAAATTTTGGGTAGAAAAACAGCAGGTAAGGGCAAAGCAAGCACAATAGTGCAAAGGCAAGATGAACTTGAGAACGAATAGTGCACAAAACAAACTCTGAAACCAACTAGAAGGAAGAAATTGAAATTCAAGGAGGATAGTGTGTTTGGATCTTTAGGTTTTACCAAACAAGGATGTATCTATATATAAATACATATGTTGGCATGTTAATGAACATTTAATGCACAGAACATGAGTAATTCCCATGTTAACCCTAACATATATATCCTTGGTGACATTCATGATACTATAGTAACATTAGGTGTCATAATCGGTGAACATACATTGATGCACATAAATGGTACTTAATCATCTGATCATGTTTTGATATGTAAATCAATTCATTAATATGTAATATGTTTCACCTTGTTTGCATATAATGAATCAAATATGGTTGATAAATATTTGGGTTTACATAAATATGCATGACTGGTTAATGTGGGATTAAATGTGCATAATTAGTAACTGGATGTGAATGAGTATGAGTAATTGATTCATTTGGTCAATAATGTGACCTTTTTTATAAGATGCCACTAATGGGATTCTTAGTGTAAATAGAAATTAGTAATGTGCCATTATTTGATTTAATATTGACATTAATGGACTTAATAAATAATTGCTTAAAATGACATATTCTGTGCAAGATAATGTAATGCAACCCTATATGGTTATAATATGAGGATAATGAGTTATATATCTAAAATATTGAGGATAATGGTAAAATATAATAATTATTATGAAGATAATTGAGTAAACCCATATTGTATTGGAGCTCCTACAAGATAATCTCAAAACATAAATCTAAGTCCAGAATTGGATTCTTGAGGTCCTAGTTAGTCTAGGTGTCAAGTTTGAATCCAATTGGATATATTTTGCTAATCAAATTAAAGAAAGGAAGATAATTTTGCACTATGCAATTACAAGGAGATTTGGACTATGGTTCAATATATTTAAGTCTCAATCATTAGTCACACATACAATACCTCTGATTTTTTTATACAGTTTGTGTGTCACACTGGTTCCTGGTCTGAGTCGGACTCCAAGTTTGCATCGCTCATCCTCCTCACCCAGTTCCTGGGTGATGAAGGACTCTATAGTACCAAGTGTTGTTTCCTCTCATATTTCTCTCTCTCCTTTACTGCTTATATCCTTCTCTCTTTCCCAATAGTTTCCCCTTGTTTAACTGAGTTCGGAGAACCCTGAGTTTATCATGTTTGGTTGATAGGATAGTTCTACCCAACTCTAGTTTCTGACTCTTGGTGTGTTTCTCAAATGCAAACAAGTAAACTTGAAAAAGACGGTGCCATATGGGAGAGTCAACACCAAAACTACTAGGTAGTTATGGCGCCTTCTGTCCCTGGCAATAGTGCCAGAAAGCTTGGTGTGTTTTGGACTACCTTGGTTTATAACTAGACAATTGGATTTGATTAAATGCAACTTAGGCAAACACACTTGGATCTTTTGATATTTATAAGTGGACCCTAGACCAATACAATCACATAAACCAAAATACATCACCAGCAAGTGCACGGGATTGTATTGTAGCGTAGGTGAAAGGCAAGTAAAGAGGTCAATTCGCGTGGAGAGAGGGGGCACTAGAGCTAAGTTAGGATGACTATGTTCCTAATGCAGAGATTAGGGTTTTAATCGTTTGTTGATGGTTTGTTTGATTAAACTAAGTAGGCAAGCAATTAAAGGCAAGAAGCAAACTAGATTATCAAAAACCCTAAGTTACCCTAAAAAAGTTAAGTCTAAGAAGCAAGACAAGACAATTAACTAAGCAAGAGCAAGAGACTACACTACATTAGAAATTAAGGATCTAGATCAATTGAAGACCTAAGTTACAACTAACTAGAAAGATAAAAACTAGCAAGCTCAAAAGAGCACTATCGACTCAAGCAAAACCTAACTAGCAAGAACTAAGCAAAAGACTAAGAGGCAATTAAAAGCAAGAAAATAGTTAGCATGAACAAGATAAGTTAACAAGATGGGTTTTATCAATGATAAAGATAGGTGGGCCATTTGGGAATGATGCTAGGATCCCAATTGGGGGAAAGATAGAACAAGCAAGCTCAGTCATTCATTCTAGATTACTTAAATTAAACAACTAGTCAAATGCTAAGAAATCACTCTACACCATTAGTTAGTCTAATGTATAGGTGAGATTTCAATAGGATTTGACTAATTTAGGTTTCTAGCATAGGGTTGCTTAGTGTAATTCGGAGCCAAAGGTATAATTGGGGAGTAGAGGTGAGAGCTTTTCACCCCCACATTATTCACCACCTAGCTTTTAGCAAACTCCAAGGCAATTACACCAATCGATCTTATACTAGCTACTTAGATCACACACATAGGAGTAGGAGAAGGACTATATGTAGGGGGAGATGGGGTGATAGCTAGGGATCCACTAGTTGGACCTAGGAGAAAATCCCAAGACAGCCCCATATATGTTATCTTCTCCTAGACTTAGGTAGCTTCAAGCACACAAACACAAGCAATTCATATTTTTACATATAGACAACAAGAAGAGACATGGGAAATGGGATATAAGTAGCAAGAAATAATCATAGAATGAAATCATAGAGTTTACAAATTATCTTTCCCCCCAACATGGTATCAAAGTATCATTTTTACCCCAAACAGCCCACCACAAGGGGATTAGCTATACATAACTAAACAAAAGAGAAAAGAAAATAGAAGAAAAAGGTAGGAGATCATGGTACCTCATGGAAGTCCCCTTCTTCTTGACCTCCTTGTTGTAGAAGCTATCTCTAAGGATGGGAATGGCATGAATGGAAGTGGTCTGGTGGTGAAAACCCTAGAAAACTAGGGTTTTTTAGTGTAAATGAGGTGAAAATGGGAGATGGGAGGTAGGTGGAGGTCTTGGATGCAAGCAGCAGCTAAGGAGTGGGTAGGGAAGCTAACCTAATGTTGTGGACGCCACCCATGTATATATAGGTGGTGGTGGAAACACTAGATAATTGGGGGTATTGTTGGAAATTTTGTGTAAAAAGTTAGGTTTTAGGTGGCAAAACGGTCATTCTGGGCAGAACGGTCGCGGTGGGTGGAGGTCAGAACAATCATGGTGGTAGAGAGTTCTTGTGGTATAAAGTTGAAAATATCATGTTGGAGGTAGTAAAATTAAGGCAAGTAGCACGGCTGTGCTGGGCAGCACGGCCGTGGTGGGAGCTACATAGAACGGTCGTGCTAGGTACCATGGTCATAGTGGGTGAGGTGGAGTGGAGGTCGTTCTATTTTGTATGCCTATTCTAGTCTTTGGCAGCATAGCAGTGCTAGTGGGAACGACCTTTTTGGTGGCTTCTTGATACGACTATTCTGGGTAGCGTGGTCATTTTGGTGGAGTTGTTGTAGTATGTCAAAAGTGGACATCAACTTGTGATTTTTGCATTGGCGATCGCAGCTGTTCCTTGGCACCATGGTCGTGATGGGGTCTTCAGTAGCACTTTGAGATCCATTCTTTGAAATGTGTGGACTTCTTTGCTTGGGTTGAATCTTGGCCACTAAGGGTAGGTTGGGAAGTAGTGGGGCCTTGGACCCCTCTAACTCACTCATCTATCCAACATAGCCCAAGTACCTAAAAAACATGCAAAGAACGTCCATAAGTGCATTTGACATAAATATGCATATTGAGGGAATTAAACTTGCATTCTGACATGTTTAAATGTGATTGAAATACAAAAAGACACAAGATGGAGCCCTAAAATAGGGCTACATCAACTCTCCCTTATTTCTGGTCATGTTTGGGTTTCCTAACCCTGATGGGACTTTGCATATATATGTAGACATTTTTCCACCACCGTTAATCACCCAAAATTTGTTCCCTACTAGGTATTTTTCCTCCCATGGCCTCACACCCCTCCTCCAAACTCTAGCTATCTCTCGATGCCTCCCTAAGATCTTTGACTGTGACGTACAAATCGACATTGACTAAGCAGAAGCAATCATTAGCAGTGGATTACTAAAAATCATTAAAAATTAAAACCATTTACAAAGAGATCCATACACAGGAAAACTCTTTCAAAAAGAACCAAAGTAATTTAATTACATTCTAGTTCACAAGTACATGTCCTATACCATCTCTTCTCGAGGATCACATACATCAACTGCCTTGTTAAAACTGTACATAGGCAGCATAAGAACCTCGAGGCATCAAGCCCAAATCTGAGATTGATTTATTAAACTAACTATTGACTCCAAGTACCTGAGGGTACATAGACGACATATAGGACTCTATATACAAGATATGACAGCCAGTTCCTCCACCTGAGTGTCATTGTTGTCCTTGTTGTTGCTGCTGCTCTTCCCCTGCTATAGGGTTTCTGCCTCTTCTTCCACGTCTACATAAAAAGTGTTGGTGACCAACAGAGTGAGACCCAGTCCCAGCGAGAGATATAACTCTCTACCAAAAAACATTATTATTGCAGATTATTAGAATAAAATTGAGTAGAGGAATCATATATATTCAACAGTAGTTAAATCAATGTTTATAAATGTTAGAGCAATATTCTTATTCAAAGCATTTCAGCTATAACTCGATAAAACAACATTTCACTTATCCAATAAGGAATATGAAGAACATGTATAACACTTATCTGATATACTAAGCAAGATAACATCAACCAGTGATTCTCGTATTTCAACCTTAAGCAAATACGCTACACGGCTGATTATATTTTACAATCATACTTAATGCCCTGAAGAGATGAAGTATATTGTTCATGCTCCAACCGACCACGATTACGTAAAGCATCGGTACCACACAAGGTCAACGGAAGAGCCGAACTCCAAGACCTCAACCTTCTAGGTCAGTACAAGATTATATGGAAGAGACATCACATGTAAAACTGCAATTATCTTGCCAGGGTATAGTGGCATCTTCGCTATAGAGTTTTAGCCCACAGCATATACTCTCTTCAGGGTTATGGCCTGTAGCCAATGCCTGGTATCATATCATGGAGTCATGACATGTAGCCATACTCAAACTGGGGTATGGTCCGTAACCAATCTCGTGCATAGGACATAGCTCGTAGCCATTCCTATGGGGCATAAGGATATAATTTCCCAATTACCCCCACATATTCAAAAATATGTACTCTGAGTTAAACTCGTTTCACCATTCAGCAAATTCTGACGCTGATGGATCTGTGGTCAGGGCAACTACATTATATGATATCACTTGATTAATTAAGTGTATTACCATATTCTTTTAGCATCAAACAAGTTTCCAAACATCAATTATTTTAACAATTGCTACAAAGAATGTGTAATACTTTCATCAAGTATTTTTCAAATCTTTAATAAAGCATTGGGATCTCAATCCCTCATTTCATCAGGAGCATTCTCATCCTTTCACAAACTCATCATTATGATTATAGAAAATTGGTATTCAAACCCTCAGTTTATCAAGGAATACTTGTTACCACTTATCGGGTGACTAATACCTTCAGGTCATCTGACCAAGGTAAACATGATACTTGTTACACAAGCATCTCACATGGCTCACATGGCCCATTTCATCTCTTGTTACCTCTCACTAGGCAACAAAGCATGTTATGGATCACAAGGCTCATTAACAATTTTCAAATAAATGAAATAGCATAGCTCATACCTGGCTATGCTCGTCATCTCATGATACCTGCATGGTTAGTACACATGGTAACAATTATATCAATTTCATATAAGCACCCTGCCATATAAGAGTAACACCACTAATCCTTTATTATGGTTAGGGTTTCCCATATCATGTCAACTAGAGTTAATCATCCATTTACACAAATTAGGGCTATGGTTAATCATCTCATTGCCAAAGATTAGGGTTTCATGCACTATAACCCAAAATTTAGGTTTCACATACCTTCACCCTATGTACGGATTAGGATTTCATATTAGTGTTTCACATAGTATTACATAGCATCACCCTAGATTAGGGTTTCACATCACATTACCCTGTATTAGGGTTTCTCATCACATCATTACCTTGAATTAAGGTTTTCTTATAACATTTCCCTAAAATTAGGGATTCATGTAACTTTACCTGAAATTAGGGTTTTCATGAAACATCCTCTTCAATTAGGGTTTTTCATTAAATTACCCTAAATTTGGGTTTAGGGTGCATCAACATTCTTGATTAGGGTTTCATGATCTCATCATCATGGATCAAACCCTAATTCATACCCTAAACCTATTAAAGGTGTCAATGTTGCACATTGCATATTGATTATTCAAGTATGAGTTTCTCTCTCTCCCATCCTCTCTAGGATGTCGATTAATCCATACTTCTTTTAGTTGGATCAACCTTTCACTATGATACCTACACCTATGATTATTATGGTGTATTGAATTCATCATATTCATAGGAATCAAATGACAATCACTCCAAGCATACTCATTCACCTAAGTTCTTTAGAGGTACTTCCATTATAATCAATCTTGAGTTACTTTAATAGTACTCATTTAGTTCTGAGATCAATTAAACCTTCGACAGTTTTAACTAATAAACCTTCAAACGGTTTGGATCCACACCTCCAAATGGTTTGAGAACGTTTGGACCTTCAAACGATATGAGACCATTTAGACCTCCAAACGGTCTTGATCAACCTTTCAAACGGTCTTGACCAATTGTAAATAGAATCAACCATTCAGTTTTGAAACCGAATCATCATCAATTGATTATGAAACCGAATCAACCCATTAGGTCTTGAAATCGAATCAATCTATTCGATCCTGAAACCAAATCAATCCATTCGGTCTTGAAACTAAATCCATCCATTCGGTCTTGAAATTGAATCCATCGATTCGGTCTTGAAACTAAATCCATCCATTCGGTCTTGAAACCGAACCATCAACCATTGATTTGAAACTGAATCAATCTATTCGATCTTAAAACCAAATCAATCCATTCGGTCTTGAAACCGAATCCATCCATTCGGTCTTGAAACCAAATCCATCCATTGGGTCTTGAAACCGAATCCATCCATTCGGTCTTGAAATCGAATCAATCTATTGGGTCAAGGGTTTGCAATCAATGGACCCTCCAACATTGAAACCATTGGAATTAGATCAAATTGAGACCATTGGATCATCATCCAACTTATGACATCACCTGACCTCAAACGGTCTTGAGGTCGTTTGACCTCAAATGGTCTTGAAACCATTTGACCTCAAATGGTCTTGAGACTGTTTGACCTCAAATGGTCTTGAGACCGTTTGACCTCAAATGGTCTTGAGACCGTTTGACCTCAAATGGTCTTGAGACCGTTTGATGTCAAACGATCTTGAGATCGTTTGGTCTCAAGGGATGAAATGGTTTGCTCAAGATATTCATTGAGGTGTGTGCTTAAGATGATGTCGTCATCATCAAGCTTCAATCCTTCAAAATCTATTGTCATTCTTATGGTAATTTTATCAATTTGATTAAAGGAATTTCAAGAAGAACAAATTGATCAACAAGTGATGAAGAATCGAATGTAATAATAACATTTAAGGGTTCAAGTTATATAACCCCCCTTCAAAGTTGAAACCAAACTTCAAGATTCACGCCTTCATTGGTGAATGAAGCTTTCTGAACCTCTCAAGGCTCATCCTCAAGCCTTTGAGTGAAAAGAATGACCAAGGTTGAAGATTGAGTGAAGAAAAGAAGAAAATAAGCATTGAATTTCGATTTTCACCATGAAATCAAGTTTGAAGATGACTATGAAGCTTACCTATAGGTTGGGGCACGTCCTCCTGTTTCTCCTAAGCTCCCTTGTATTCAACTAAATCAAGGAAAGAAAGAAGGGTCGAAAAAGCCTTTCATTTGAGTTAGAAATGAGATGTTTATAAGGGAATTTCAATGAGAGAGAAAGTGATATAATAATCTTTTAATTCCCTAAATTGGTGCCACTTATCCCCCTCACTTCCTTGCATGTGAATCCATCATCCCCCCTTCGAATTCCTCTTCTTTATCCATGAATTAAAAGAAAGCAAATTAAGCACCTTAACCATTATAATAATAATACCCAAAATTAGTGGATATTACTTTTTTCTTTTACTAATGTGAGTGGACTCTCCACTCACTTTAGATATTTCGTGGCCATTGCAAGGCACAAGGACTTAAACACTTATACAAATTCAACCATCCCATTTTTGGTTGAAGGGTACTTCAATTAATATATTTATTTTTTCATTAAATTGAATTAGGGTTTCAATTATGCTTAAATCTTGATTATTTTAATATCAAGATTCTCTCTCCTCCAAAGTGATTCAAATGAGATGCCCCTCTCATTTATTTTCTCTACATGTTTTCAAGAAACATTAGGGACTCTCTAGAGGTGGTATTTTGCATATTAAACCCTAGGTTTTGGGTAAATTGCACATTACACCAAAACTAGGTTTTAATGCACAATCATTGCTTAATAAGCTCTTTCTTGATGCTCAGGCTACCACAAGCCATAACTCTACATATTTTTCATTATTATGATGCTTCAACACTTGAGGAACATTTTACCATGTAACATTTGCAAGTTAACCCCTCAACTTGGGTAAATTGCACTTTAGTCCAAAATAAGCAAAACATTGTTTTCAACATTATTCAAAAAGGACTAAAATTGAAACATAAGCTCCTATTGAGCCTTAATTACTTTTAAATATATATCAACAAACATATAATTATCTTTCTTAAACAAAACATCTAGGGTTAAAGCATAACCAGGTCATGGATGTTACAAATTATCCACCCCTAACAGGGATTTCGTCCCCAAAATCATCAAGAGAAAAGAGAAGGGTACTTCCTCCTCATCTCTTCCTCTAGCTCCCACATAGCTTCTTCAATGCCACGGAGATGCCAGAGAACTTTCACAAGACATATGTCTTTCTTTTTCAGCTTTTTAATTCTTTTATCAAGGATCATCACAGGTCCTTCAACATATGATATATCATCATTTAATTCTACCTCCACATGTTGCAGAACTAACTATGTGTCAGGATGACACTTTCTCAGCATGGAGATATGGGAACACTGAATGCAACTTATGCAGCTCAGGTGGCAACTCTAGCTTATAGGCTACCTTTCCAATTTGTTCAATGATTGGATAAGGCCCCATAAATCTAGTAGCTAACTTTCCTTTCTTCCCAAATCTAAGAACACATTTCCAAGGTGAGACCTTGAGATATACTATGTCTCCAACTTGGAATTCTAAAGGTCTACGCCATTTATCAGCGTAAGATTACTGCCTATCTTGTGCAGCCTTTAACTGTTGTTGGATTACTTTAATCTTCTCAGTTGTCTGTTGCACTAACTCAGGACCCAAAAGTTGATATTCTCTAGTTTCATACCAACACAAAGGAGATCTACAATGTCTACCATATAAATCTTCATATGGTGCCATATCAATATTGTGCTAATAGCTATTATTATAAGAAAATTCTATTAAGCTCAGATGTAGATCCCAACTTCCAACAAATTGAAGGACACATGCCCTAAGCAAATCCTCCAAGGTTTGTATGGTCCTCTCAGATTGTCCATCTGTCTGTGGGTGAAAGGCAGTACTAAACCTTAACTGCGTACCCAAATCTTTATGTATTCACTCCCAAAAATGACTCGTGAACTGGGGACCTCTATCAGAAACAATTGTAGCTGGTACCCCGTGTAAACACACTATCTCATCTATATATATCTGTGCAAGCTTCTCAACATTGTAGGTTGTTTTGACAGGAAGAAAATGTGCTGACTTAGTCAACCTATCAACTATCACCCAAATGGAATCATAACTTTTGGCTGTTCTGGGAAAACCAACCACAAAGTCCATTGTTACGTGATCCCATTTCCTCTGTGGTATAGGTAAGGGTTGCATTGTTCCTGTGGGCTTTTGATGTTCGGCTTTAACCTACTGACACACAGGACACCGCATAACAAACTCAGCTACATCCTTCTTCAAACTTGGCCACCACTACATATCCTTTAAGTTATGATACATTTTGGTGCTCCCTGGATGCATTGTATACATCGAAGAATGAGATTCTTCCAAGACTAACTTCCTTAAGTCATTGGCATCAGGTACTACCATCCTACCATGGTAAAAGACTACCTGATCCTCTGACTCATGAAAGCCATCCCATTTATCACTACCATACTCTGACCTAATCTGCTGGATCACAGTATCAGCTTGTTTTGCTTCTTTAATCTATTATCTCAGGGTAGGTTTCACTTGCATCTCAGCTAACAGCCTGGCTAACAATGATATCTTAAGTTGTATATTGTTTTGCCTCAAGGAAATAAGCATATCTTTAATAAGCACACTAAGGAGTTCAACTGTGTTTTATCTAGGGTTGGCATTGATGATTTTCTACTTAGTGCATCATCCACTACATTAGCCTTCCCTGGATGATAATCAGTTGTACAACCATAGTCCTTAATTAACTCCATCCAGCAGCGTTGTCTCATGTTCAACTCATGTTGCGAAAAGATATATTTTAGATTCTTATGGTCTGTGAAAATCTGGAAATGTTTCTCCATAGAGATAGTGTCTCTAGATCTTCAAAGCATGGACCACAGCAGCTAGCTCTAGATCATGTGTCGGATAATTCTCCTCGTGTTTCTTAAGCTATCGAGAAGCAAAAGAAATCACTTGATTATCCTACATCAACACACATCCTAGGCCATGCTTAGATGCATCACAGAAAACTATGTACCCCTTCCCTTGCTCAGGTAACACCAGCACAGGTGCACTTGTTAACCTTTCTTTCAACAAGTGGAAAGAATGTTGACACTTGTCATTCCAGACAAAAGGAACCTCCTTCCTGGTAAACTTGGTTAGGGGTAAAGCTATAGAACTGAAGTTCTTAATGAACCTCCTGTAATAGCCTTCCAGTCCTAGGAAATTGCATATCTCTATCGGTGTTTTTGGATGTTCCCATTGCAGGACAGATTCTACCTTCTTAGGATCAACACGAATACCTAAGGCAGATATTACGTGTCCTAGAAAAGATACTTCTGGCAACCAGAACTCGCATTTGCTAAACTTAGCATACAGCTTATGCTCTCTTAGCAAAGTTAAAGCCTGACGGAGGTGTTGCTCATGTTGTTGAGCATCTCTACTGTATATCAAGATATCATCTATGAAGACTACTATAAACTGATCAAGAAAAGGTTGAAAGATTATATTCATGAGTTCCATGAATGCAGCTGGTGCATTAGTCAGTCCTAACGACATGACTATGAACTCATAGTGACCATACCTTATCCTAAAGGCAGACTTAGGTATGTCACTCTCCTTGATACTCAACTGATGGTATCCTGACCTCATATCTATCTTAGAGAAGATAGTTGCACCACACAACTGATCAAACAGGTCATCGATCCTTGGCAAAGGATATTTGTTCTTTATGGTTACTTTATTCAACTGACTGTAATCAATGCATAACCGCATAGATCCGTCCTTCTTCTTAACAAAGATAATTGGAGCACCCCATGGGGAAGTACTCGATCGGATAAAACCTTTCTCAAGCAACTCTTACAGTTGTTTCTTGAGCTCTACCATCTCAGCAGGTGCCATTCTATACGGTGTTTGTGCTATTGGTTGTGTGTTTGGAATTAATTTAATCTCAAAATCAATCTCTCTGGGTGGAGGAACACCTAGAAGTTCCTCAGGGAACACATCTTCAAACTCCCTAACTATTGGAACTTCAGAAAGATTAGGGCTCTCCATTGTGGTGTCTACCACATGAGCCAAGAATGCAAAGCATCCTTGTCTCATCAGCTTCTCAGCTACCATAGCTGACATAAGACATGTTGGAAGAATCTTTCTATCTCCCTAAAAGATCCATGTGTCACTATCATCTGTGAATACAGCCTACTTGGAACTACAATCCAAGAAAACCTTATACATTTCTAAGGTGTCCATCCCAAGAATTATATCAAACCCATGCATATCAAGTGGTATAAGATCCACCTGAATGTGATGTTCAGAAAAAGAAAGAATGCAGGGAGAACACACCTCCCGCAGCATTGCAGATCCCAACAAAGGGGTTTCTAATAACAGACTATTTGTTCTATGACTGACAGTCATATTGCAGTCAGGATCACTCTTCTAGTGATAAAGGAATGCGTAGCACCTGGATCAATTAAAACAGATACGAAGCAGGATGAAGACATATCAGAATGAAATAGTTCCATCTGACCTGTCACAACTTGAGGGTTGACTACTGCTTCAGGTTGATTCATCACATAGAATCTCATTGTTGCTTGTTGTTGACCATGTGCTCGGTTGTTGGGTGCCGACGAACCAACTTGGGACGCTTGTCCACGTCCTATAGCACCACTAGAAAATTGTCTCCTCTGAGATCCTTATTTACTCTGCCTCTGGGGTTGAATCACCATTGTGTTCCTGACTGGACAATCCTTTATCAGTTGTCCCATTTGTCTACACTGGTGATAGATCCTGGTCTTAGGATAGGGTCTATAAGGTCTAGTCATCAATGGTGATGCTGTTCCGGGGGCTCTACTCAGAATAAAACTACGGCCCCTACCCCTACTCGACGTCCATTGTGTCTGGGTATTGAATCTTGATGGTGTTGTCTGTACAGAAAACCTTGGCTTCTTAAAGCTCTCAGACCTTTGTCCTTGGAACTGAGTGTACACCTTCTTACCACTGGTCTGTCACTTCTTGATCACAGACCTTTCTATCTGTCTCACAGACTCTACGAAAGTACCAAACCTCTCCCTGTTCTCTAAAGCAGACACAGGAGTGGTTAATTCAGCGTTCAACCCCTTCTCGAAACGCCGAATTCTCTCTTCATCAGTAGTTGCCATATGCGGACAGAACCGCAAAAGCTCCATGAACTTAGCCTCATATTCGCTAATGTTCATCGGTCCTTGTCTTATTCTCTCAAACTGAGATATCTTTTCATCTAGGTAAGTCTTAGGGAAGTATCTACTGACGAATTCTCGTCGGAATTCTTCCCATCTGACTTTGAAACCTGGCCTCTTGCCCTCCTCAATTGTCCACCAGTGGCCAGCACTCCCTTTTCAAAGGTACATTGCATGCCTCACCTTCTCGGCTTCCAGAATATTGAGGATTCTAAAAGCCTTTTCCATTTTGGTCAGCCATAGATCAGCATCTCATGGGTCAGCTGTACCAGCATACTCTGTGGCTCCTACCTGGCAAAGTCTCTCAAAAGTCTTGCCGGCTCCCTATCCCTCAATGTGGGCTAGTGCCCTAGTTGTAGGTGGTGGCATCCTATCCGCCATATGCGTCATAGTTGCCATAAACTGCCCAAATAGAGCATGGAAAGTTGGGTTCTCTATCATGGCTGGGTTAAACGGAGGATGTTCAGGGACTGGTTCTTCCCTATTCTGGTCCCTTGCACCTCTTCCTGGTGCAGCAATGTTGCTCTCATCAGCATGTTCTTCATGTGATCCAGACATCTTTAAGTTCTTCTTCTCCTCCTATATGAGCAGAAGGCACTATCACATTACTGGAAAACACTAGAACAGACTCAACAACCTTAATCCTATGTCTCTGTAGACTCAGCAAACCTAAAGCTCTGATACCACTAAATTGTGACGTACAAATCGACATCGACTAAGCGGAAGCAATCATTAGAAACAGATTACTAAAAATCACTAAAAATTAAAACCATTTACAAAGAGATTCATACACATGAAAACTCTTTCAAAAAGAACCAAAGTAATTTAATTACATTCTGGTTCACAAGTACATGTCATGTACCATCTCTTCTCGAGGATCACATACATCAACTGCCCTGTTAAAACTATACATAGGCAGCATAAGAACCTCAAGGCATCGAGCCAAAATCTCAGATCGATTTATTAAACTAACTACTGACTCTGAGGACCTGAGAGTACAGAGACGACACATAGGACTCTATATACAAGATATGACAGCCAGTGCCTCCACCTAAGTGTCACTGCTATCCCTGTTGCTGCTACTACTGCTCTTCCCCTGCTATAGGGTTTCTGCCTCTTCTTCCGCGTCTACCTAAAAAGTGTTGGTGACCAACGGAGTGAGACCCAATCCCAGCGAGAGATATAAATCTCCGCCAAAAAACATTATTATTGCAGTTTATTAGAATAAAATTGAGCAGAGGAATCATATATATTCAACAACAGTTAAATCAATGTCTAAACATGTTAGAGCAATATTCTTATTCAAAGCATTTCAGCTATAACTCGATAAAGCAGCATGTCACTTATTCAATAAGGAATGTGAAGAACATGTATAACACTTATCCGATATACTAAGCAAGATAACATCAACCAGTGATTCTCGTATTTCAACCTTAAGCAAATATGCTACATGGCTGATTATATTTTACAATCATACTTAATGCCCTGAAGAGATGAAGTATACCGTTCATGCTCCAACCGACCACGATTACGTAAAGCATCGGTACCACACAAGGTCAATGGAAGAGTCGGACTCTAAGACCTCAACATTCTCGGTCAGTATGAGATTATATGGCAGATACATCACGTGTCAAACTGCAATTATCTTGCCAGGGTATAATGGCATCTTCGCTATAGAGTTATAGCCCACAACATATACTCTCTTCAGGGTTATGGCCTGTAGCCACTGTCTGGTATCATAGCATGGAGTCATGGCATGTAGCCATACTCAAACGGGAGTATGGTCTGTAACCAATCTCGTGCATAGGACATAGCCTGCAGCCATTCCTATGGGGCATAAGGATATAATTGCCCAATTACCCCCACATATTCAAAAATATGTACTCCAAGTTAACTTGTTTCACCATTCAGCAAATTTTTACGTTGATGGATCTGTGGTCAGGGCAACTACATTATATGATATCACTTGATTAATTAAGAGTATTACCATATTCTTTTAGCATCAAACAAGTTTCCAAACATCAATTACTTTAACAATTGCTACAAAGAATGTGTAATACTTTCATCAAGTACTGTTCAAATCTTTAATAAAGCATTGGGATCTCAATCCCTCATTTCATCAGGAACATTCTCATCCTTTCACAAACTCATCATCATGATTATAGAAAATGGGTATTCAAACCCTTAGTTTATCAAGGAACACTTGTTACCACTTATCAGGTGACTAATACCTTCAGGTCATCTGACCAAGGTAAACATGATACTTGTTACACAAGCATCTCACATGGCCCATTTCATCTCTTGTTACCTCTCACTAGGCAACAAAGCATGTTATGGCTCACAAGGCCCATTAACAATTTTAAAATAAATGAAACAGCATAGCTCATACCTGGCTATTCTCGTCATCTCATGATACCTGCATGGTTAGTACACATGGTAACAATTATATCAATTTCATATCAGCACCCTACCATATAAGAGTAACACCACTAATCCTTTATTATGGTTAGGGTTTACCATATCATGTCAACTGGGGTTAATCATCCCTTTACACAAATTAGGGCTATAGTTAATCATCTCATTGCCCAAGATTAGGGTTTCATGCACTATAACCCAAAATTTAGGTTTCACATACCTTCACCCTATATACGGATTAGGATTTCATATTAGTGTTTCACATAGTATTACATAGCATCACCCTGGATTAGGGTTTCACATCACATTACCCTGTATTAGGGTTCCTCATCACATCATTATCTTGAATTAAGGTTTTCTTATAACATTTCCCCAAAATTAGGGATTCATGTAACTTTACCCGAAATTAGGGTTTTCATGAAGCATCCTCTTAAATTAGGGTTTTTCATTAAATTGCCATAAATTAGGGTTTAGGGTGCATCAACATTCTTGATTAGGGTTTCATGATCTCATCATCATGGATCAAACCCTAATTCATACCCTAAACCTGTTAAAGGTGTCAATGTTGCACATTGCATATTGATTATTCAAGTATGAGTTTCTCTCTCCCATCCTCTCTAGGACGTCGATTAATCCATACTTCTTTTAGTTGTCTCCACCTTTCACTAAGATACCTACACCTATGATTATTTTGGTGTATTGAATTCATCATATTCATAGGCATCAAACGACAATCACTCCAAGTGTACTCATTCACCTAAGTGCTTTAGAGGTACTTCCATTATAATCAATCTTGAGTTACTTTAATAATACTCATTTAGTTCTGAGATCAATTGAACCTTCAACGGTTTTGACTAATAAACCTTCAAACAATTTGGAACCACGCCTCCAAACGGTTTGAGAACATTTGGACCTTCAAACGGTCTGAGACCGTTTAGACCTCCAAACGGTCTTGATCAACCTTTCAAACGGTCTTGACCAATTGTAAATCGAATCAACCCATTCGATCTTGAAATTGAATCAATCTATTCGATCTTGAAACCAAATCAATCCATTCAGTCTTGAAACTGAATCCATCCATTCGGTCTTGAAACTGAATCCATCGATTCGGTCTTGAAACCAAATCCATCCATTCGGCCTTGAAACCAAATCATCAACCATTGATTTGAAACTGAATCAATCTATTTGATCTTAAAACCAAATCAATCCATTCGGTCTTGAAACCGAATCCATCCATTCGGTCTTGAAACCGAATCCATCCATTCGGTCTTGAAACTGAATCCATCCATTCGGTCTTGAAACCGAATCAATCTATTGGGTCAAGGGTTAGCAATCAATGGACCCTCCAACATTGAAACCATTGGAATTAGATCAAATTGAGACCATTGGATCATCATCCAACTTATGACATCACCTGACCTCAAACGGTCTTGAGGTCATTTGACCTCAAATGGTCTTGAGACCGTTTGACCTCAAATGGTCTTGAGACCGTTTGACCTCAAACGGTCTTGAGACCATTTGATGTCAAACGATCTTGAGATCGTTTGATCTCAAGGGATGAAACTGTTTGCTCAAGATATTCATTGAGGTGTGTGCTTAAGATGATGTCGTCATCATCAAGCTTCAATCCTTCAAAATCTATTGTCATTCTTATGGTAATTTTATCAATTTGATCAAAGGAATTTCAAGAAGAACAAAATGATCAACAAGTGATGAAGAATCGAATGTAATAATAACATTTAAGGGTTCAATTTATATAACCCCCCTTCAAAGTTGAAACCAAAATTCAAACTTCATGTCTTCAATGGTGAATGAAGCTTTCTGAACCTCCCAAGGCTCGTCCTCAAGCCTTTGAGTGAAAAGAATGACCAAGGTTGAAGATTGAGTGAAGAAAAGAAGAAAATAAGCATTGAATTTCGATTTTCACCATAAAAAAAGGTTGAAGATGACTATGGAGCTTAACTACAGGTTGGGGCATGTCCTCCTATTGCTCCTAAGCTCCCTTGTATTCAACCAAAGCAAGGAAAGAAAGAAGGGTCGAAAAAGCCTTTCATTTGAGTTGGAAATGAGATGTTTATAAGGGAATTTCAATGAGAGAAAGTGATATAATAATCTTTTAATTCCCTAAATTGGTTCCACTTATCCCCCTCACTTCCTTGCATGCGAAGCCATCATCCCCCCTTCGAATTCCTCTTCTTTATCCATAAATTAAAAGAAAGCAAATTAAGCACCTTAACCATTATAATAATAATACCCAAAATTAGTGGATATTACTTTTTCTTTTACTAATGTGAGTGGACTCTCCACTCACTTTAGATATTTCATGGCCATTGCAAGGCACAATGACGTACACACTTATACAAATTCAACCATCCCATTTTTGGTTGAATGGAACTTCAATTAATATATTTATTTTTGCATTAAATTGAATTAGGGTTTCAATTATGCTTAAATCTTGATTATTTTAATATCAAGATTCTCTCTCCTCCAAAGTGATTCAAATGAGACGCCCCTCTCATTTTATTTTCTCTACATGATGCCAAGAAACATTAGGGACTCTCTAGAGGTGATATTTTGCATATTAAACCCTAGGTTTTGGGTAAATTGCACATTACACCAAAACTAGGTTTTAATGCACAATCATTGCTTAATAAGCTCTTTCTTGGTGCTCAGGCTACCACAAGCCATAACTCTACATCATTTTCATTCTTATGATGCTTCAACACTTGAGGAACATTTTACCATGTAACATTTGCAAGTTAACCCTTCAACCTGGGTAAATTGCACTTTAGTCCAAAACAAGCAAAACATTGTTTTCAACATTATTCAAAAAGGACTAAAATTGAAACATAAGCTCCTCTTGAGCCTTAATTACTTTTCAAAAGATATAAACAAACATATTAATATCTTTCTTAAACAAAACATCCAGGGTTAAAGCATAACTAGGTCAGGGATGTTACATTGACGATCTTCTCACCTTGGTATGGTTGTTTGACCCCATGATTTTGTCCCACAAGTCCAAGCAATGCTTTAGGAGGAATCAAATTCTTCTATGAAGGTGTGTTTTTATTTTCCATGTTTCCATGTTTTGTTGGTTTTATACTCAATCCAGGGTGTGTCGGAGTGTTTGTCTTTATTTTCTCGTTGGCTTGGTGCACCTCAGACTCCTGTGTAAGGTCTTGAGGCTTTGGTTTCTCTCGTCCTTTGGTGTTGGTTGGCCTTTTGCTTCCTTTTCAGGTCTATCTCCTGATAATGATAGACATGGTCGAGCATGAGTGCTCTAGTCACGTGACCCTCTCACTGGGCTCAGCAAGACCGACAGAGGTCATCGAACTGAGTGGCACCCTCAGACAACTTTTCTCATCATTAGAGCTTGGCATTAACGTCCATTTGTCAAATGATTTTGTCTGTATTTCTTATGGGAGAAGGAATAATAGGCAAAGAAGATGATGACTTCTTGATTTACATCCACACCCTTATTCTATTTTGCTTAATGTCACTCTTTTAGGGGCATTAGTGTCCTTTTTCTCCTAATACAATATAACATCATAGGTTGATTTATGTATTTGGTTTTGTGAATATACTCTATCATGTGTAAGTCCTTGCTAGAATTTCAGGGGTAATCGGGGTAGTTGGCAATGATTTTATTTATTAAATGAAATAAATAGGCATAATATTGTAAAGTTCATAGAAATTAATTGGTAGGTTAGAAAAATAAACCAAGATATGGTTTGGAATCAGAAAGATATTATCTACTATTAGTATAGTTTTGTGACATCCAATTAATTAGATATGTGGTTTCTATGGATTTTCCTTATTATGTTTAATCAGAAAGATATGATCTACTATAAAACTCATACCTAATTATTTATAAGTTAGGAATTAATAAATAAATATGTTTTAAAATTAAGAAATTATAATCTATCTGATGTTGTAGTTTTCAACATCTAAACAACTTGTAGTAGAAGTTAATACTTCTAGGGTTTGAATTATGATTATTAATTACTAATGTACATCTAATATGATATTAGGTAAAGATATACGCTAATTGGATCTAGGGTTGGATCTTGACTTTGGATACATGTTTGTGAGGTATGTTGCTTCTCTTTATCAGTCATATTGGGTAATGTTTTATAAATTCTCTCTCTCTCTCTTTGACTTGTTTGTGGCATGTTGCTTTGTATCTCACTTGATTATATATATTTGTTCTAGTTGGATCTAATAGCTTGAAATTTATCTAACTAATTGTGGAAAGTGCAAACTGGATCTATTTCCTTTTATCTTGTTTATTTTTATTTAATCTTCCACTATTATTCCATTATTTCATCTTATTGTTCCATTATATAATGGAAACTCTAAATTGATTTATTTGATTGGACTAAACTTATCTTGCCGCTCTATTATATGCATGTTTGATTGTTGAGAATATTATTATCTATTAGTGTCAGTACATTATGGGTTCTGACCACATTGGATAATTTTTCTGATATATGGGATTTTGGTGCTCTCACCCAGCTCTATGTGCTCTCAACTAATGTATATACTATTGTATAGGATTTTGGGTGCTCTCTCCCCTTGCCTAGATATGGGTGGAAGTGTTCTGGTCCAACTTTTAGATGATTGTAGTCTAATGGTTAATTTGCATGCATAAAACATGATTATTTATTGTTGTTCTCTAATTTGAGATTTAAAGGAAAGAATTTTATTATTGTACTTTTTGTTTATTTGTATAATATATTTGTCTTATTATATGGAGAACTCGTTTAATATCCACTTGGATGCTTTGTCCTCCCTCTTTATTAGGAATCATGTTAATTTACTTTTGATGTACTCTTTCCATATAAATTGCCCAATCTCTATTAAAAGCGCATACCAGTTGTTGTTTATAATCTTTCACCTTCTCTTTTCTTATGGGGGCGTTCGCAACCCCTTAGATGAAGAATATCCTCTCATAGGTGACCCTATGTTGCAGCATGCTCAACAGTAGTTGTCCTTTTTTGAGTTATATTGAAGTGTTCGGTTTACCCTCTATTGATTATCTCTTATTTTCTTTTATGTACACCCTATGTGGTGATGAAACTATGATAGACATGGATATTCTAATAGTTAGATTTTCATCGTCTATTGCTACACTTTTGGTATTTGATACATTACATACTTGAATTATAGTTATCATCCTTTGTGAAAAGTTATTCTCAAAATTGGCATTGGATGGTTTTCTATTATTTCACATCAAGTAAGTTGAGTGGATCCCCTCTCGAGTCCCACTCCTTACAAGTACGGTATCAAAGTCAAAGAAATCAGTTTATCTGACTATTTCAATCTTTAGCTCCCTTAGGTTTTACCTCTCCATAGGTTCCTTATAAGATCCTTAGCATATGTGAAAAATCTCTAGATGATATGCCTACCCTTGATTTTATCTATGTTAGCTATGGTAGGATGATGTAGTAGGTAGTAAGTTGATATACCCATAGTAGAACCACATGGTTGGGTGGACTACCCTTGGAACATACACTTTGATGTTTGGTGATGTTAAAGAGTAAGTGGCGAGGTGATAGATCCTATAGATGAATCGTTAGATTCATCCTGTTACCTATAGGTTTTGTTTGACTCATTAGGTCAAACCTTTTTAAGGGGTGGAGGGTATTACCTGATAGAACATGGATATGCTAATTTTGGGGATAGAATCATTTTTAAGGGGTGGAGTCTTGTAACATACCAAAATATGGCTATGCTGACTTCTGAAACTATAAATCCATGATTAGGAGGATAGTGTGTTTAGATACTTAGGTTTGACCAAACAAGGATGTATTTATATCTAAATACACATTGGCACCCTAATGAACATTTAATGCACATAATGTGACTAATTCCCATGTTAACCCAAATACATATCCTTGGAAACTTTCATGATACAGTAGTGACATTAGGTGTCATAACTGGATAACATACATTGATACACATAATTGGTACTTAATAAACTAAGCATGTCTTCATATGTAAATCAATTCATCAGTATGTAATATATTACCCCTTATTCACTAAAATACATATTATGACTCAAAGTCAAATATGGTTAATGAATATTTAGGTTTACATAAATATGTCAGACTAGTTAATGTGGGATTAAATGTGCATAATTAGTAATTGGATGTGAGTGAGTATGAGTAATTGATTCATTTGGTCAATAATGTGACTAATTTATATCAGGTGACACTAATGAGATGCTTAGTGTAAATAGAAGTTAGTAATGTGTCACTATTTAAAGTAATATTGACATTAATGGACTTACTAACTAATTGCTTAAAATAACCTATTTTGGCAATATAAGCCCCCGTATTGTTATAGTGTGAGGATAATGAGGTCTAAATCCAAAATATTGAGGATAATTGTAAAATATAATAATAATTATGGAGATAATTGATTAAACCCAAATTGTATTGGAACTCCTAAAAGGTGATCTCAAAGCCTAAATCTAAGTCCAGAATCAGATTCTTTGGGTCCTTATTAGTCTAGGTGTCAAGTTTGAATACAATCAGATAAAATTTTCTAATCAAATTAAGTAAAGGAAGATAGTTTTGTATCAAGGCGATTTGGACTATGGTTCGGTATATTTAGATATCAATCATTTTTCACGCATACAATTCCTTTGATTTTTGCATATAGTTTGCATTTCATGCTATTTCCTGGTTCGAGTCAGACTCCAGGTCTGTGTGCTCATCCTCCTCACCTAATTCCTGGGTCATGTGGGACTCTATAGTCCCTAGTGTTGTTTCCTCTCATGTTTCCCTCTCTCCTTCACTCCTTATCTCCTTCTCTCTTTCCCAATAGTTTTCCCTCATTTGACATAGGTCGGGGAACCCTAACTTTGTAGTGTTTGGTTGATGGGAGAGTTCTACCCAACTCTGTCTGTCGCTCCCCTATTTCTGGTCGCATTAGGGTTTCCCAACCCTGTTGGGACTACACATATATATGTAGGCATCCCTTCATCATTGTTGATTGCCCAAAAGTTGTATCCTATCAGCCGTTGTGTCTCCCATGGCCTCACACCCTTCCTCTAAACTCCAACCATCTCTCGTTGCCTCCCTAAGATCATTGATGACCTTCTTACCTTGGGAAGGTTGCTCGAACACATGGTCTCATCCCACGATTCCAGGCAATGTTTCGATAGGAATCATTTTATTCTATGAAGGTGTGTTTCTCTTTTCCCTCTTTCCATGTCTTCTTTGTTTTGTTCTTGAATCAAGGGCGCATCCAACTATTTGGTTTTCTTTTCTCGTCGACTTGATGCACGTCAAACTCTTATGCAAGGTCTTGAGGCTTTGGGGTTTCGCTCGTCCTTCAATGTTGGTTGGCCTTCTGCTTCATTGTTTGGTCGGTCTCTGACCATGTCAGACATGGCCAGGTGTGAGTGTTCTGGTCTCGCGGCCCTCTCCTTGGGCTTGGCAAGACTGGTAGTAGTCGCCAAAGTGAGTTGTGCCCTCTGATGACTCTGCTCCTCATTGGAGTTGACATTGACATCCAGATGTCATATGGTGTTATCTATGTTTCTTGTGGGAGAAGGAAGAACATGCAAAGAAGATGATCACCACTTGATTTAGATCCATACCCTTGTTCTATTTTGATTAATGTCATGCTTTTACGGGCACTAATGTCATTTTTTCTCCTAATACAATATAATTTTGTGGGATGATTTAAGTATTTGGTTTTACGAATATATCCTATCAAGCATCCTAAATCTTTGTGGGTGATGCAAGGGTAATCTATGTAATTGGAAATTATTCTATTTATTAAATTCAATAAATAAACATATCTTGTAAAATTCACAGAAATTAGTAAGTTAAAAAAAATAAACCAAGATATCGTTTGGAAATAGAAAAATATGATCTATCGATTGGTATAGTTTTTGTGACCTAATTTCAACTAGTTATATGAGTGGTTTTTATAGATTTTTCTTATTACCTTTGATCTTATAAAATTCACATCTAATAATTTATAAGTCAAAAATTAATAAATAAATATGTTTTGAAATTGGGAAATTATAATTTATCTGCTTATGTAGTTTTTGTCTATGTGAAATCATAGTAGAAATTGATATTTTTAGGGTTTGAAATATGATCATTAATTAATGATGTACATCTAGTATGATATTAAGGGAAGATATGCCCTGATTGGATCTAGGGTTAGACCTTGACTTTGGATACATGTTTTTGAGTTATCTTGCTTCTCCTTATGATTCATAATGGAAAATGATTTGTAATCTCTCTCTTTGACTTGATTGTGCCATGTTACTTTGTATGTCACTTGATTACATATATTTGATCTAGTTGTATATAATTGTTTGAAATTTATCTAAATGACTATGGAAAATGAAAATTGAATCTGTTTCCTTTTATCTTGTTCATTCTTATTCAATTTACCACTCTTATTGCATTATTTCATCTTGTTGTTCCATTTCATAATGGAAACTCTAAAATGATTAATTTTCTTGGAATGAATAATCGTGCCTCTTTGTTATATGTGTGTTTGATTTTTGGGACTATTATTATCTATTAGTGGTGGCACATTTTGGGTTCTAACCCTATTGTAAAAAAATTATGATATATGGGCTTTTGGTGCCCTCATCTAGCCTCAGGTGCTCTCACTCGATGTATACATTTATTATATATGATTATGGGTGCTCTCACCTCCTTCATAGGAACAAAATGTGGAAGTGTTATGGTCCTACTTTTAGATGGTTGTAGTATAATATCTAATATGCATGCATAAAACATTATTATTTATTGTTGTTCTTTGATTTGAATTATAAAGGAGAGAATTTTGTCATTGTACTTTTTATTTTTCCATATAATATCTTTGTCTTACTATATGAAGAACTCTTTTGATATCCACTTGGATATTTCTACCTCCCTCTCTGTTGGGAATTGTGTTAGTTTACTTTTGATGTACTCTTTCCATATAAATTTTCTGATCTCTATTATGAGTGCATACCAGCTTTTGTTGATAATCTTCCACCTTGTATTTTCTTTTGGGGGCATTCCCAACCCCCTAGGTGGAGAAGATCCTACCATATGTGACCCTGAGTTGTAGCATTCTCAAGGATAGATGTCCTTGGTGGAGATAGGTTAAAGTGGTTGGTTAACCCTTTTCTTATTATCTCTATCTTTCTTTTTGTACACCCTAAACTATGATAGATATGGATATTGTAATAGTTAGATTTTTAACTTCCGCTGCTACACTTTTGGTATTTTATACATTACATACATGAATTATAGCTTTCATCCTTTGCAAAAATTATTATCAAAATTGGCATTGGATGGTTTTCTATTGTTTCACATCACGTGTATCCCCTCTCGGATCCCACTCCTTACAAGTATGGTATCAGAGCCAGAGTAGTCTGTTTATCTGACTATTTCAATCTTTATCTCCCTTCGATTTTACCTCTTCGTAGGTTCCTTATAGGATCCTTAGCTTATGTGAAAACCCTCTAGATGAGATGCCTACCCTATATTTTATCTATGGTAGGATAATGAGGAAGGTAGTAAGTTGATATACCCAAAGTAGAACCACATGGTTGGCTAGACTACCCTTGGAACATAGATTTTGATGTTTGGTGATATTGAACAGTAAGTGACGAGGTGATAGATCTTATACATGGATCGTTAGATTCAACCTTTTACCTCTAGGTTTCATGTGACTCATTAGGTCAAACCTTTTTAAGGTGTGGAGGGGTATTACCTAATAGCTCATGGATATGTTGATTTTGGGGACAAAATCCTTTTCGTGGGGTGGAGTCATGTAACATACCAAAATATGCTATCCTAACTTTAGAACCCCTAAATCCAGGATTACAAGGATAGCATTTTGGGATCTTTAGGGTTGACCAAGCATAGATGTATCGATAGTCGAATACATATATTGGCACCATAAACATTTAATGTGCATAACGTGATGAATTCCCATGTTAACCCTAATATATATCCTTGTAGACTTTCATGATTCAATAGTGACATTAGGTGTCATAATCATATAACATACATTGATACATAGAAACGGTACTTAATTACCTAGTCATGTCTTGATATGTAAATTAATTCATCAATATGTGTTTTGTTTCACCTTGTTCACTATTATACATCTAATGAGTCAAATATGGTTAAGAAATACTTGGGTTTACATAAATATGCATGACATGGGATTAAATGTTCGTAATTAGTAACCAAATGTGAATGAGTATGAGTAGTTGATTCATGTGATCAATAATGTAATAAATTTATATAAGGTGACACTAATGAGATGCTTAGTGAAAATAGAAATTAGTAATGCGCCATCATTTAAATTGATAGACATTAATGGACTTATTAACTAATTGTTTAAAATAATCTATTTCATGCGAGAAAATCTAATATAACCCCATATGTTTATAATATGAGGATAATGAGCTCTAAAACCAAAATATTGAGGATAATGGTAAAATATAATAATAAAAATGAAGATAAATGAGTAAATCTAATTTGTATTCAAACTCATAGAAGATAGAATCAAAACCTAAATCTAAGTCCTGTATCATATTCATTGGGTCCTAGTTAGTCTAGGTGTCATGTTTGAATCTAATTGGATAATATTTTCTAATCATATTAAATAAAGGAAGATTATCTTGTATTATGCAATTCCAATGCAATTTGGACTATGGTTCAGTATATTTAAATCTTACTCATTTTTCACGCATATAATTCCTCTGATTTTTCCATATAGCTTGTGTTATGTTGGTTCCTGGTCCAGGTCAGACTATATGTCTACATCGCTCATACTCCTCACCCGATTCCTAGGTGATGCTGGACTTTACACCTTAATTTTATTCCCTCTCATGTTTCTCTCTCTCTCTCTCCTTCTCTCCTTATCTCCTTCTCTCTTTCCCAAAAGTTTCCCTCATTTGATTGAGTGGGGAACCCTAATTTTATTGTGTTTTGTTTATGGGAGAGTTCTACCCAACTCTAGTTCTTGTCTCTCCCCTATTTCCGGTCGAGTTTGGGTTTCAAAACCCTACTGGGACTTCACACATATATGTAGACATCCCTCCACCATCATTGATCACCCATAAGTTGTTCCTTGTCATCCGTTGTGCCTCCCATGGCCTCACACCCTCCTTCGAGCTTTAGCCATCTCTCTATGCTTCACTACAATATCTGATGACCTTCCCTCCTTGGGACGGCTATTTAACCCTACAATTTCATCCCACAAGTCTAGGAAATGCTTCAGGAGGCATCAATTTCTTTTGTGAAGGTGTGCTTTCCTTTTCCCTCTTTCCATGTCTTGTTCATTTTGTACTAAATCAAGGGCGCTACATACTGGTTGGCTTTCTTTTCTCGTCGGCTTGATGCACCTCAGACTCCTATACAAGGTCTCTAGGCTTTGGGGTTTCTTTCACCCTCTAGTGTTAGTTGGCCTTCTTCTTCCTTGTCTGGTCAGTCTCCCAACCATGGTTGGGTGTGAGTGCTCTGGCCTCGCCGCCCTCTCCCTATGCTCGACTAACATAGGTTGTTGAAGCAGGTGGATCCCTCTAACGACTCTGATCCTCATTGGAGCTCGACATTGACGTCCACCTGTCGAATGATGTTGTCTGTGTTTCTCATGGGAGAAGGAATGACATGCGAAGAAGATGATCATCGTTTGATTTACATCCATATCCTTACTCTATTTCGATTAATGTCACGCTTTCATGGGCACTGATGTCCTTTTTCCCCAAATACAATATAAAATCATGGTTTGATTTAAGTATTTGGTTTTATGAATATACCATGTCACGTGTCCTAAGTCTTTGCGGGCAATGAGGGGGTAATTTGTCTAATTGGCAATGATTTTATTTATTAAATTCAACAAATAGACATATCCTATAAAATTCACATAAATTAAATGGTAAGTCAGAAAAATAAACCAATATGATCTACAAATTGTATGGTTTTTCTGACCTAATTCCAATTATTTAGATACGTGATTTTTATGGATTTTCCTTATTACCTATAATCTTGTAAAATTAATATGTAATGATTTATATGTTAGATATTAATAATAAATATGTTTCGAATTTGGGAAATTATAATTAGTCTGATGGTGTACTTTCCATCATTTAAATGACCTTGTAGTAAGTTGATGTTTCTAAGGTTTGAAATATGATCATTAATTAATGATGTACATCTAATATGATATTAGGTGAATATTACCCTATTTGGATCT
The DNA here is from genome assembly GCA_963693085.1 of Alisma plantago-aquatica. Classification (NCBI taxonomy): domain Eukaryota; kingdom Viridiplantae; phylum Streptophyta; class Magnoliopsida; order Alismatales; family Alismataceae; genus Alisma; species Alisma plantago-aquatica. The sequence goes on along the minus strand of OY856411.1, from coordinate 1,236,219,960 downwards.
AGGGTTGGACCTTGACTTTGGTCACACATTTGTGAGGTATGTTGCTTCTCCTTATGAGTCATATTGGATAAGGTTTTATAATTTTTTCTCTCTCTTTGACTTGATTGTGGCATGTTGCTTTGTATGTCACTTGATTATATATGTTTGAGTCAAAAACCAAATAAATAAAATGAACTAGAATTTCTGAAGAAAGAATGTCCTCCAGAGAAGTTGGATCTAACTGCTCAAAATATCTAAATGACTGTGGAAAGTGCAAATTGAATATATTTCCTTTAATCTTGTTCATTCTTATTCAATTTTCCACTCTTATTCCATTATTTCATCATATTGTTCCATTTCATAATGGAAACTCTAAATTGATTTATTTTCTGGGATTGAACTTATCTTGCCTCTCTACTGTATGAATGTTTGATTATTGAGACTATTATTATCTATTAGTGATGGTACATTATGGGTTCCAACCCTATTCTAAAACTTCTACAATATATGGGCTTTCGGTGCTCTCACCTAGCCCCAGGTGCTCTCACCTGATGTATATATTATTATATATGATTATGGGTGCCACCTCCTTCCTAGGCACAAAATGTGGAAGTGTTCTGGCCATACTTTTATATGGTTGTAGTCTAATATTCAATTTGCATGCATAAAACATTATTATTTATCATTGTTCTCTGATTTGAGATTCAAAGGTAAGAATTTTATTATTGTACTTTTTATTTCTTCATATAATCTCTTTGTCTTAATATATGAAGAACTCTTTTGATATCCACTTGGATGCTTTTGCCTCCCTCTTCATTGGGAATCATGTTATTTTACTTTTGATGTACTCTTTCCATATAAATTGTCCAATCTCTATTATAAGCACATACCAGCTTCTGTTGATAATCTTCCACCTTGTCTTTTCTTGTAAGGGGCGTTTCCAACCCCTTAGGTGGAGAAGATCTTATCATAGGTGACCCTGACTTGCAGCCTACTCAAGAGTAGTTGTCCTTCTTGGAGATAGATTGAAGTGGTTGGTTTACCCTCTATTGATTATCTCTAGTTTTATTTTATGTACACCATGTGTGGCGATGATACTATGATAGACATGCATATTTTAAGAGTTAGATTTTTATCTTCTTATGCTACACTTTTGGTATTTGATACATGACATACTTGAATTATAGTTAACATCATTTGAAAAATATATTCTTAAAATTGGCATTGGATGGGTTTATATTATTTTGCATCAAGTAACTTTAGTGGATCCTCTCTTGGGTTCAACTCCTTATAGGTATTATGTAGTAAAATTGAAGAACCAAGAAGACGCAAGGGAGGTCATGGTGATTGACACAAAACCTCCACGAAAGGAAAATTTTAAAAAAATCATGAAGGTTGCACCATCATTGCCTCAGTAGATGGAAACAATAAAAGATACAATGGTGTCTAAGCCTTGAGATAAACCTAAGACTCTCCTTCCAACAAAGGAAAAAGATGCAATGAAATGTACAATGCCACCACACCATCAACATATTTCCAATATGGCAGAGGAGCTTGAACGTCAATATGATGTCATGTGTGAGCATATATTTAACTCATATTACAATTTATCTTCCTTATACTCTAGCATGCAATAACTTGTGACGCATGTACAAAGAATAGAAGAAAGAACGAAACCCCTCCCATAGTTTCTAAATCAACTAGCAGCTTGGCAATTCCATGTGATGGAGAATATGACTTTTGTGGTAGCAAAACTAGCTGAACGGTGGGAATGTGACGACATGCAAAGGGAACATGAAGCAATAAGAAAGGATTGGAAATATGAAATGTAGCATAAAGAAGAGGAACTCACAAGGGAAAGACTAAATCACTGGTAGTAGTCATCCCTATATTCCTTTTCATTGAGCCCATCAATGTTTTTGCCTCTAAAGAACAACAATTCATTGTCCTCCCATGAAACTAAGCAAAGTTGCACATAGTAAGCAACCAAGATCCCCTCTTGACATTGAATTGATTTGATTATAGATCATTGATGAGCCTCTAGAGGCATAGCAAGAGAGGGATGGTGCACCTACACTGCCACAAAAGCCTATTCTCAACTGATCTTAAAAGACTAGCCTACCCGAGCAGCAGTCAGAAACACAAGTAAAAAAATAAGTACATTTCTCATAATTAGTCGTAGACGAGGCTATGAAGGGAGGAAAACATGACAACCAAGTGTGATGCATGGGAGAGGAAATAGTGGAGGAGATAATGACTAAGCTAGCCAATCTAGTCAACATTGATGTCATCCTAGCTGACTTTTGTGATTCTTTACATGTAATTCAATGAATCTGAAGGGCCTATCCAGAAAACATCTCTACAACAAACAAGGGGTGTAGGAGCTGAATTGTCAAACGAAGATGAAGAGGGGATGCACAATTTTTTCAATTACACCATTACAAGAACGTCTATCCCATGTGTATTTGAACCTAAAATTTGAGAAGTCAGTGAGGGTCCTACACTCCACCTCTCCCAAGTAAAATAAAAAGGATGAATATGACAGTATTATCTAGTATATATTGTAGATATATCCACGTCCTCATAGATATCCTTAGCAATGATCTATCGGGGGAGGATATCATGTTCACAAACAAAAGGTGTTCCTTGATGAGATAGCACTTCAAAGGAATATTTAGGAGGGAAGTGTGGGTGCATGCATAGTTGTTTAAGATCCTCTGTACGACTATCCTTGAAGAACTTTTAGACCCTAAGAAAGAGAAATTAGTGTTCAATGATACTCCTACTCTCACCGATAGCCATTTCAAACAGAACAACGAGGAGATTTTAGTGTGTGAGATATAAGAGGCAGTCAATAGACAACAAACTAAGTTTATTACATTACCATATAGGGCGAAGGACCATTGGTTCCTTGTTGTAATTGACTTATATAAAAGACACACGGTGATCTACGACTTCTATGCTTTGGAGCTAGAGTGAAATACAACAGTGTTGAGAGGTGGAGAAGAATGGAAGATACATAAGATTCTCGTAAGGCTAAACCATGTGATTAAAGGGGTTGGTGATAGATACAAAATCATTGGAATATTTTTTACAATCGACACTAAGGTTTCTTGATAAGATCTAGAATCAGGAGATAACACATTTATAGTATTAAGGATTATGGATGTATGAATATAAGAATCCATTTTTATAAGGCTTCCAAAGGATGCATGGTAAATATGTGATGAACGTCATTGACAACATACACTTCTTTCATGATCCAGAAATGTCTTGCAATGTTGTACCACATCAAATTCACACTAGTGTACCCCTTCTGGAGAAACGTCCATGGCATGAGGTTGCAAAAGAACTATTGAAAGAAACATCCGAGAAGGAGCATGCATTACAGTATTAGAAGGGGTGGAACATCATAGAGCAGTAGGAAAAACCACCACAGAGTAGTTAATCATAGGAACAATAGAATCTTTGGAAGGAGGATCAATAGGTATATGAGATAGTAAGAAGGCAATATAGAAAATACAACCTCAAGGGCAATACACACCCTCCCTCGTATAGGCACTTCCAATGAGAAGGTTTTGGTATGAAATGAAGCAGAATCACCTACTACAATAAACTAACTATAAGAGGGAGAGCCCAAAACAGAAGACTCCACTAATGATGTCCACCCAATACAACTCAAAGATTTAGAAATGTTGGATTTCAAAGAAATAGTACATAAAGTGTCGAATGGTACTGTCAAAGCCGCGTTTGCAAAATTTGACATATGGGCATGTGAAAATCTATCACAAGATGATTTAGGCATTGCTCATGTACAAGTTAAAAAGATGACAGGCTTGGTGACACCGTTTTCCAAAGAGGAAGCATTTGCGTCCTAAAGGACAATCCCCATGATACTTCAAAGCTCAAAGGCTATATGTCAATGAATGTAATGTCTATATATCAATCCCTATTGGGATATGGTCTTCCCAGTGTGCACATGGCATACTACCTTTTATAAGAAAACCTTATACATAAAAAAGAATCTAGAGAAAGAAGAGACTAATTGAACGCCTAAACAATTATATCCCACTTTTCATCTTCCTTCCAATCCTAAATGATAGTTATTGGACTCTATTGGCAACCACTAAAAACTATTGTCTTGTACAATAGCTCTAAAGTTGATATACACCAAATAAATACAACAACATGATAAGGCAATGGAGTCACCGAGGAAATAGCTAAAACTTATCCAAAGGAGATAGTGAAACTTATAAAGAGACACAGTAAGAGATACAAATACCAACCAGGAATATACCTCAAGACACCTCAATTCTGCTACAAGAGTCCACAATAGATCATAGAATCAAACAAAGTGGCTTCCATTGCCTTCTTTGGATGCATTCCCTAGACTCTTTGGGTGTAAAGGTTGAATTTCTACATAATGAGTTTCATCACCCTCTCCACAGAATGTATGTTGTCCAAATATTGCACTCTCATTGGTCTCATGAGGGACTCTGCATTCAAGAGTAAATATTTCCAGTTTACATTCAACCTCATCCTTTGACACTCTGAGGGATAGAGTGAAGGATGAGTTTGGGGGTGTAAATGAGAGAGGTAGGTACTTTCTCGTCTCCTCTGCTTTAAATTTGATTGTACTACACCACATGTAAATAACACCTTTACATATACAGATTTTGAAACTTTTAGTTGGCATGTGTTAGGTTAACATTACTACTTTTTAATCTTTATCAAGAAATTTTTGATGAAATGAAGGATAATGTTTTTTCTTTAGGAAACTTTTGATCCAATTTTTCATGGAAGTTATCTTCAATCCTATACTAGATATGATTGTCACCAAGCTATTCTTTAAGCACTTCATGGTATCAAGTTATGAATTCAGGCAATAAATTCACATAACTTGCTAAATTATTATGGTTTTACGTCACCTCTACTCTAAGATTATGCAAATTTAAAATAAAAAGCTTGTTGTCTTGGTAGACTTCTTAAAAATAGGAGGGACCTTAGTCTGATACAATTATGAGCAATCACCTGAGATCCCAAATACTAGTTGAAAATGCATCATTCTTACACCAAGGAAAAAACTACCCCTTCTAGTGGTTAAGTCCTAAAAAGGAGAAAAAGAGGCTTGGCGGCCAAAAAAATCCCAAAAGAATCCTATTATGCCAAAAGGCAACAAGAGAGAGGATAAAATCTTAATAGGAATAAAGGAATCAGAGTTGTGTCATGTTATGAGTCGTGGGTGCTTCCAGACCAGTGTATACATGTGTTCACAAGTGTGGATCTATTGTGACCTAAAGCAGAACTTACAAGCTTTATAAAATTACCCTTTTTCTTCAAAGATGATCATCAGAACCATTTATTGATGCACCAGACATATGGTTGAGTGAACCGAAAAAGAGAAATCTACACATCAACCTTATCCTATCCTACACACTCTCATGATCATCCAAAAAAATATAAGATGGGAGTGAAAGCTAACTTGTATGATAATCATGCATAGTACAACAAGGAAGTGGGATTCAAAATGAATGTTGCAAAGGAACCTAACCTTTGGAAAAGGGAGTATCACATAAAAGTTCAATCAACTCCAAGTTTGTAAGATAGGTTATAGGAACACAATGGGAAAACAAAACAACAAAGTGAAGATCTTAGTGTAGATCTAACATAAAGATATGATTGTTATAACACAACTCATGTAGCTAATATAATCCCTATTCGGAACCTCATATTATTAGCTTCAATCAAGCTAGACCCTATGTTCGGGTGGGGGTTGATAAAATCTAGATTGTCATTTCCCTTATCATTCTAGGATTTAACGTGATGAATATTACTTTTTCTTGCATTTATAGATAATTTCCCTCTTTTTGTAACCTTACAACTTTTTATAGGAAAATAACAGGTGCATAGTATTCCCATCAGTTGTGAGGAGTTAGAAACTGATGGTCATCAGGGCAGGATTACATGAGACTGATGTGGGATAACAGGAGGTCATCAATTCATATTTTAATGAAAGAACCTAAATTTATTGCACCAAAAACTACTGTTACACAAGGCCCAGGATTTCCATTGATGGTCATAGACTTATGGGAGGTTTATCTTCCTTAACATTGAAGACTTTTTCAAAATAGATTGATGTGTGATCTACACTTTAGCACCTATGCTTGATCAGAACTCTTGCACTGATGTTTGATCCTCCAGTGTCAATTGATGCTTCATCAACGAGCCATCCATCGATGACTGGTCTGATAGATTCCAATGATGGTCGGTCTACATCCAAGCAATGATAGAGTAGTAGGTCCTCAACTAAAAAAAGGTTACATGCTTCACAAAGTTATGCCCATCCTACTACATACCAATGGAATGTCTATATACACAATCAACAAAGGAGAATCACATAGTATATTGATGGGTGGCCTACAATTTTCCATTGATGGAAGTATTGTGACTCGTTGTACTCCAATGAAATCTTTGCAAATTATTTTTCTGCTAAGATTAGTTAAGAGCATGCCTTGAGGCACATGCCCTATGCTTGGAGTGTGAAAGAAAATGATCTCAGTGTGTAGGTACCCTGAGTCTAGGACATTCCCTATAAATAGGGGTCCCTAGCCTTCAAAGGAGGCATTTCATTTATTGTGATGAAGGGATTCTGATGTGCACAAATCATATCATCTTTTGGATCATGTTTGGTTGCATATCCATGTTGTTTTGACTCAATTATCACTATCATTCATGCTAGATTCTATATTTTTAGCTATTCTTACTTGTCTCATGGTTTGTATTGTAGGTACTACATATTGCAATGAAATTATGAGTAATATATCATATTATCTCTTATTGGATCACTCCTCAAGTATCTACATATTTTGGGGTTCAAAATTGCACAAATACCACTTTTTACAGCATGTAAATCGGACCTACACACTGAAAGTTATGAGCAAAATACACAACAGCCCAGAACAGCGAGGTGCACGCCGTGCACCTGGGAATTTCAGGCAGATAAAAGTTTCTGGAAAGTTGCACGGCGTGCACCTGGGAGCCAAAAGTTTCTGGAAAGTTGCACGGCGTGCATTTCTAAAGTGCACGTCGTGCACAGTGTATTATGGAGCAAACCGAAAGTTTCTGGAAAGTTGCACGGCGTGCATTTCCAAAGTGCACGTCGTGCACCTGGCAGTTTCAGCATTTTGTAAAATACGAGTTTTTGTTTAAAACGAAGGGGGAACTTAATGGGCGGTTATGCCCGGTCATTTGTGTTAGTTCCCTCATCCTAGAGCAAGCCTAGAGCATAGGAGGGCGATTTTGAGGGGAAAGGAGTCCATTTCTTCTTCTCTTCTTCTCCATTGTCTTCTCCAAAGTGCAGCCAAGCTTCCCCAACTTCGTGCAGCTTCTCGGGAGAGGAGCCAGTCCGTTTTGGAGCAGCTTTAGGAGTGGAATTTCGTCCCCAAGATGAAATTCTACTTCTCTTGAGTTACACTTTCAATTCTCCTAGCTTTTCCTTCTCTAAACCATGTTAAACTCTGAAAATTCTGTAGCATTTCTGCAATACATGATCATGGACGAGTAGAATCCGAATCTTGGACATGGGAGAGTAACTCCCATGTCATAGCTTGTATGAACATATGAATTTCATACTAAATGTTAGTTTCTTGCATGTTCCAAGAGTTGTTTCAGATCTGAAATGCTTGTTTGTGTGATTGGCCATCATACTTGCATGTTTTATGCTTTCTTTCATAATCTGAGAAGATGTGTTTGAGAGTATGGAGTTACTCTTTTGGCAACTTGTCCTTGACCACGAGAGTGGCTGGGATTATGTTGAGGAGCAAGGTTTGTGATTTGAAATGAAATACATACACGAGAGTGATGTATGGAGTTAAAATCATCACCACTTCACCGGGAGGTGAGTGATGACTACAAACCTCCTTTGCAAGCTAATTAACATGTTTAAATTCGTATTTTAATATAAGCTATGATGTGATAGTGAAATCCCAAGTCTAAGATCCTTCCAAATCTGAATCTTAACCTTTATTAAGTGATAATTTACTGTTTTGTTTTAAATCTATAATTTAGTTGTTCTAATCCAATCATCTTGTGTACAACGATCTAGATTATTGAAAATCATAACTCTTGCGCCTAACTAACCAACGCTCCTTGTGTTTGACCTCGACTACAACTACTCTCGTATACTTGCGGGATATAGCTAGTTGAGTAAAAGATCATTCTTATGATTGAAACTCATTAGTGTAAACAACCAACAAGTTTTTGGCGTCGTTGTCGGGGAGCATCGGTATTCCTGTTAGAGTAAGAGTTGTTGATAAGTAAATGAGACTAGATCACAACCTTCATATCCACCATCATATCCATAAATCATAATTCATCATGATCATCATAATTTGTTGTATTTTCCATGTTTGTTTTTGTATCTCACTCACCTTGTTTATTTGTAGGAGCATATGGGGTGTTCATAAGAAGATCCTTGAACCGTGCATATCTCTACATTCAGAAAATGAACACATCGTTTGCAGCCCTCGCGGAGCAAGGAGTGAAGCCCAAACATGTATGGAGGAATCACAACCCACACAACCATCATCCATGTCACCATCATCTAAACAACATTCACCCATGCCACCTACATCCATACCACCATCAATCACACCTAATTCACCGCCATCATATATACCATCAACACCCATACCACATTCTTCCACACCCTCATATACACCACCACCATCTATGCCACATCTACCTAATCCTCTAGATTCACATGAAGAACTAGTCAAGGAGGATGACCTTCCTCTTAAGTACTACTTTGGTACAGCTGCAATGCACATGAGTGGGCCTATTAATATTTCAGAATTTGAGGCAGAGGAGTTTTCTATCAGCCCATCCATCATATAATTGCTACAGTTGAATGCATTTGGAGGGACACCAATGGAGGATCCAAACCTCCACATTGCTGAATTTCTATAGTTGCTAAGCACCATAAAGATATATGGTGTTCCTACTGATGGGATACACCTAATTCTTTTTCCATTCTCTCTTAAAGATAGAGCCAAGGCATGGCTCTATACTTTGCCAAAGAAGTCAATCAGCACTTGGGAGGAGCTTCTAAAGGTCTTTTTGGCAAGATATTTTCCACCTAGCAAAACTTTGCAGCTAAGGAGTCAACTCATCAATTATTCTCAAAGGGATGGAGAGACCTTGTATGATACATGGGAGAGGTTCAAAGATCTTCAACATCTTTGTCCACATCATGGTCTAAGCAATTGGCTTCTATTGCAATCTTTCTATAATGGTTTGTGCTACAATACAAGGATGTCTATTGATGCAGCTGCAAATGGAGCTCTAATGAACAAATCTTATAGAGAAGCCTATGCTATTATTGAAGATATGGCAGAAAATCATTGCCAATGGAGTTTGGCTACAAGCTACCACCCATCCTTTTCACATACTACTTCCAAAATGCAAGTGGAAGATCACATGGTTGATGCTATAGACTTGATTGCAGCAAGGCTAAACACTTTGTCACAAAGGTTTGAGAATCTAAGCACACAACTAATTCAAACAGCCAACAATATTTGTGATGCATGTGGGTTGCTTGGACACTCATCTTCTACATGTTATGCTTCTTCTATTTATTCTCCAATGGGCTACACTCCATCGGGCTTCTATAGCAATGCAAACCCAGATTTCATTCAGCCACAACAACCACAAGTAACTTCTAGATTAGATTCCATGCTTGCCACATTTATTTCAGTTCAAATGCAACAAAATGAGGAGTTCCATCAACAAAGACAATCAATGAAGAGTGCCATTTTCCAACTCTCTTCTAAGGTGGAGACTATAGTCACTCATGTACACATCTTGGAGAAACAAATTTCCTAGCAAGCTCTTCCTAACAAAGAAGCATTTCCACCTTTCTTGCCTAGTCCACCGGAGATGAATCCTACATATTTCATGTCAGTGACATTGAAGAATGGAGTTGTTATAGAGGTATATCCTTCAAAGTATGATAATGTTGATACCCATGACGATTATGAAGTTGCAACTAAAGGGGAGAAAGCTACAATACATGCTCTACATGTTGATTCTTCAAGCAATCCACATGTCCTTCCTCCTCACATTCTAGATGACACATTGCTTTATAATGAGAAAACTCTTCCCAACTCATATTTTGATGATGCTTCAAAAGAGAATGAAAAGACAAATCATATTGGCATACAAAAGACTATTCTTGCTGCAGCTCATAGGTGCTTTCGCTTGCCCCAAATCAAGGACATATTTTCAAGGAGGCATCAATCTTTAGCATAACAATTTCCAGCTGCAAATCAGAGCACCGGTCCTCCATGGACTTTGATGTTTCCACCATGATGAGGTACCCGGTTGCAACCTTTTTAGTTTGAGTTATGCAGTGAGGACACTGCAGATTTCAAGCTTAGGGGGGAGAAACCAGATGGTAACCTAGTTCTTTTAGCTTTTCCCTTTCATGTTATTTGCTTCTTGTCATTTGCTTTTGTTTTGTGTTCACATTTCAGTCATTGTTTTCAATTCTCCTCTTCTGGTGGCAAATCTAGTATGATATGAGGTTTATCTTTTATATGTGGATAGAACTCCTATGCTTAACAGATTGTCCTCTTTTGATGAGAAATATCATTTGGAGAAATTGTAAAAGGCATGCATTAATCAAATGAAACCTTTTGGCCATCAACATGTGCTTAACCTTAGTTTATGCTTCTAGCCTAAACATTCATCTTTCACATCCTTGATTTCTTAAAACATGTAATGTTTCAATTTTTTTTTGAGTAAATCAACTTTACAACATCATTTGGAATACGAGATGCCCTTGCCAAGCCCTTAGTGCATTTTCAACCACTCTTTCAATGAAAAATTTTCAAATCAAATGAATGAAATCTAGCTAATGTTGCAATTTAGTTGACTCTCCTATCTTTTGAAAAAAAAATTAAAATTTCTTTTGTCTTATCTCATCTTTATACCCCATAAAAGATGGCTAAACCACCCACATATCATGCTAGCCTAGTGTAAGTCCGATCTGGCCACGATGGTTAGGTGGTATGTCTTAAAAGAGGGTAAAATACCCCAACCGACATTCCACGTGTGCATAAGCCTACATTAGCAGCCGAGTGTCGGAACTCATAATCCATTATCATATCATTTTTGGGAAAGAAGGAGAGTACAACTAAAATTGTCAATTTTAACTAAGATTTCATCATTTGTATCCTTAATAGTTGAGAGTTTGAGTTGCACATCCACTAATTGCTTGGCTTGGTCATCCAAATTCTACTTAGTGTTGTTTAATTGATTGATTCATTTAATTGTGACCACCCCTGCTGAACTAAAAAATCTCTTTCTTGGGTGTTTAAGTTGAATTGATGGCTATGAGAATAAACATGTTGATCATGGTTGGTTTGGTCTTATACACATCTTTCATTTCATTTGATCTATGCATGGACTTGACAATTCTTCATTCATGTTTCTATGCTCCTTTTGCTTGAGGACAAGCAATGGTTTAAGCTTAGGGGTATTTGATGTGCACAAATCATATCATCTTTTGGATCATGTTTGGTTGCATATCCATGTTGTTTTGACTCAATTATCACTCTCATTCATGCTAGATTCTATATTTTTAGCTATTCTTACTTGTCTCATTGTTTGTATTGTAGGTACTACATATTGCAATGAAATTATGAGTAATATATCATATTATCTCTTATTGGATCACTCCTCAAGTATCTACATATTTTGGGGTTCAAAATTGCGCAAATACCACTTTTTACGGCATGTAAATCGGACCTACACACTGAAAGTTATGAGCAAAATACACAACAGCCCAGAACAGCGAGGTGCACGCCGTGCACCTGGGAATTTCAGGCTGATAAAAGTTTCTAGAAAGTTGCACGCGTGCACCTGGGAGCCAAAAGTTTCTGGAAAGTTGCACGGCGTGCATTTCCAAAGTGCACGCCGTGCACAGTGTATTATGGAGCAAACCGAAAGTTTCTAGAAAGTTGCACGGCGTGCATTTCCAAAGTGCACGCCGTGCACCTGGCAGTTTCAGCATTTTGTAAAATACGAGTTTTTGTTTAAAACGAAGGGGGAACTTAATGGGCGGTTATTTCCGGTCATTTGTGTTAGTTCCCTCATCCCAGAGCAAGCCTAGAGCATAGGAGGGCGATTTTGAGGGGAAAGGAGTCCATTTCTTCTTCTCTTCTTCTCCATTGTCTTCTCCAAAGTGCAGCCAAGCTTCCCCAACTTTGTGCAGCTTCTCGGGAGAGGAGCCAGTCCATTTTGGAGCAGCTTTAGGAGTGGAATTTCGTCCCCAAGACGAAATTCTACTTCTCTTGGGTTACACTTTCAATTGTCCTAGCTTTTCCTTCTCTAAACCATGTTAAACTCTGAAAATTCTGTAGCATTTCTGCAATACATGATCATGGACGAGTAGAATCCGAATCTTGGACATGGGAGAGTAACTCCCATGTCATAGCTTGTATGAACATATGAATTTCATACTAAATGTTAGTTTCTTGCATGTTCCAAGAGTTGTTTCAGATCTGAAATGCTTGTTTGTGTGATTGGCCATCATACTTGCATGTTTTATGCTTTCTTTCATAATCTGAGAAGATGTGTTTGAGAGTATGGAGTTACTCTTTTGGCAACTTGTCCTTGACCACGAGAGTGGCTGGGATTATGTTGAGGAGCAAGGTTTGTGATTTGAAATGAAATACATACACGAGAGTGATGTATGGAGTTAAAATCATCATCACTTCACCGGGAGGTGAGTGATGACTACAAACCTCCTTTGCAAGCTAATTAACATGTTTAAATTCGTATTTTAATATAAGTTATGATGTGATAGTGAAATCCCAAGTCTAAGATCCTTCCAAATCTGAATCTTAACCTTTATTAAGTGATAATTTACTATTTTGTTTTAAATCTATAATTTAGTTGTTCTAATCCAATCATCTTGTGTACAACGATCTAGATTATTGAAAATCATAACTCTTGCGCCTAACTAACCAACGCTCCTTGTGTTCGACCTCGACTACAACTACTCTCGTATACTTGTGGGATATATCTAGTTGAGTAAAAGATCATTCTTATGATTGAAACTCGTTAGTGTAAACAACCAACAGATTCCCAAGTCTAGATTTTCATTGACCCCCATCGATAGGCAAGGACTACAATCATAACCTTATTGATCCCTACTTCCACATGTGTCATCATCCATCTTTGAGAGGAGAAGGATTGCAGAGGCCATCGTCTCCTTGACCATTGCCATCCTCCAAAAGAGGAGGTCTTCATTGACCTCCAGTACCCCTCTTGATACTATTTTGTTGTGTTTCCTCCTTACTCCACATTGCTCATCCCTTTCCATTTTTCTTGGTATGGCCTTCATTGTTTGTGAATTTGTATTGTCATTTGTAAATATGTGTGGCTAGACACTTTAACTTAGGTGGGGAGTATCCACTAAGGCCCTCCCAACATGTAGATATTCATATTCCATTGGATGTATATACGTGTAGCAATGTTTATATCCTTACTCTTATTCACAAATGCATCACTTGCATGATTAGCTACCATCTTGTCATGTGTGTTTTCTAATGCCTCAAAGGAATAGAATTAGATCAAAATTGGAGTTAAGGAGTGATGTGAATGTATGAAATTTAGATCACTAGATATAATGATCATATGTTTGTATGTTTGAATGTTTGTCTGTCATCTCAAGAGAGACATATATCTATAATTTAGATCTAGCCTGATCTCAAGAGAGGAGGGAACACATACTAATGATGATTTCCCCTAAACTACATTGAGGGTATCCAATTGGTATGAGTGTTTACATGTTGGTGAGTGTTCTTAGTTTGTGAAATTGAATCCAAGTTCTATCTATATATCAAAATACACCCAAAAAGATCTAGTTTTGCATTCTTGATTTAGTTTTATTTACTTTTGTTTTGTTTTTATTTGGTTACCTTGATCTGTAAGAAATGTTTAATCTACCTTTTGGATCAACTTAGATAAACAAAGGCTTCAATCCAAAAATATTTTATCACCCATGTCCCTATGTTTGGGCCCATTTACTACTTAGGACCATGTATCATCATTGCAGGCTTTTAAGTTATTTGGTATAAATTTAAAGTTCAATTACTTCTTATTTGTCTCTATTTGTACGTATGAAATATAGGTCATCAACTTTTGGCACCGTTGTCAGGGATAAAGCAATCAACAAATTTTAAGGACCCAACGTCTACTTAGGCTTCATCAGTGACGTTCAGTCAGTAGTAGACAAAATTGTACAACTTGTTAATTTGACTGCACTAAATCTTAAAAGTTTATTTAGCATGTCTAGTATCTTACCTTAGCTAATAAAATATTTTTAGGTACTTAGTGTGACTTGTTGGGTCTAGGGATCTAGAGGAGGGTGAATAGAGCTTCAAAATTCTCACAAGAATAGTTAGATCTTAAAATTATATCAATTGAAACCTAAAGCTTAAGTACAATTCGAAGTCCTATCTAAGCAAGAAAAGTAATGATGAGAGAGATTGAAACATCCTCTTTGACAAGGTGGTTAGAGTAGTTACAATCTCCAAACTAGGAGATAGTCAATCCACTACCTAGAGAGGTTAACCTCTAGGACTTTGCAACCCATGTATACTTATATTCCATCATAAGAGATATAAGGAGATCACCATACACCCAAGGACTTACCTACTCAAGACAAGAGTCCTTCACCTACACAAGGACTTACCCACTTGATCAAGATGTCTTCATCCTTCAACAAGGACTTACCCACACTTGCATCAAGTCTTTGGCCTTGAAGGAATTACCCACTCTTCTTGAATCTTCGCCTTGCTCTTCTCCTTCACCTGGAGAAGATCTTCACCTCTTCTTCAACCTTGAAGAAGATCAGCAGCTTCACCTTTACTCGGAGTAGCTTGCTTCAACCTTTGCTCTTTGAGAAAGAGGGTTGGGAAGATGGAAGGAATGAGAGCTTTATAAGTACATGGAGGTATCTCTCTTACAACATGTGTAACTCACTCATAATCATGAAATGCTTTATAAATGAGAGAGAGAAAGGGGCTCAAAGGGTTGTAACACAATCAACTATAGCAAGGACCAAGGATAGCATGAATAAGCAAACTTGGAATGAACTCCAAGGGGTCCTCTTTATAGTTGGGGGCGTTCCTTTGAGTGTGGGATCACTTAAGAATGAAAAATAGTCATTTTACAACTTGCAAAGGATCTATTTTTGTTTAAAACAACTCTCCAGTGGTTATAATCACTTTTTCTGTGTTTTCCGTACTGTACATTCGGTCGAGTTTCAATAAAGATAACTCAACCGATCCACTAACCGGCAAAGCTAGTTTTCAAACTATCGATCGAGTTTGTTGTGGGAAACTCGACCGATGATTCAAAATCATTTTTGGTCAGTGAGTCGGTCGGTCAAGTTTTGTGAGTGTACAACTCGACCAATTGATCATTTCAAAAAATCCATCATTGGATCGGTCAAGTTTCCAACTCGACCAACAAAGTTGTTGTGACAAATTTTCCAAAATGATTTTTGAGTGACCAAATGTTGGAATTAAGTGTCCCTAGTTTTTTCTCATCTTAGTTACAATTCATATCACCAATACAAGTGATTACAAAAATAATCTAAGGTGGTTTGGAGTGATTTCCCAAATTGCACACTTGCATTGCTTTTGACTTGAACTTGGACAAGCTAAGGCTTGTGTAAATTGATCCTTTTCATGTATCTAAAGCCGGAAATCAATCTTGAACAAACATATTAGATACATAGGAACGGAGTGGTTAAGTCATTATCAAAATATGGACAATGTATCACTCTCAAGTCAACATTCTCCCCCTTTTTGACAATGACAAACCATTCGTCAACATATTGAAAAGGATATGAAAAGTTATATCTTAGCCTTGTGAAGTGCAAGGGGATTCAAAATTTTCACAATGTCAATTGCTCCCCCTCAATATATGCTCACTCTTACCTACATAGTTAGTATTTCTACATAAAGCAATATAACATATATATACTATATGGTCCTTTAGCAAGTCACATGATAAAGCATATATTGAACAAGAAAATGATCACATAGGTAATAAAAACAATATGGTTGAACTTCAAAAAATTGAACCTATATCCCCCTTTTGGAATTATCAAAAAGTAAGGGGGTAGAAGAGCACATAAATAGGCCTTCTCCAAGCACAACCAAAACATACATCCATAAGGTAAAACATGCAACGTCATAGCATACATCAAATAGAGATGAGAGAAACAAGCAATCTCAGTTATAATCAAAAATATGGGAAATATGGCACCAACTCATGAGATATAGCAATCAAAGAGTAAGTGTACATATGATTAAAATTACAACACAGAAATCATGTCCTCAAAACAACTACAAGCCAAAATGATGAACAACATGATGATAGAAATAGTACAGCTCAGAAAATGTGCCCAGATGTTTTCAGTACAAATAGCCTAGAAAGATATATATGATCAACATCTACATACTAGAAACTAATACATCTAAATGTCTAGGCTATCTATGTCCAAGGCACCATCATTTGCATCAACAACATCATCAAAGGCTTCAGGCTCATAGTTATCATCATCATCTAAAGGTGTAGCAGAGGTAGCAATGTCACCTTCATCATGAGAGACACCAGCAGAGCCATCAGAACCATCCTCGCCATCATCCTTAGATGCCTCTCCATCAGCAACAGTAGCTTCCTCATCATCTTGATCCGGCATCTCCTCATCTACAGAAGGACCAAAGCCATGACCGGGCCACATGGCATTTTGCTCAGCCCAAGACATACCAAGATCGTGTAATTCTTGAGCTTGAGGAAAAGTAGGAGCATAAGTGCCAAGTCCTGCAAGCAAGGTAGCTAAAGGACTAGTAGGGAGAGGTTGCACAGTAGGGTGAGGTTGCACAACAGGGGTAGATCCACCAATAGCAAAGGGTGTAGCAGTAGAAGCAGCAGGTGGAGGGGTTGGGTAAAAGTGATTGTATGCATTGGATGCATAATCACCTCCTGGGTAGGGCTGGTAGGTAGGGTAAGGATGGGAACAGGATAGGTTCATGGTAGACATGATAGCACAGAGATCTTGATGCATATACTCCTAAACCTGAAGGTTATACGTCTGTTGATGCATCATGTAACCCATGAGGGTTTCATTTGATACATGAAAAGAGGTGCAGGTAGGTTGGGATGATCGAGGAGGTGGAGGTGCACAGGTGGAGGTGGAGGCTCAAGGTGTGGTAGAGGAAGGGGTAGGAACACTCTTATGAATTGTGGTCTCACTTATGCAAACTCCTTTTTGAGAAGATTTGTAATGAAAGTCATGAAAAAGAGATTTGCTAGTGGTAGACTGAAACAGACAACAAATCAGGGTTGGGTAGGGTGGGTGGGTTCCTCGGGAGTTCTTTCTAGAGTCAAAGTAGGTCATGTGGTGGAGGACATATCTAGCCCCACTTAACTCTAATGTTCTTCAAGATAATGATCAAAATCATTGTGGTATTCTCTACAATTTCAGTTTGGTTGTTCTTTGGATGAATATTGTAGTTGACTACCAGGGTGAGTATGTGGTTTTTTAAGTTTAAGGTAGAGGAGGGAAGGGTAGACTTCTTCCTATAGGGAAACTGAGGCTTCTTCAAGAATTTATGTATGTCAGGGAGAGTGATATCATATTTCTTGTAGAAGGCCTCAGGGTCTAGGAGGTCAAAATACTCAAGGTAATCCTTCCTCCATGTGTCAGTCACCTCAGTACCAAAGAAAAAGATGTTCAAGGTATCCTTAGAGACTTGGAATTTCTTCTCAGCAATCATGGAAGTAAGAACTACTTGAGCATTTGGCGGGGGCACAAGAGTGTCGTAATTCCATTGCAAATTTGCATAGAATTCATGAACGGATTTGGTTCTTGTGATGGAATTGTGATAGCATGTGCGTTCAACACTCAAGGCGGAGAGGTGATGGTCGTACAACAACTTGGTGACTTGATCAATGAACTATTGTCTATGTGGGCGTGGCTTAAACAAGGAACAAAACGGAAAGGGGTTTCTAGGAAGGAGCTCCTTGTACCTATTTAGAGCATCATTACAGACAAATAAGGTATCATCAAAGGGTATAAGGTGCGAGTTGGAGGAGGAGGATGGTGCTCCGGATGCGGCGGCCCTCTTTCTCCTATTTGAAGCCATGGAGGCGAAATAAGAAGATTGAGAGTTCAAAAATGTAGAAAACACCACCAAGATCTGACCAAACACCTAGGGTTGATGAGAAAGAGGTCTAGGAAGGTTGAGTAAGGGCATGCTAGGGCTAGGAAGAGGATGGTCAGGGCTAGGGTTGAGAGATTGAGGGAGCTGGAGAGTGAATCGGTCAATTTTCTATAGTTGAGAGGGAGAAAAGTCGACCGAACCACACTTAAGTTTGCTCTAGCCCAGCCATTAGTCGAGTTCTATGACTGAGAAACTCGACCGAATGGCTTTTTACAAAGCCTTCAGCCACGGATCGGTCAAGTTGGCAACTCGACCGATGGTCAACCTGAACCAACATTAGAAATTTTAATTTCTAGCCATAAGAGTGCATTATTAAATTTATTTTTCTAGTCTATTTTGCATTTTAAACATACTTCGGCACATATCACTCATCATCGGGTATTATTTTGTGATAAAACAAGTATTTGACATAAATACCCAAAACAAGCAAAAAATAAGGCATATGAACATGAAAAGTTTAGCACTTTAGCAAGCAAGGGTGATCAAGACATAAGCAAAGCATATAGGATAGATAACGACTAGCTAAAAGGCATATCAGATTCATCCAAGTAGTAATAAGAAGTTTAGATCTAATGGAATTAAATTTCTCTCTATCTAGAGGTTTAGTGAAAATGTCTGCCAATTGATTTTCTGTGTCCACATGCTTGATATAGATATCCTTTTTGGCAATGTGACCATGAAGAAAATGATGATGAACCTTTATATTCTTGATTCTACTATGCAATATAGGATTATAAGATAAATTTATTGTACTAGTATTATCACAATAGATAGGAGAAGCATCAAAATGAATGTCAAAGTCTTGGAGCATTTGCTTCACCCATAGGACTTGGGCACAACAACTCTCAGCTACAATGTATTCAGCCTTGGTGGTTGATAATGCCATTGTGCTCTATTTCTTGGAGAACTAAGACACCAAGAATTGTCCTAGGAGAAAGCAAGTGCCACTTTTACACTTTCTATCAATTAAGCATCATGTGTAATCCACATCACTATAAGTTGTAAGAGTAAAGTCTCTTGACTTGGGATACCATAGTCCAAAGCTTGGAGTTTTGTCTAGGTACCTTAAAATCCTCCTAACAGCTATAAGATGTGATTTCTTGGGATTTATTTGAAAGCGAGCACACAAGCCAACACTAAAGATTATATCAGGTCTAGAGGTAGTTAAATAAAGTAAACTTCCAATCATACCTCTATAGATCTTCTCATCTACCTTCTCACCTTCTTCATCTTTATCAAGTTTGGCGGTGTTTGACACGGGGGTGTCCATTGGCTTGGTTTTCTCCATCCCAAAGCACTTCAGTAGCTCACTTGTGTACTTGTTTTGTTTGATGAAGTTCCCATCTTTAGTTTGCTTGATTTGAAATTCGAGGAAGAATGTTAGCTCACCCATCATGCTCATCTCGAACTCATTTCATAATATCACTAAATTCCTTGCAAAGATCGAGACTAGTTTTGCCAAAAATGATATCATCAACATAAATTTGAATGATAAGAATATTGTTAGAAGTGTGTTTGAGAAACAAGGTAGAATTTACTTTGCCCATGATATACCCATGATCTAACAAAAATTTCTTTAATTTCTTATACCAAGCTTGAGGTGCTTGTTTGAGTCCATAGAGAGCTTTTTGCAACAAATAAACATGGTTAGGTAAACTATCATGTTCAAAGCCTGGGGGTTGTGCAACATACACTTCCTCCTCAATTTGTACCATTCAAAAATGAACTTTTAACATCCATTTGATAAAGAAGAAAGTTTTTATAACTAGTAAAATCAAGAAACATACAAATGGACTTAATTCTATCTATAGGTGCATATGTTTCATCAAAATCTATACCTTCATGTTGATTGTATCCTTGAGCCACTAATCTTGCTTTGTTCCTTACCACCTTGTCGCTTTCATCTAGCTTGTTGTGGTAGACCCACTTGGTGCCAGTGATCTTTCTATCACTTGGTCTTGGCACTAGGGTCCACACTTTGTTCTTCTTGAATTGCTCTAATTCTTCTTGCATGGCTAAGATCCATTCATCATCCCAAAGAGCTTCTTTGACGTTCTTTGGCTCGAGTTGTGAGATGAAGGCACTATTGGCTTGTTCTTTATTGAAGGCAGTTCATGTCTTCACTCTTTCAAATGGGTCACCTAAAATCAGCTCTTACGGATGATTCTTTGCAAAGTAGGGAGTTGGATCCTTCTTCCCTTCATCTTTCTCTTCTTCTTTAGTAACTATCTCTTTTCCCTTTTGGGTGATGTTGATTTCTTTTAGGATAGGAATTACCTCTCCTGCAACATCACCATTTAGAACAATATCTTTCAGAATAGAAGGGTTAGTCTCAATAAACTTAACATTAATCAATTCTTCTACTTTAGTAAGATCAACATTAAACACTCTATAAGCCTTGCAAGTAGTGCTATAGCCAAGAAAGAAAGGCTTGTAAAATTTTAGATCATACTTTTCGAGAGAATCTTTCATATTCAAAACAAAACAAGGACATCTAAAAACATGAAAGTACTCAATAGAAGGCTTCCTACCACACCATATCTCATAGGGGGGTTTCTTCAAATAAGGATGCGTGAAAACTCGATTTTGCACAAAGCATGAGTAACTAACGGCTTCAGCCCAAAACTATTTTGCAGTGCCATACTCTAAAAGCATGGTCCTAGCCATTTCCTATAGTGACCTATTCTTCCTCTCTACAACCCCATTTTGTTGACGTGTTCAAGGTAAAAAGAAGTTATGTGAATAGCCATATTCTTCACAAAAACATTCAAAAAGATCATTTTCAAATTCTCCCCCATGATCACTATGGATGGAAATAATCCGGCAAGAAACTTTGTTCTCAACCCGTTTACAAAAACTAGATAAAACATCAAGCATATCACTTTTGGAAATGAGGAAGAAAGTCCAAGTATAATGAGAGAAATCATCGACAATAATAGGACAATACTTGGAACCACAAAGTGATTGAGTTCGTATTGGTCCAAATAGATCAATATGGAGAATTTCAAGATCTCTATTAGTACTAAGGACTCCTTTGGAATTGAAGGAGGACATGGTTTTCTTTCCTTGGGTACAAGGTTGCCATTCATCATCCTTTTCAAAATCCAATTTGGGAAGTCCCTTGACCAAGTCCTTTTTGATCAACTTCTTCAACTGATGCATATTTACATGAACAAGGTCGGCCTCTAAACATAGGGCTTTAGTCAAATAAGAATCTTTCTCAAGAGAAATAGAATCAACATCATTAATAGGCAAAATAGGTCTAGACAATAAATTATTAAATTGACCAAGAAACCTAGCATTCAGATTTAAGCAATTGAATTTCTTTAAGATAAGCATCCCTCTCATCTTACGAGCATCAACAATAAGCTTGAATTCAGCATTTTCAATTTTAAGTGTCTTAAGATCATTTAGGCACTTTTGGTTATCTTCCTTAAGAGATTCAATGTTCTTAAGGTAAACCATTCTCTACTTCAACTCCATTGTATTGGAGCTCAAGATCAAGAAATTGGCCTTGCAAGTTATCAATGCTCTCAAGATGAATTTTCTCATTTTGCTCAAGAATCTCAAGTTTAGCATACAAATCATCAATAATTTTTCCTAACCTCTTCCTTTTATATTTGTACTTAGAAAAAGAAGAATGGGTAGAAACAAACATGTCAATAAGATTTTCATTAGCTAACTCATGCAAGCTTACCTCACTTACCTCACCAATATATTCACTTGTAGAGGCCATGAGTGCAAGGTAGAACTCTCCATGTTCATCAGAGCTTAAGCCACTAGAGGATGATGCTTCCCAAGCTGCATGAGATGCATTATTGTGTCTCCTCTCCTTCTTTTACTTCCTCTTGTACTTGCTGTCTTTCTTGTACTCTTCCTCCTTCTTGGAGATGCTCTTGTGGTGTGACTTTCTTGATTTTGGACATTCACTCCTGTAGTATCCCTTTTGACCACACTTGTAGCACTTGAGGTAGAAGAGGAAGAATGCTTTCCCTTGGAGTAGTTGGCTTCATGCTCACTAGGGCCATCAACTTCACTAGAGGAGGAGGGAGAGGTCCGGAAAGCAAGTTGTTGTTGAAGGATGACAACCTCCACTTGAGCTTTGAAGGCACTATCTTTGATCTTTCTTGCTTCCTTCTCTTCTTTCTTGGCTTCCTCTTCTTTCTTGTCAAGTCTTGGCTCATGAGCTTGTAGATTGCCAATGATCTCTTCGGTTGGAATGTCACCAAGACTTCTCACTTGTTCAATGGAGGTCACCTTTGACTCCCATCTTTGGTAGAGACCTCGAGATCATTGATTTGATTGCTTCTCTATCCAAAGTGTGTCCCAAAGCAGCTAGGCCATAGATCATTATTTTGAACCTAGAGTACATCTCGGCAACTCCTTTTTTATTCTCTATCTTGAAGTTCTCTAGGAGGCTACTCAACATGTAGATCTTTGCCTCCTTCACTTGCTTTGTGCCTTCATAGGTGATGCACAAATTATCCCATATCTCATAGGTTGTATCCCATGAGGAGATGTGTTTGAACTCTGTTGGGGTGAGGGTTGTATAGAGGATGCTAATTCTTTATCATTGAGTTGGGTATCTTTTAGAGTAGCTTCATTCCATGTTGACACAGCTCCTATTGGCTCCTTGTATGGTGTGATCATCACCTTCCACATATCAAAGTTCATCCCTTGAATGTAGAACTGCATATACCTTTTCTAATAGAGGAAGTTGGTGTCGTCGAAAACCAGAGGATGCATGGAGAAGCCTACCTCTAGGTTGAGTGAACCAAGTAGGTTCTCACCCATCTTCTCTTCTTGTGGGAGATTGTAGTTGAAGATCCTTGGCTTTGATACCACTTGTTGGATCTAGGGCTCTAGAGGGGGGTGAATAGATCTTCAAAATTCTCACACGAATAGTTATACCTTCAAATTATATCAATTGAAACCAAAATCTTAAGTACAATTTGAAGTCCTATCTAAGAAAGAAAAGCAATGATGAGAGAGATTGAAACATCCACTTGGACAAGGTGGTTAGAGTGGTTCCAATCTCCAAACTAGGAGAAAGTCAATCCATTACCTAGAGAGGTCAACCTCTAAGACTTTGCAACCCATGTATACTTATATTCCATCATAAGAGATACAAGGAGACCACCATACATCCAAGGTATTACCTACTCAAGATAAGAGTCTTTCACCTACACATGGACTTACCCACTTGATCAAGATGTCTTCAGCCTTCAATGAGGACTTACTCACATGTGCATCTAGTCTTTGGCCTTGAAGGAATTACCCATTCTTCTTGAATCTTCACCTTGATCTTCTCCTTCACCTGGAGAAGATCTTCACCTATTCTTCAACCTTGAAGAAGACCAACAGCTTCACCTTCACTCAGAGTAGTTTGCTTCAACCTTTGCTCTTTGAGAAAGGGGATTAGGAAGATGGAAGGAATGAGAGATTTACAAGAACATGGAGGTATCTCTCTTACAACATGCCTAACTCACTCATAATCACAAAATGATTTGTAAATGAGAGAGAGAGAGAAATGGGCTCAAAGGGTTGTAACACACTTAACTATAGCAAGGACCAAGAATAGCATAAATGACCAACTAGGAATGAACTCCAAGGGGTCTTGTTAATAGCTAGGGGTGTTCCTTTGAGTGTGGGATCACTTAAGAATGAAAAATAGTCATTTTACAACTTGCAATGGATCTATTTTCATTTACAACAGCTCTCCCACAGTTATAATCACTTTTTCTATGTTTTCCATACAGAACATTCAGTCGGGTTTCAATAAAGATAACTCAACCGATCCACTAACCAACAAAGATAATTTTCAAACTATCAGTCGAGTTTGTTTTGGGAAACTCGATCGATGAGTCAAAATCAGTTTTGGTTCATGAGTCATTCAGTTGAGTTTTGTGAGTGTACAACCCGACGGGTTGATCACTTCAAAAAATCCATCACTGGATCGGTCGAGTTTCCAACTTGACCGACAAAGTTGTTGTGACAAATTTTCCAAAATGATTTTTGAGTGACCAAACATTGGAATTGTCCCTAATTTTTCTCATCTTAGTTACCAGTCATATCATCAATACAAGTGATTACAAAAATAATCTAAGGTGGTTTACAGTGATTTCCCCAATTGCACACTTGCATTGCTTTTTACTTGAACTTGTACAAGCTAGGGCTTGTGTAAATTGGTCCTTTTCATGTACCTAAATCTTGAAATCAATCTTAAACAGACATAGTAGATACATGGGAATGGAATGGTTGTCATTATCAAAATATGGACAATGTATAACTCTCAATTCAACATGACTCACTTTGTTCACAAAGAAATAAGCTACAGATACCCAAGGAAATGGAAATGAAAGTAGGAATGGGAACAACCCACCCCTACCATCACCACATGGGGTAGTTGGAGTAGGGGAAAACCCATAGTATGTCTCCTTTATCTTCATTCCTTGGCAGCAACATGTGCTTGAGATGAGGCAACATTTTGTTCCCCCAAGAATCAATGTTGCTAACTTTATGTTGAAGGAGTCTTCGTGATTATAATTCAATGCAAACTTTTAGAGGGAATCAATTTCAGGATAGTTCTTACCATCACATAAACTCCTTCAGGAATATTTTTGATACCTTGAAGATTAGTAGGGTTACTCAAGAGGTGATCTACTATAAGGCCTTGAATTCTCTATGATGTATAAAATGCATGTGTGGTACTAAACCTTGGAACATGTATGTAGCCAGAATTGGGAGGCCTTGGTTGATACTTCTGTTACTAAATTCTTCTCAGTCAGAAGATGATGATCTATAGAAACAAGATTAGTGGTTTAGATAGAAACTTGTAGAAATCCCAATCTATGCATGGGAGAGATACTAAGCATATTGAGAGATCGTCACCATCATGATTTTGATGAAGGATATTTACTTACTACTTTTTACAAAAGACTCACTCAGAGCAAAAGCACATCCATAAATGTAGCAAACATGAGTGACTTTATGGGACATGAATCAGAGAGCTACAAGGAGATCAATAGACAATATGGTTACACTACAAGTTGGATGGGATTATAAAGAGAACCAACTAGAAATGTTTCTATTATGGAAGCCCCTATGATTCAAAAGCCTTAGAAGCCCTCATTGTTAATCTTGAAAAAATATCCACAGACGTTCGTTCTCTGAAAGGAGACCAATATTAAGGGAATGTGTCATGTAGAAACCATAATGGAAGTGTGCTGCATGTGGGGAGAGAAGACTTGGATCCAAATACTATATATACACTCATGAGGAAGAATATAATCAAGATGGATCAGTATAAAATGTCTCATATGTCAATTACAAGAGACCAGATCACTGGGATATTCATATGGGAACAAAACTATAGCAGAGAAATTTCACATGATCAAGCAGCCCAACAATCCACCCTCTAACCACCTAGTTTTGGGAAAGAAGTGGACCACCTAGATTTTCTCATAACACCAACTTTCACAACCACTTTCAGAATTAGAACCAGAGTTGACCTAAACCCTATTTGATGGCTAAAATGTTCACTTTCGCAAAGAGGTAAGTTGAGATCAATGTCAAGTTAAATCTAAGAACTATTAACAACAACAATATATTAAGTGTGATGCATCCTGAAATGGGATGCATGACAGGGTAGATATCTGATCCGCAACTACATAACAAAATGATTGATCAATATCTTGTGAATCTATCAAATCTTATAAAGAACCCAGCTGGAAGGACCCCGTCCAACATAGAATGAAACCCAGTCGGTTGTGAAACTACTATGATAGCCACTCTTAGATCAGCAACTGTTCTTGAACCCATGACTACTATGGTTTGAAAAGAGATTGCCCCTATTCTTGACCATCAATTAGACACTATTGAGGTTGAATAGGAGAGAACCCATATTGCTATCCATGAGAAGGGAATATTCAAGGAGAAAAGAAAGGGAAAGAAGTCAAGTAAAATAAGAGGTTAGAATCTACTGAAAAACCAATTTCCAATAGATATCCATATTCTCCAACGATCCCCTTTCCCAATAAATCAATCAAATCTCATTTGAAGAAGAGATATAAGAAATTTATAGAAGTTGTGAATAAGATACACCTTAACATTTTGTTTCTAGATGTCAGTGAAGAGAAGCCAACCTATGCCAAATCCTTCAAGGGCTTAATAAATAAAAGGATATGAGGTGATGATGTATAGACTATCAAACTCCCAAAGATGTCAAGTGCATATGTGTAAGGAAAGGTGCCAACCAAACAAAAGGAACCATGAGCATTCACTGTCCCATTCAATGTGGGAGATAATGAGGAAAGAAAACAATTGTTGATTTAAGAGCGAGCATAAGCTTAAAGCCACTAACTCTAGTCTAAATGCTTGGTCTGACCAGTATAGTGAAAATTGTAACGAGGATCCAGCTAGCTAACCAAACTTTCATGAGACCAGTAGGCATAGTTGAAGATGTTTCTATTTGGGTTGGAAGGTTCTTTATCTCATGTGACATTTCATGATAGACATTTTTGAGGACCCAATTTGCATGATAAACTTTGGAAGACCCTTCCTATCTACAAGAAGATCATTTATATATGTAGAAGTTGTGAAAATAACAATTTAAGTTGGAAACAACCACATAGATTTTAAGGTTCAGGACTCTATGAGAGGTCCATCCCATTTTGAGTCTGTGTTTTGTTGATAGCAACAATTAACTATTTGTGATATCCAAGAACAAAATGCCATAGTGGACCCTTCGATGAAGGCCCTGATAGAACAGTCCCCTCATGTAGATGATCCTAAAGTCAACGAAATACTAGACTACCACGATGCACATAAAAGTGACTATGAAACTAAAGAAGATGCATATATTTAATTAGTCAACTATGTCACTTCGGATAGAACTCCAGTTGACAAAGAAGCACCAAAACATGTGCTTGAGCTGAAGCAACTACATGAGGGTCTTAAATATGAATTCTTAGAAATTTAAAGGAGAAATAAAATTATCATTAGCTCTGCTCTACCTAAGTAGTAGAAAGGAACTCCTAGAAAAATTGAAATTGAGAAGGAAAGCCATTGGATACTTTGTTGATGACATAGAAATATTGAACCCAGTTTATTACATGCATAAGATACACTTGGAGGAAGACATTAAACCCTTAGATCAATGCCAAAGGAGGTTGAACCTAACCTAAAAGAGGTTGTGAAGAAAGAAGTTATCCACTTGTGTGATGCTAGAATCATGTATGCCATCAATGACAACAAGTGGGTGAGCCCAGTCCACTGGTTCCAAAAAGGGTGGTATGACGGTCATGAACAGACAAAATGGTGATGAGATTGCAACTAGCCCTGTATCTGGGTGGAGGAGGTGCATTGACATAGGAAATTGAGTTCATCAACCATGAAGGATCATTTCCCTTTATCCTTTTTAGATCAAGTGTTGGAAAATATAGCCCACCACTCCATTTCTATTATCTTGGTGATTATTAGGGTTCTATCAGGTACCTAACCACCTAGACAATCAAGAAAATACAATGTTATCCATCTTGTATTGTGAGTACACTTTTAGATGAATTTCATTTGGTTTATGCAATGCATCTACGAGTTTACAAAAGGTGTATGATTTCATTTTTTCTTGATTTTCTTAAGGATAATGTGGAAGTATTTATGGCACATCATTCAATAAGTGCTTAAGGAATCTATCTCTTGTATGAAAGAGATGTGAGGAAAATCACTTAGCCCTCAATTGGAAAAAGTGGCATTTCATGGTACTAGTAGAAATAGTGTTGGGAAACAAAGTCTTACAGAGAGCAATAGAAATATATTAGAGCAAAGTTAAAGCCATATCCAAACTTCCACCACCCAAGTCAGTAACTGGCATGAGAATTTCTTGGGATATACAAAGTATTATATATGTTTTATCAAATACTTCTCAAAGATTTCCAAGACCTTATCGAGTTTACATATAAAAGATGTTGTGTTATATCGATAAGAATTCTTTAAAATCCTTTAACACTCGAAAGAATGCTCTCATGACTACACCTATTATTCGAGCACTAGATTGTGAACTCATATTTGAGCTGACATGTGATGCATGAAACTATGCCATAGGAGTTATCTTGGGACAAAAAAAGGATAAGAACCATCCTATTATATACTATGTTAGCAAAACTCTGGATGAAGCACAAGTAAATTACACCACCAAATAGAAACAAATGGTAGCCATTGGATATTCCTTTAACAAATTTAATCATATTTGACATGGCTTAAAATGATAGTGTACATAGACCATGGAGCTATAAAGTACCTTATGATGAAGAAAGAAACAAAGCTAAGATTGTTGATATGGTCTCTTCTCCTATAAGAATTTGATCATGAGATAGTCAATAAGAAAGGATCTGATAACATAGTAGATGACCATTTATCCAAGATACAATATGAAGAAGATCATTTTTTACCCATCAGAAATAGGTATCCTGATGAATCTCAAATGTTAGAAAAGTCTATTGACCTAGTGGTGATGTTCCTTGTAGATTTTTGCAACTACTTAGCTTGCCAAAAACTACCTCCCAACATAAGCTATAATGAGAACAAGAAAATCTTCTCAGGTCTGAAAAAATATTATTGGGATGACCCACTCATGTTCAGAAAGCATATTGATAACCTCTACAGGTGGTTCTTACCCCAAAAGAGGAGGTTCCCAAGATCTTAATTAAATGTCATGCCTCACCATAAGGTGGGAGTCTGGGGACAGACATGACTATAGACAATGTACTTCAATCAGGGTTCTACTGGCCAACTTTCTTTAAAGATTCTCAAGCTTTTGTTAAGTCTTGCAATGAATTTCATAAAACTAACAATATACTGAGGTGCAACAAAACGTTGATGGATGTCTAGATAGAAGTTGAAATATTTGACAAGTGGGGAATTGAATATATGAGGCCTTATACTTCATCATGTAGCGATCAATATATTTCGGTTGTAGTTGTTTATGTATCTAAGTGGGTTGTAGCAACTCCCAAAAAAATTATACATTGTAAGAAGATTTCTAACAAGGTTATCATTTTGAGATATTGGGTCCCTCAAACTATCATAAGTGATAGTGAATCTCACATTGTTGATAGGAAACTTGAGGCATTCCCGAGGACATATTGAGTGAGGCATAAAGTTGCTAACCTGTGTCACCCATAAAGTTCTACACAAGCTAAAGTCTTAATAGATAGATCAAGAAAATCCTAAAAAGGACTATTGGTAAGTCATAGAAAGAGTGGCCCACCAAATTTGATGATGCAATATAGCATGTAGAACAACTTATAAGTCACCTATAGGGACCACTACGTATAGGCTGATATATGGGAAGGTGTGCCACTTGCCAGTGGAACTGGAACACAAACCCTAATGGGATATCAAGTTTCTCAATTTGGATCTAGACATGGTAGGGAGGAAGAGTTTTTTATAGCTCTAAGAACTTGAAGAGATGATATTGCATGAAAATGAAAATGCATGCATTTACAGGGAAAGAACCAAAGTGTGGCATGGTTCACACATGAACATAAAGGATGTTGAAGAAGGAGACAAATTTCTCCTTATTTATTCTTCCATCATGTTATTCCTAGAAAATGGTGATAAAGATGGTTTGGATTGTTCATTTTCACAAAGATCTATTCATTAGGGGTGATGGAACTCTATAGTGAAAAGTTGGGGACTTTCCCAGTAAATGGTCATAGGGTAAAATAATATTGTGAAGATGAAGCATTCACAAGAACAGCAAATCTGTAGCTTGAAGAACCATAGACCCAACCTTTAAAGAATAGAGAAAGTCAATATAGTGAGTCAAAATTATCTCTTATTGGGAGGTATACCCATACTACTACTTTACTACAGTTAAAAGGATTTTAGTTTTTCCCTTTTTAATAGTTTAGTCTTTATGCATATTGTAGTTATCCTTTATCTTATAATCTTATTTTATATGCAGAGTGTTAGTGCACATAGATTAAAAACTAGTCACTAACACGAACATTCATGTGATGGACAACAGGCCAAACCGGTGATGTATAGCCCTTTTGCCAAGGTAAAAAAATGGTAATCAATAAAAATCGTAAGAACATCTTCATCAAGGAAGAATCTCATCGGCGAACATAGAGCGCCACTTCCATAGACCCTTAAAGAACAAGTTATCACTGATTTTTAAGGTATGTAGCTTCATCGGTGCATGAAAGGTAGGGTTTTCTTCAAACGTCACCCTCTAGATATCCATTGAAGGGATCCCAAGCTATATCATCGATGGAAACCTAAACAAAATTTTCCATCGACACTACTATATACATTTTCATGGGTTTCAGATGACCCAAACGGTCATCGAAAGCTATGGGTCAAGGAAATCATCATTGATGGGTAATAACTCGGGTTCTCATAAGAGGACACACTCGTAAGACTTCATCAGAGGAAGGTCAACACTTCTCCTTCAGTGCCTAGGCACCGATGAGGTGGCTAGGCCCCAAGCATACTTACAGACCTGGGTATAAAAACACATAGTGTCTCCCCTGCTAATTCTTTTGCAGCCATGGCTTTCAAGAGAGAAGAAACATAAATCTTTGTCCCCCTATTGATAACATAAATTCCACCCACATACTCTCACTAACTCTCATTGAGACCAAACTTAGAGCCTTCATCAGTGAAGGGTCGTCTATCTCTGACCATCTTCAACAACTACAGCCCTAATCACCCTAATTGTCACTATTTTGTGAACATCTTTCACCTTCAATTTCCTCCTGTATTGGTGTAAACCTTAGTTTTCACCAAGATGAAGCAAAAGGGAGAACCATTGGTTTATATAATATAGCTTGTTGACAAATGTTGTCGTTGTCACCAAATGAAGATTGACGAGCAATTGTGCATGCCAATAAAGAGAGAAACAAATTGTTGGTCACAACCTCACCAACGCTCAATCATCGGTCTTAGACCATGAGTTTAAGGCCTTCTTTATATTTTTCATCCTTCCAAACAATAACAACGATTCATCAATTTGCTTCATCCTTGTCCCCTTTGATTTTATTGCATGTCTCAATGTAAACCCTAGTTTTCCATTGATCTTTTATAACCCAATTTTTTCATCAGTGAGAGAGGTATTTTCCTTTTCCATCCATTGACCTCTCTGGTAACTATTTGAGGAGGACTTTGTAGGTAGTACTCCTGAATGCCATTCAACTCACACCAATAATCTAGATTCCCTCCCTAATATTGATTTTCATCAACGTTCGATCATTATCTCTCTTGGATTGTTTTTTTTCTATAACAAAAGTTTGCATTAGTTGGTAGCTTGTGTTAGTGAAGAGACAAGATTTCTTTAGTCACTTGGATATAATTTTCATCGATGAAAAGTTTTCCATCAGTAGTGCTTCCTTGCAGTCTTTCATTTGTCCCTTTTCATTGTCTATCAACCTATAATATTTTTAGTAGTTGGTAGTTTTTCTTCCCATTGGTTGTTGAAGACTGCTCAACCTCTGATGATCTCAATATTTCATTAGTTGAACATCTCAACCGATTCCAACACTGATTTATTTCCTTGATATATTAAGAAACAAGATGCCAAGTTTTGAAGAAAGTGGGGCCTTTACTAGGTAGTAAATATAGGAAATGCTAGAGAAGGTACTCAAGTACCTCCAAGATAATATAATAAATCCCACAAAGGAATATTTTGAGATGGTGTTAGAAGGAATTGCATATAGAAATCTAACTAAGAAAGGGAGGTCTGAATATCTACCATCTGAAGAGGAGGGGATGTTGAAGAAGAGGAAGGTAGTGGATGAACCTCCTAGCATCCCAGATCATAAGAAGACTAGGGTTGGGAGAAAGGTAATGGTGGAGGCAAAACATAAGGAAGTTCAACGACCAAGAACAACATTAGAATCAATTGTAAAAAAAAATATCCTCTTTTGAGGCTACGAAGGAATCTCTAATTGTAGGGTCAGCAATGAATGATCACTGACCACAAGCAGACATGGAAATTGAATAATATATTTGTCCTTAGGAACAAACAAAACCAACCCAATCACGAATCCATGATGCAAAATAAGATATTCAAGGCAATAAGATATGGATGCATGAAATTCGTAGAAAATCCCAGGATATATGCAAGGGTAAAGAAAATGTTGAAGCAAGTCAACCTTTTCACGGCATACAATCCTACACTAAGCTAACTCTAGATTTATGTCATAGTTAAAAAAGCTTACAGTTGAGGAAGAAAGGTGAAAAAGAGTTGGAGACCCTACAAGTTGGCAGTAAGATTGTTCAACAAAGACCATATCCTGACTGAACGTATGTTGAACAAGATTTTCAACAAATAAGATGAACATGTAGCTACCTCCAACATGGACAAATCTGGCAAAGAATGCAAGGATTCAAACACATAAAATGTGGGAAAAGTTGACTGGTGAAGCAAAGAACAGACCTATGCAGTCAAATGCATCACACATGCATTCTAGAATCATGTGGGTCATTCAAAAAATAGTTGCATGTGATATATTTACAAGATCAGACTCATGAAACGGGACAAGGGTAGACATGCATATCCTTTAGAGCATCTTGGAGGATAATCCAATCAATATCATTAACCTATTAATATACAAACTAATTAGTTGCAAGCAACCCAGACGGTTTGAAAGAATCATGTAGGGAAATAATAACCCACATAATGCACCCCTAGGAAACCCCCTCCTCTTGCATAATTTTATTGAGAGTAACATAGATATATTTTTAGGCCTCAAGCACTTTCTCTCCACATTGGTTGTCATTAAAAAGGGAACAAGTACTACTATAATTTCAATAAAATGAACAACCTATTGCCCCTCCTCAAAATGAGTAACTATGATTATGACACACTCATTTTCTTTGTAGGAAGATATTAAAGATGAAATCTAGGGTAGCAACAAAATAGGTCAGGGTAGAGGATGAGCACGATATCCCAAAGGCAAGATGAACTTGAGGTGGAAGAGGGAACAAAATAAGTCGTGGAACCTATTAGAAGGAAGAAACTAAAAATTGGGATTTGTAAGGCAAGCAATGTGGATCATGAAGGAACAAGACCCCTCCATAGTCAAAGGGAAGTATGTAATGAAAGAAAAAAACCAAGAGGACGTAGGGGAGGTTCATGTGATAGAGACACTAGATCCTCCAATAAAGGAACAATCTCAACATATCAAGAAGGATGCACCACCATCGCCTCAGAAGATAGAATTGTCAAAAGAAATGATAGTGCCCCCACCGCGAGAGGAATCGGAGATCATCTTTAAAACAAAGAAACTAGTTGTGGCAAAACCTACACAGCCAACAAACCAAACGCATATCATCAATCCAAGGGAGAAGCTTAAATTTCAATATGACGTCATGTCTGAGCATATTTTTAACTCCTTTTACATTTTTCATCCTTATCCTCTAGCATGCAATCAGTAACTGTGAAAGTGGAAAGAATAGAAGCAAGAATCGAACTCGTCCCATAGATCCTAAACAAATAGAAAATTGCCAGCACCAGATAATGGAGAATATGATTGTAGTGGCAGCAGCAACTAGTTAAGCTGCAGAAGGAACATGACAAGATGAAAAGGGAACATGAAGAAATAATAAAGGATTGGGAACAAAAAATGTAGCATCATGAAGAGAAGTGTGCAAGGAAAATACTGGAGCATAGGGATCAGGCATACCCATCTTCCTCATCATCATGCCCATATATGTATTTGCTTAAAAAGAATAATAAACCATTGTCCTCTCATGTAGCTAAAGAAAAGAAGCTCAAAGTCACACATAATAAGAAAGTCAACTCCCCTCTCTCACCGATCATTGATGATCCCCTTGAGGCATAAAAAGAGAAGGAGGATGCACCTACACTTCCACCTGAAGCCTCTCCTTGACTGGTCCTAGAAGTCTAGCCTACCAATGCAACACTTGGAAATATGAAACAATTAGAAGCACATTGCTCAAAAGCAGTCACCAACAAGGAAACCAACAGAAGTGCGCATGACAACCAAGAGTGAGGTGCAACTGAGGAAACAACATAGGAGATGATGAATAAGCTAGAAAATATAGTTAGAGGAGATAATGAATAAGCTAGAAAATCTAATTGAACCCAATGTCATCGCATCTGACATTTGTAACCTTTACTTGCAATTTAGTGAATTTGGTGGGGCTATCCCTTAAAACATCTCTACAATAGACAAGCCTGCAGTTGGATATGAATAGTAATACAAAGACAAAGAGGGGGTGCATAGTTTCCTCAACAATGCCCCTACAAGAAGACCTAGGCCATGTGTCTTTGAACTTGAAATTCAAGAAGTCAACTAGGGTCCTATGCCTCCACCTCTCCCAAGTAAAATTAAAGGGATGGATATGATAATAGTATCCCATATATCTCTTAGATACATCTACATCCTCACAAATATCCTTAATAATGATTTAGTGGGGGAGGACACCATATACACAAATAAAAGACATTCCTTGATGAGAGAATACTTTAGAAGCATATTCAATATGAAAGTGTAGTTTCATGCATGATTGTTCAAGGTCATGTGTGTGACTATATTTGAAGAGTTCATGGACCCTAAGAAAGAGTAGTTTGCATTCAACCTACTCTCACCAACCACCTTTTCAAAAACAACAATTAGGCACCTTCGGTGTGTGAGCTATAAGAGGCAATAAATAGACAACAAACTAAGTTTGCTACATTGCCATAAAAGCCAAGGACCACTGGCTCCTAACTATAGATGACTTAAAAGACAAGTGGCGATCTACAACTACTACTCATAGCATCTCAAGTGCAATACAGTGGTATTTAGAGATGCTAAAGGACAAGAGATATAAAATATCCCTATAAGGCTAGGGCAAGCTATTAAAGGGGTCGATCATAGCTATAGAAGTCATTAGAAGACTTTTACAATCAACACTAAGGTTCTCTAACAAGATTCTAGACTAGGATATAGCACATTTATAGTGTTGAGGCTTGTGGAGGTAGTTATAGAAGAATCCCTTATCTGAATCAGGTCGAGGAAGACCTCTACAACTTGTGCGGTAAATATGCAATGGGGGTCATTTATGACAAATGCTTCTTTCATGATCCAACAATGCCCTATGATTCTATACCACACTAACTTTACACTAGTGTACTACTTTCTGAGAAGCAACCATGGTGAGAGATCGTGATAGAACTATGGACCAACAAATCAAGGAGCATAGGTGTAGTGGCAAAAGGGGTGGAACATTACAAACTAGAAGCCACAACCACCACAAAGCATAACAATGAAAGAACAACATATCAGTAGCTATGTGAAACATCCAAGAAGTTGATAGGGAAAACACAAGCTAAAGGGAAACAACACACCCTCCCTCACACTGACACTTAGGGTTACAAATGCTTCCATGTATGCCTACATACTTGAAAATTTTTACCTTGGAAAACCCATAATAGGAATAGACTTTTGTACCCACAAATGTGTGGACCCACATACCCTTAGACCCGTATTTAAGTGGGTCTGGTGATGGCTATGGTTGGACCCAGACCCGCTAGACCCATGTACCCCCTATATGTAGATAATCGGTTAGATAGTATAAAATTTATATCACGCTCTACTAGTCTTATTAATATAATAGATGAGAGTATATACAACCCTATATAATATTATAATTGAGATTAAGTAATCTTGAGAATTAATCACTCTAATTGAAAACCAAAACTCTAAACTATAGTCACCTAAATCAAAAATCAAAATAGTAACATGGTATATTTTATAACTCAAGCATTGCAACATTGACTACATATATGTAAACAATGAACTTGCCTCATCTTCAACCTATAAAGAATTATGTAACTAAAATAATGTAATGCTAACACCATATCATTGCAATATCTTATTGACTTAAAATAAATACATCATAGAATGATATTTCTTACAATAACAATGTGACATCTTATACAAAACATTTACCTGTATACCCTCCATGCATACCCATAGGTATTGTGGGTACATGTACGATGTGGGTCTAGATCCATACCCATATCTGCTTAAATTGATGGGTAAGGGCATGGGTATGGTTAGACCCACATTGTACCCTCACTATTTACACCCCTCATGACACTACTATAAAAAGATTGTGATACAAATAAAGCATATTTACTTACCATAATAAACCAACTAGAAGAGGGGGTGTAGAAGAGAAAATTCTAATGATAAATCCACCTAATATGACCCAAAGATTCAAAAAATGTAGATATCAAACAATTAATACCTGAAGGGACAATTGGGACTATCAAAGACGTTTGCAAACTTTGAGAGATGGGCATATGAAAATCTTTCACAAGATGATTTAAACTTGATCATGGATAAGTTAAAAGAAGACAACATGCCTGAGGTAGCATATGCGTCATGAAGGACGATAAACGTGATACTTTAAAGTTCAATGGATGCATGTTGGTGAACATAATGTTAGCATATCAATCCCTAATAGGAGATGTTCTACCCAATGTGCACATGGCATACTACCTTTTACAAGAATACCTTGTACAAAACAAAGAATCTAGAGAAAAGTAGAGATGGATTGAATGCCTGGAAAATTCTCTCCCATTTCTCATCTTCATCCCAATCCTATACAATAATCATGGGACTATCTTGGCAATCAAAAATGAAACAAAAAATTTCATTTCATACTATAGTTGTGATGATGAGTATGAACCAAATAAATATAACAACTTGACAAGGCCACGGAGTGTCATCGGAGAAATGTCTAAACCTTGTGCAAAATAGATTGTGAAACTTATAAAGAGTCACGACAAGGGATACAAATATGAACCAGGAAAAAGAGTTCAAGAGGCCTCACTTCTGCCACAGGAGTCCATAGTAGATCGTACAATCAAATGAATATGACTACCACTACCTTCTTTGGATGCATGCCCTAGCCTCTTTGGGTGCAAAGGTAGAAAGTAAGCACAATGAGTTTTACCACCCTCTTTGTGAAATGTCTGTTGTATGACTACTAAGCTTTTCATTGGTCTAGTGAGGGATTCCATAATAAAAGAGTAAAACTCACTTTTTACATTCAACCTCATCCTTTAACAATCCGGGGACTGTGAGAACTTGTCACCCTAATGAGGTTACTCAAAACATAAAACACGGTTGATCACTAATTAATCACATCGCAGAAAAAGGGGATAATTAAAACCGATTTCAACATCACCAACATGCTCAGAAACATTTGAATAAAAGCCCAACGTATTTCTTGTATTCACCATATGCCAATAATTTGATATAATTTTTTCTATGGACTTAGCCACAACATATATCTACAGGAGAACATTATTCATATATGCCACATAAACAAGCATTAACATACTAACAAAAGCCTAATTCGATTAAAACATCATATACAAACATTCCCACTTGGACCTAAGATTACAAGGATGACTCTAGGGCACACTAAACATCTAATAACCTTCTCTAAGGTCCATCATCATAGCTCCTTCTTGGTGCCACAATTCTACTGCCAATCACCTAAGAAGATGTGGTGACCCACGGGTGAGACCCATGTTCGAGCGAGAGATATAACTCTCAACACTGCTTATTGATTACAACAGATTAAGCAATTAAATAGTTTAAGCAGATTGGGCGCATTAATCAGATAGGAATAAGTACATGCATGATTAACAAAATACACAAAGGAACAGATAATAACTATCATCATTAGCCTTATTATTAACATATACCTTGCTAATAGTATAAGCAGTTCAATAGCATCTGCATAGCTACATCATAAGCAAGTCTAATAGCATATCAACTCTATTATCATGAATAAGGCTAGCAACATAGGCATAGATAACAACATTAGCATGTCTAACAAGTTGGGAAGATATACATCATAAGTAGAGTTAACAACATAAACACTTCTAACTGCATAGGAATGATTAGCAGTATAGGCATCTCTAATTACATAGGCATAGCTAACAATATAAGCATAGCTAACAGCATGTGATAACTAATGTCATAATCATAGCCAACACTGGTAGTATATCTATAAACTTAAACATGGCTACTATATGTACACATCTATAACATGAGCATATCCACAGCATAATCATATCTACTACCTTTTTAATGATTTAAACATCGTCTCTATGTAAAGAGAAAAAACAAGGTTTATCATCCAATGTGAAGCGTCATGCATAACCTTAAACATATATGCTACACAGATGTATTACATCTTTTATTAAGCCCTGGGGAATTTGAGGATACCACTCAAATTCCAACCGACCATTGATAAGTCAAAATTAGTGCCATAAAAGATCTAGGAAGAGACAGACTCCTAAGATCTTCTCTGCCCCAGTCAGTATAGGTCTGCCACAGTGACACATGAGGTCAAGATGCTAACAGCCTAGTCTATCCTTGGTACAGGTCATGACACTAGTGAAAGGAGGTGGGTACGCAACCCTACCATCTGAGGTACAACCTTTGTTGTCCTCAATCACAACATATACACATATTTGAGACACGACCACAGTCTTTCTCCTACCGAGGTATGACCGAAGCCATCCTCAAAACCTTGAATTCAAGATGACAAGGACGCACAGTCACATGCACCTCGCATACTCAATAGTATGCGCTCTGAGTTTCCCTTAGGAATACTCATTTCACCATCTAGCAAGTTTTGACACTCGGATGGATCTATGGCACATGGCACTACATGATTAGAATTTCTCTTGATTATTTATTTCCAATTAGGTGAATTAAGGCTACATCAAATAAGTGGACATACAAACCCTAATTCATCTCTAGCAAACATTGCTATATAACAACTTTAGAAGATTTAAAAATCATATGAGACATGTTGTTCCTCATCTCATCATCACAGGGTACTATTCACTTTCCATTCATGAGGATATATTTGTCATCATACTATCACGGGATACAAATCCTTATCATAATATCATAGGGTATCAACCCTTGTCAACATAAGAGGATTACACCTCACTCAGGGCTCAACCATGTCCAAAGGTCATTAAGACCGTCATATTATTCCATGTAGGATCATCATTATCTTTTCATGCCTTATAACAAGGCTCAACAACTATCACCACACATGTGATACACAGGCTCAGTATGATATTGCATTAAAGAACTAAAATATGTTAACAAGATAACATTGCATGGTTACCTTAGCAATTAAGAGCATTCCTTCATTATATCAACATACAAGAAGGCTAGATGTCATTCATCACCATCATACTTATAATGCACACATTTAGCATAAGAAAACATCAATCATAAGGCTATCATAACCACTAATTAACACATTAGGGTTACAACAACATTAAGAAGAATACTCCATCATTATATTAACCATTCAAGGAGGATAGCATGATCAACCACCATCATCTATTTGCATTAGGGTTAGGTTTAGTAAAACATATTACATTGTAGTTATGGTTTAGTACCCATACACAAACCATAACTCATGGCATCCCCATACAATTGTGGATGCATAAGATAAAGCATCACCATCACCTTCCATACCTTCATCAAGTATGGATCCATGCATAACTCAAGGTGTAACCATCATATTTATAGCATACTAGGGTTATAACAATAATAAGAGAATACTCCATTATTCTATTAATCATTCATCGATGGATAATCATGTTTAATCACCATCACCTAATGGAATTAGGGTTAGGAGTAACAAGATAAGTCACATTGATGCTAAAAATCATAATTCATACCCAAACCCTAACTCATGGCATCCTCATAGGATCATGGATACACAAGGTGAAGCATCACCATCAAATTCCTTACTATCCTCAAGTATGGATCCATGCATAAATCAAGGTGAATCCATCAAATTTATAGTATACTAGGGCTTCAACCACCATAATAGATTACTCCATTATTTTATCAACCATTCAAGGGGGGTATTAATAATCAATCACCATAACTTAGGTACATTAGGATTAGGTGTAACAATATATAATTCATTAGTTTTTCCCATTAACTCATTATGATGATTATCAATTATATCTACCCGAGGGTAGAGGTAAGACTACAAATATAAAGGTATTGACCATCGAATTCTCGTCATTAGAACCAAAAAATTATACTATAGACTTCATTCTAAACCATTGGATGTCGAAGCATCCATTCACAACCATTTGATGTTGAATCATCCATTCCCAACCATTGGATTAGGTTTGACATTTCAAAACTATCAGTTGATATGTAGGTTTAACCCTTGAATCATATAACCAAAGAAACATTGATTTAGGGCTTAATTGAAGCAACTCATGATACCTAGTCACACCATCATGTGGTAACCTAAACCACCATCAGTTGTGACACATTATGTTACCATAGGCTGATGGAGTCAATACTACCATCATTGAACACCATATGATGTTGAACTCAAAAATTGCTATTGGTTCATGTCATCTTTAGGGCACTAAACCATTGATCATTGAACTTCCAAAAGAGTTTAGAACCGATATAAGGTGTGACCATTAGTTTGAAACCATTTTTCATCATCATAAGTTGCCACAAAGGCATCTCCATCGGTTCTAATATAAGGTTATCCATCGGTTCATGTATAAAATTGAAAATCAGCGTAAAAACACTAACTATAAGCCATGGTTTGATAGGTACTTAGCACCATTGGATGGTATATAAGAAAGAATCAAGTCTTCCTCTACCTCATGTAGGTATTGCACATAATTTCAGGTTCATATAGAACTGGAAAATAATCAAGGAACACCATAACAATCGAAATCCTAGGCAAGAATAGCTTTTATATGCATAGATGTTTGTTTTAGAGCAAGCATATGAGTAATCAAGCTTGTAGTAAGCAATAGAAGTATAGAGGGCTATAAAACTCGCCTCTAGGAAGAAGATAAGAGTACAAACAGCAAGAAAAATCGAGCAAAGAAGGTGAAGAACCCTAGCTTTAGGTCTAAATTTGGCCAAGTAAGCTTCTCTTCGAAGAAAGGGAGTAAACCCTAGGTGAAGGGAGCAAGAAAAATAAGTTCTTGAGCTTTAGAGCAAACTTTACCATCGAACATAAAGGTTCCATCCAGGATGAAGGTAGGAGGAAGAGTAACAACAAAATAAATGAAGGATAGAAAGAGATACTTACTAGTTTAGCTCAAGATCACCAAAAGGAAGCTTTGCAAACCCTGGATAAGGGTAGATTCAAACCCTAGATGCTCTAACAAGAAGGTTGGTTATCTTCTTCTACCTTGGGCACTCTATTCTCCCCCAAGAAGGTGAAGGACGAAGTTTTGGAGAGGATGGAAGAGATAAGAATCTAAAGGTTTTGTTTTTGAGCAAAAGGATAGGAATATAAGGCTTATGGATGAGAAAGAGAAAAGCTTGAGGTGTCCTAGTAGCTCTCCATTTGTCCATGGACTTAAACTTTTATGGATATACAAGCAAACACACAAGAATCTTCTCCACCATTCATTAAGACCTTCTTAAAGATCTTTTGTTGGATTTACAAGCCAATCAAATAATCCATTGCTTGATAGCTCCTAAAGGTAGCTCATCCATAAAGGGGTAAACCCTAAAATACCCTTGAAGAGAAACACCTCCAAACCAAGGTTCAACTAGGCCTCCCATGGACCAAAAATCTCAAGCGTGATAAGGAAACATATAAGTATTATAATACATTGAAATATTGCAAGTAAACCTTAGATTTGGATAAATTGCATAAAAGTTCAAAATGTGCATAAAATTGCATAACTTGCACAAACATTGTTCAAATTGGACCAAATTTGAAACTTAAGCTTGTCACATGATATGAAAACATATAACAAAGTTATTAAGGTTTAAATCACTCAACTATGGTAATTAAGCGTGTTTAACACTTTAAGCAAGGTTAGGGGTCTCACAGGGAAATAATGAAGGAAGTTTGGGGCATATATGGGTGAGGTAGGTACTATCTCATCTCATATACTTAAAATATACTTATGTTGACTCGCATGCACATACCACCTTTGCATGTACAATTTTGATATTTTAATTTGCATTTGTTAGGTTAAAATTACTACTTTTATCCTTAGTAAGGATAACTTTTTTGCTTTAGGCAAATTATAATCCAATTTTTGTTAGAATTTATTTTCAATCCCAGACTACGTTTGATTGTTTCTAAGATATTATTTCATCCATCTATCATATCAGGTGACAAATTTAGGCAATTAATTCACATAACCTACTCAGGGATCATGCTCTTATGTCGTCTCTACTCTAAGGTTATGCAGATTGCTAAAAAAAGTTTGTTGTTGTAAGACTTATTAAAATAGTAGGTACTTTAGTCGATACAGTTATGAGAAATCACCAGGACATTGATGTGCAATGTAAGGAGGTAATTGGTTCATCTATTGATGAAATAACCTAAAGTTATTGTGCCAAAAATTGACGGTAAAAGTGGCCCAGGATTTTCAATGATGGTCATAGACTAATGGATCTATATTCCTTGCCAAAAAAGAATCTATCAAAGAATACTGATGTGTGTTTGCATCCAACATAGATGCTCATTTAGAATTTCTACATGATGCCCAATTCTCTAATGTCAAGGGATGCTTGAGCAATGAATTGTCCATCGATGACCAGTCCAATAGCACTGATGGTGGGCATGCATCCAACCATAGATGGAGTAGTAGGTCCCCAACCAACAAAAGGTTACACACATCACACACCAATTCCCAACCTACCACAAACTAATGGAATGTCTATGCACATTATGGATGAAGGGGAATCACACAATATACCGATTGGTGGTGTGTCGTCTTCCACTAATGGAAGTATAGTGACTCTCTGCAAACTAGTGAAATCTTTGAAAGTTCTTAGTGTAGGCCATGAGGCCCATGCCCCTAAACTTGGAGCATAAGAAAAGGATCCCAGTTCTCATGTGCCTCAAGTACAAGACATTATAAATAAATGTCCCTGTCCTTTAAAGGAGGCACTTTTTCCACTGCGACGAAGTGTTATCCAGGTCCAGATATGTGATCGACCACTGTTGATAGGCAAGGCCAAGAGCCCTAACTCATTGGCCCCCACTTCCACAGGTGTCTACATCCATATTTGAGAGGAGGATTGCAAAGGCCACCATCTCCTTCACCATTGCCATCTGTGAGAAAAGGAGGTCTTCATCAACGTTTCGTACCCCTATGAATGCTATTTTGTTGTGTTTCCTCCTTTTTCCTCCACTTTGTTCATCCCCTTTGATTTTCCTTGGGCAATGTCCTTTATTATCTATAAATTTGTATTGCCATTTATAGACATGATTACCGAGACCCTTTAGCTTGGGTTGGGAGTAGCCACTAAGACCCTCCCAACATGTAAAAATTCATATTCCATTCAATGTATATACTTATAGCAATGCTTATCTACCTACTCTTATTCATGAATGAATCACTCGCATAATTAGATACCAATATTGTGCTATGTTTTTGGTGCCTCTAAGGAATAGCATTAGATCATATTTGGAAATAAGGATTGGTGTTTGAATGAAAGTGTTGGATCACTAGGGCTAATGATCATATGTTTGTATGTTTGATTATTTTAATGTCATCTTAAGAGTGAGAGGCATGCCTATAATCTAGATCTAACCTAGTATCGAGAGAAGAGGTAACATACACTAATGATGGTTGCTTGTAAACTACTCTAGGGGTATGAAAATTGTATGAGTGTTTACATGTTTGTGAGTTCTATCCATTTAGAGAAATACAGCAAAAAGGATCTATATTCTATTTTGGTTTGTTAACTAAGATTTATTTACTTTGTTTACCTTGTTCTTGTTTGGTTACCTTGTTCCATAAGGAACATTTATCTACCATTTGACTCGACTTATCTAAGCTAAGGCCTCAACCCTAAACACTTTTTCGACATTATCCCTATGTTAAACCTTGCTTAATACATAGGATCTCGTATTATCATTGTAGGCATCTAAGGTATCATGTATAAATTTAAAGTTTGATTACCCCAATCCATCTCTATTTGGACATGTGATCACAGCGATCATCCACTCCAATAGG
Source organism: Alisma plantago-aquatica (assembly GCA_963693085.1). Classification (NCBI taxonomy): domain Eukaryota; kingdom Viridiplantae; phylum Streptophyta; class Magnoliopsida; order Alismatales; family Alismataceae; genus Alisma; species Alisma plantago-aquatica. The sequence continues at coordinate 1,236,175,632 of OY856411.1, read as the reverse complement.
AGGGACAAATTCCAACAACAATTCTCATAATAATCCAGATGTGTCACTATGCACCCAAGCACTACATGTATGGCAACCCTTACTCAAGATCACATTGGGTAGTGTTAAAGTACACTGAATTACAAGTGATCATTATGGTGATTTTAGGTCTAAAGACCACAATCACCACTATAAGATGATATATGATTTTGACAGCCATTTATGGATTCCATGTATCATACTCAATTTAAGTTTGTCTAGTACACTTTTCTTCATAGCAAGTATGTATATGTTTGACTTGATATCCAAGATCATGACCAATGAGATGTAGTCATCAGTCAATACAGATACTAGTCTTAATATATTATTGATGTCCTAATATCCACAATAATATTTGATTAGGGACCTAGATAAGAATGATCACTCTAAGTATACAAATGATCTCATGTTTAGGTCCTCAACTAATAATTACATGACATTGAGTCATTCATTCTTAGAAAATTATCATATTTATTAAATATCTCATATTGAAGCAAACATCATAATTGGAATTACATGTATTAATAATCAAATCAGTTATAAAGTGTGCCATTACAATCATCATATGACTGAGTCTTGGAGCATATTACCAATAGTCTCCCACTTGAACTAGAGCCAACCACTTGTGAATCTAAGTCCAAGTGATATAACAAGACCATCATGCTTCTATTCTAAAATTGCTTTCATATGAGGATTAGCATCATTGCATTCAATTGGTAATCTATAATGTTCACACCTCCTCCTTTTATGGTCTCTGATATGAGATAGTAATGTCATAGTAATGCTCAGAACATTGATGTGATATGGGTTCCTTAGCTTGTGAATGTGATTCATTATTGTCATAGTATATCTCTACTGCATTGTCAATGGATGGAACTACTCCTAGTTTACCCTATGAACTTCTTGATCCTTACAACTTCCTTTATTGTGTTGGAGGCAGCAATGTACTCAGCCTCTATTGTAGAATCAACCATTGTCTCTTTCTTGGAACTTTTCAAGCTCACAACTATAGGGTTGAGACAAAACATAAAACTGTATTGCAATGGATGTCGTCCTTCTCAGTTTGGAAGCTTGCATCTATGAAACCCTTTAAAACCATATCTTCCTCACCATTATATATAAGGAATCGGTCCTTAGTTCTTCTCAAGTACTTATGATGTTATTTACAACAGTCAAATGACCTTAACCAGGTCTAATTGGTACCTACTTTTCATTCTCAAAGCATATGAGACATCGGGATATGTGCATAATATTGCAGAAATGATAGATCCAATTGCACATGCACATGGAATCTTATTCATGTGTGCCTTCTATTAATAAGCTTTGGGACATTGAGCTCTAGAGATACTTATTCCACTAGACATGGCTAAGTTTCCTCTCTTATACTCTTGCATGTAGAACCTTTTAAGCACTTTATCAATGTATGTACTTTGACTTAGACCAAGAAGCCTTAACCAAATGTAGAGTAGGGATGTCATTACCCATTAATAGTATGTCATCTACATACAATATAAGGAATACAATTATGCTCTCAATAACCTTCTTTGAAACACATGGTTCATCTTTATATTGAACAAAGACAACTATATGACCATCTCATCAAAATGAAGATTCCAAATTTTAAATGCTTTCTTCATTCCATAGATTCACCTCTATGGCTTGTAGACTTTTCCAGCTTCATTTTGAGTAACAAAACCTTTAATTTGTGTCATATACACATCCTCAAGGGTATTTCTATTGAGGAATGCAGTTTTAGTTTACATTTTTAAGATTTCATAGTCATGATAAAATGTGACAGCAAGTATGATCATGTTGGATTTGACCATGGCAACTGGTGAAAGAGTTCCATCATAGTCAACACCATGATTCTTTTTTAAACCATTTTCTACCAATCGGCCATTTTAGGTTTGTACATTACCATCCATATCAGTGTTCTTCTTGAAGAACCATCTGTACCCTATGGGTTTTACCCCTTTAGGTTGATCCACCAAGTTCCATACCTTGTTGGTATACATGGAGTCCATCTCATGGCTTCAAGCCATTTCCCATAATTAGGTCCCTCGATGGCCTCATTGTAGGTTGTTGGTTCATCATCATGACCAACACATCATCTTGTTGAGTCACCAGAAATCCACATCTCTCTGGATCAAGATGTGTCCTACTAGACCTTCTAGCTTCTTATGTTAAAGGAGGAATTTAAGATTCCACAATAGTTTGTTATTTTCATTATCAACCTCCATGGGATCAATTTTATCTTATTGGATGCAAACTTCTTTGAGTTCTATTTTCCTCCCATTAGTTCTTCTAGAAATAAATTCCTCTTTGAGTAATACAATACTTCTAGAAACAAGCATTTTTTCATATGGAATAAGAAGTAATATTCCTTATTCCTTAGGATATCTAACAAGATCACATTTTTACATATTTGGATCCAAGCATTTTAGAAAATTGTTTCTTGATATAGGCTTCACATTCCCAAATATTCATGAAAGACATATTCAAACATTTCCTAATTCTTATCTCATATAATGTCTTTGGAACCAATTTAGAAGGTACATGATCAACTGTAAACATTGTGATTTCTAACGACTATCCCTAGAGAGAAGTTGTAAGAACAACAAAATCACCATAGAAAGAATGAATCCTTCTTTATGATACACCATTATGTTGTGTTGTTCCACGTGGAGTCTGTTGTGATAAAATACCACAATCCCCCAGAAGGGCTTCAAACTCTTAGCTTAAATATTCACCACCTCAATCTGTTCAAAGTGCTTTAATTCATTTGCCAAGTTAATTTTGTATTTCATTCATGAATTTCATGAACTTTCAATGGGTTCTGACTTGTGTTTCATTAAATACACATCCATATCTACTAAGATCATCAGTAAATGTGATGAAGTATTGATAACTACATCTCACATGTGTGCTAAAAGGTCCACATACATCAGTATGTGTGATTCCTAATAAGTCGGTAGCCCTTTCAATGTTTCCAGTAAAGGATGCTTTAGTCATCTTGCCTATTAAGAAAGATATGGATGTCTTAGTTGATTCAAAGTAAAATGAGTCTAGATACCATCTTTATGGAATCCATGGTGCACTTCTCATTTATGTGGCCTAGAAAATAGTGGTACATATTAGTTTTGCTTCAGTTTTAAAGTTTAGCTTCTTAGTATTTATGTCACAGATATTTGCATCAAGAACCATTAAATCCCATAATACATAGGGGAACTATCATAAAAGATGTCATCTTCAGAAATGGAGCATCAATCATTCTTATTATTAAATCCAAAGATGTTATTGTCCAAACATGAAACAATAATGATGTTTTTATTTATGGGAGGTACATAATAGCAATTTCCTTACTCTATTACAATCCCATTGGGCATAGAGAAATAGTAGGTGCCTACAGTAGTGGTAGCCATTCTTGCTCCATTTGCCATGCATAGCTCACCCCCTTTCTTCAAAGGTCTATTTCTTTTTAGATATTGAATATCTAAACAATTGGTATCTACATCCGATAACTAATACCCATGTTGAAGAAGTAGATAAGTTTATCTCTATAACATATAAACCCGAAGTGGAGATGTCTAACCCCTTCTTCTTGATCTTTAGTTCCTCAAGGTAGAGAGGACAATTTACTTTCTAACGTCCATCTTGGTGACAATGGTGACAATTACCTTCCTTACCCACTCCTCCTTTTGCCATAAGTGCAGAATATTTAGACTTTTGGCTAGCCTTTGAACTTCTCTTAGATTTTCCTTTGGTCATGGAATTTCCTTTTCATATGTTGTAACATCCCAATTTCTAGACGAATTTAAGCATTATAATGTGGTTTTCCTTAAATAAAAATATTTGAGGGTCTTAATGTAAAAATACCATGAAATGAAATTTCTTAAAGGATAATGAGGTAAAGATATTAAAATGTGACTCAAAATACATTTCCCCTCCCTCATGTGCATTATGAATTTCAATTAATTCCAAGATGATGTACCATTAGTTTCCCCTTGTTCCTTTTCTCTCTCCTCCAAAGAATTTGCTCAAAAAGGCATGATAGGTAGATGAAATAGTTTTTGAGTGGGTAATAAGTATTAAACTTGAAATTTGACTCAATGGATCACAAAGGAAACTATTTCCCCAATTTCCAGATGTATTAATACATTAAATTCAAGATAGATGGCCTATATAGTAATCATGGTTAAAACATGTGAAAAACGAAAATCTAAGGGCACAACAAGAATCTAGACCATTTATTGTACATATGATCTAAATTTGGGATCATTTTGACTATGTTTGACCCTCCAAATCAAATGGGGAACATTTGAATATGGTTTAATAGGAAAAGTATGCATATATGCATTTATTACATCATTTCCCTATAGTCTCTGGTCATTTTACCCTATTACACATTACTTTCCCTCTTCTGTGCTCATCCGACGATCAGTATTGAATATGCTTCCAATCCAACGGCCATAACATCATCAACTACCTTCGTGTTCTTCACGGTCTGAGCACAGTAACATGTGTTTTCCATTCTACTTCATATCTCGGTCGACTCTCATCGGTTTCACAAAATTATTTCTCCTTTGTCTTCATCTCTCTCCACTAAATTCAACGAGCCCTCAGTCACTCTTTCTCGTGGACTATATGAGAAATTCCCATTTAGGTTCGAGCACCCTCTCCACCATGATATACAGCCGCCATGCCAGAATTCCCATTTGCCTATATAACCATCTGAAAAGCACCGCCGTGCAACACTTTGGACTCCTCCACCATCAATTGCATCCCCTATACCCCGAGCCACCATCAATGTGCTCACCTTCATCGGATCCCATGAAATTGAAACATCAGTGACCTTCCCTGACTTCCCCTGATCGTTTTGCAACCGTTGGCTCACTATGGGTTTGCTCCAGTCGTCGGGTCCTATAGCCAAGATCCATCACCTTGTGGTCCTCACCATCGCACCTTCTCAGTAGCTTCTTGATCCTGAAAGCACCTCCCTTGACCTTGTCTTGTCCCCTTGAGAGTTTCTGGGACCTTTGTCTATGCTTTGCTTTATGGTTTCAATGGTTTTGGTCACAACTTGTTTTTTCTCTATTTGTTACTGTTCTCCGACAAAACAGAAGCTCTGTTGCCTTTTTCTTCATGTAATGACACCTTTATCTCTGGCATTGGCTCACGAATATGATCATCTCTCTGTTATGCTTTCATCATGATGTTTTGTGATTTTGGTTCTCATTTCACTCCTCCAACCATGGCCATGGTTGCGCAAGAAACATGGTGCTCTAGTGCACGCCATGGATAGTGTGGTGGCTCTATGGCTGTGTTAGGTAATGACAAAACTCGCTGATGGCCTCGACGTCTCGATAAGGTCTGTTTTACTTGAGGTTCGACCAGAGATTAGGCGTGGTTGTGACGCTCTTTGCCATGGCTCAAAGGGGAAGAAACCATGTCATGTTTTGACCCTAGCGTCCCCCACAGTTTTAATCAACTTATTTAGACTACAAGGGTGTTTTGGGGATTTCAAGCACGCCCTCACATTTCAAGCCATGAGATGATTCAAATGGCTATATGTCATTTTGACCCCGCAAGTTTGATCATATGTAACGCATGACCATGGTTTTTCAAACTTTTCGCGTGTTATTTGCATTGGCGCATTTTTCCAATTTAAATGATGTCACACTATGGTTTCATAATTTTTTATTGGTCCACAATGCAAAATTCCTAACTTTTTCATATGACCTCAAAAAAATATCCAAAAATACTCTTGGAAAGCTCTTTTGATTTTCTATCGATTGGTGTTGTTTTCAAATTATGTTTTCCAAATTACATTTCCTCACAAATTCAAAGATCATGATTAGGGTTTAAGGGTTTCGAACGTATAAACATATTATGATTTTAATCAAAGTCATAGGTTTTTAAAGACTCAAATCAAGTGAAGGGACTTGACCTAACGAGGTTCATTCTAGGTAAGCGGGCCATGCATATTTGGCATAAGTAATTTTGGTTTATTGTTTGTTTATTTATGATTATGCAGATTATTATTATCCATGAAATTATGAATGCACATTATTGTTTGTTTGTTTGTTTATCCATGATTATGCACTTATCATTGTTTGATTGGTTGATTACTTGTAGTCTATGGTAAACCCCTTATTATGATGATTGATTATGAATTAATGTTAATGAATCGTGCTCAAGAATGGGAAACCCTATTATGGTTTGTGATGGAGAAATTTCATTATGATCCAAGGGGAGAAATCCCAACATGTTAAATTTCAAGGATAATGTTAATGTTAATGTTAATGTTAATGTTAATGTTAATGTTAATGTTAATGTTAATGTTAATGTTAATGTTAATGTTAATGTTAATGTTAATGTTAATGTTAATGTTAATGTTAATGTTAATGTTAATGTTAATGTTAATGTTAATGTTAATGTTAATGTTAATGTTAATGTTAATGTTAATGTTAATGTTAATGTTAATGTTAATGTTAATGTTAATGTTAATGTTAATGTCAAAGTCAATGTTGAGATAAATGGAATTGAATTAGTTTTTATATGCTCCCAAATCATGAACCTCAAGGGGTCATCAAGGGCTTTCCTAGAATCAAGGGCTTTCCTAGAAATCATGTGCTCCTAAGGGGGCATCATAGAGGGATGCATATACTTACTGTTTAATTCTTCATGTCATGAATGAATCATGAATGTTTAAGAAAATACATGTTCAAGTTTATGTCAAGTTATATCATGTCAATTTTATCGTGTCAAGTATATTTACTTTTATGTCATATAAAGTGCCAAATATCGCTTACTGGTGTGATGTTTATTTTGCAAGGTTGGAGACTATATGTCCGCAGGACCTGGAGCAAGTGAAGGACAAAAAGGGAAATCAAGACTAGGAGATCTTCAAGCTTTTCTGGTGGGGTACCATTTACCAAAGTTGATCCAGAGGTTTAGATGTGAATCATGTTATGTTCAGTCATAGTATCAACTAGGTTAGATTTGATAGATGAGCGTTATCTAGTCAAGAACTATGTATGAATCAATTTTAAATCAATGTAAGTGTTTTATTTTCTTTAATTGCATGATTAGCATATTGTGACACCCACATTGAGTAAAATGCTTTCGCTCATGTGATATGGTAAATATGGTGTTACATTTGTTGACCGTCAAAACATAATTGGGTTTGCCTTTCATTTTCCCCTCATCTATTCTCAAGATGCCAAGTAGCTCGGTTAGTGGTTTAACAAAAAAATTCATGTTGTGGTTCATGAAAATTTTTGTTTGTGTGAATCCAACAACAATTACAGGATCACGTTCATGGCCAAATCATGGTCTAAAGGAAATTCCAGTTTAGCTAGAATTTCCACATACTCAATTAACTTGAGTACATGGGGTCCAAGTGGATCACCTTCAACCCTCTTGCACATAAATAATTCCTTGGAGAAATCATAGATGTATTGCCTTGCTTCTTTTGGGTACATGTTCCCAAGATGTGCTATCATCTCAATAATATCAATATTTTCATGTTGCTTTTGAAGCTCGTGATTCATGGAGCATAGCATGAGGCACTTGATGTCCATGGAATCATTAGAATGCTTCTTTCGTGCTCCTTTTCTGCCCTAGGTGCATTCAGAGCTGGTGCATTTGGTATTTGTGTATCAAGGACATTGAGCTTACACTCATATGTGAGAGCAATTATCACTTCCATGAACCAGTCATTGAATTTATTCCCATTTTTTTGTAGAATAAGTTGTTTTTAGTAAGTAAAATAAGAGTATTGGGTCTCCTATATATAGGATCTAGGGAGTACATGGGCTGAATAGAAACAAGGGAAAATACAATGGGCCTAAGCCCAACAAATTAAATATACCAACACACCCCCTCAAGTTGGAGAGTAAATATTATGAAGTCCCAACTTGATGACCATATAATTGAATAAAGCAGGAGGAAGAGGTTTGGTAAGGATGTATGCAACTTGATCACTAGTCCTAATGTGAGGAGTGATGATTTACTTGGCTTTGACTAGATCCCGCACAAAATAGAAGATAATTTCAATGTGTTTTGTGCACTCATGGAAGGCTAGATTATTATCTGTGTATAGTTGCATGGTCATCATAGTATAAAGTATTTGGAGTTTGAAAAGGATTATCAAACTCGGTCAAGATGGAGTGGAACCACTATAGATCATAGTATGCATGAGCCATAGCCTGATATTCTGCTTCATTGCTGGAGCGAGCTACCACTGCCCATTTTTTACTCCTCCATGGAATTGGGTGAATGCCAATCATGACACAATAGCCGGAAGTGGATTGTTAGTCTTTAGAATTACTAGCCTAATATGCATATGCATATATGTATATAGAGATTACCTTGGAATTAGGACATTTGTAGAGCAATCCTCATCATGGACACTCTTGAGATAGTGAAAAATGTGTTGAACGTTGGACCAGTGGGCTTGGAGTGTTGCACTCATATGTTGGCTGACTACCCCAACAACATAGGTAACATATAGTCAAGTAATAGTCAAGTAAATTAGCTTCCCAAAATATGATTATACTTCTCTGTATCAGTAAAGAGTTCTCCTTCGTGCATAGGATTTGTATAATAGTCCATCAGGGTATAGACTAGTTTGGATTTTCAACATGTTGGCCTCTTGAAGCAGGTCCAAGACATAGAGTCGTTGTGATAGATTTATGCCCGAGGTTGAGCAGAGGACTTTGATCCCAAGGAAGTATCACGGGGTTCCCAAGTATTTTGTATGGAAATATGCATGTAGAGACTACTTGATATGGGATATCCTCATCATATCATCGCATGTGATGATAATGTCATCAACATAGACAACAACAAGAACATCGCCTCTAGAGGACTTGGGGAAGAACAAGGAGTGGTATGTGACTGATCCGTGAAAGTTAAGTTGTGTAAGTACATCACTTAACTTGTTGAACTAGGCATGTGGAAACTACTGGAGGTAGTAGAAAGATTGTAGGAGATGACACACTTTGTGGAAGACACTCCCTCAACAACAAACATGGACGCTTTTTGCATGTAGACTTCCTCTAGGAGATTGCCATGAAGAAGTGCATTTTTTATGTTGAGTTGGTAAAGAGGTCAGTCAAGGTGAGATGCAAGGGAGATAAGGATGTGGATAGAGGCAATCCTTATCACTGGAGAGAATGACTCAAAGTAATCCAAGCCAAAGGTTTGGGTGAATCCTTTTGCAACCAGGCGCGCCTTGAGTTGTTCAACAAAACCATCCAACTTATGCTTTACAGAGTAAACCCGTCAGCAACCTATGATATTTTTGCCTACCGGTGGGGTCATGAGATCCCATGTATTGTTTTTGTGGAGAGCCCTCATTTCTTCCATCATGACAGCTTTCTATCCATGATAACACAGAGCATATGTTGGACACTTAGGAACATATGTTGTATCCAGGACAATAGCAAATGATGAGACTGAAGAAGAAAGACATTCTAGAAAACAAGTGTAGGAAGTGGGATGCTTGATAATGCAAAAGATTATACCTTTGTGTAGTGCCACATGTAGATTGGATTGGTCTAGAATAGGTGATGATGATGCAGATGCACTCGATGACTCATCTTCCATGTGTTGTTTGGTGTTGTTGATGGTGGAGATGGTGTTGGTGTTGGTGGAATGAATGGATCAGGCTATGATACCATAGTATGAGTATGATATATGTGGGGTGGGGTTGATAAAAAGAACATTTCATTCCCATGAAAGGTGACATCCACAGAGATATGGATTCTCCCAGAGCTAGGTTCAAGACATTTGTATCCTTTTGAGAAAAAAGATAGCCAATCAATATAATTTGAATAGCTCAAGAGGAAAGATTGTCGACCTTGGAATTAAAGCCCGAGGTGGTAGAGGGAACGATTTGTACTGAGGGTAAATAATAAAAAAAAGGAGTGTGCTTCCTAATAATAGAGGAAGGTTGGCAATTGACAAGAAAACAAGCAGTAAGGACCACATTAGACCAAAAAAAGATTAGGCACAAGTTGGCATAAACAAGAAGAGAGGGTGCAATGTCAAGTAAATGATGATTTTTACGCTCGATAGTGATGTTTTGTTGTGGAGAGTTGTTGGTATTATATGCCCAGAGATCCAATCACATGATGATTGTGATGGTATATTACATAAAGGATTTGATTAATAATAATATAGGGAAGCTTCCAATTCATTATGTTTCACTCATTTATGAGATAATGAGGAAACTTAATAAATGTCTAAAGAATTATATCACTCAATGACATATTCATCAAGTACGTGACTTTAAAAATGAGATCATATGAATGATAAGAGTATATACATTATTATTATGTCCCTAGTCGGTTGTTATTGCGGAAGGCAGATAGATGCCAGTAACACTTAAGGCTAGAATGTGTGTTGGTTGATGAGAGAATCTCATCAGTCATGATATGTGATATCAAACCAAGCACACAAATACTTTTTAGATAATAATGTATCGGACAGACCCACCTTGAGAGTGACACATGGAAACCATGTATGATCATTATAATCATCTCTCAAGGTGGCAATTGTGGTTCTTAGACCTAAAGTTACTACACTCATCACATGTCATTCAATATACTTTGACGTCATCAAACATAACCCTAAATAAGGATTGCCATAGTGGTGATGATTGGGTAGTTGTAACACATGAGTACTGACTGTGAGCTATGTATATGGGATTTGTCCCTCCTATGGGAGTTTGATATCCTGGCCACTCATAAGCGAGACTGAGAAATGCATGTACATGCATATGTGAATCAACATATGATATTAAGGTCACATATATCTCAGACGGTCTGCTCTAGGTTCAAGGAACATGGATTGAACATTGAGAGGATAATGATTCCATTCCTTGAGTTCATTTCAGATATCAGAGACAAAGGAATTATAAAATTACTACAACACCTTAAACAAATTGTGTGTTGAAATTGTTCTCCAACTTTCCATTCACTTGGGTTGCTTCATAAACTAGTTATGGACATTCACTGCCAACGTGACATGGGACCTATAGGGTCACACACATAGGAATTCACCTAGAAGAGGAGTTTAATCATGAATGGTGATTGAATTGATTGCCAAAGTGTTTAGGTATTCAATTCAAGCAACAAATCAGCGGATTGATCTCCCAACTGACTAGTTCAAGTGTTAAGATGACCGGTTAGAGTGTCATGTTGATTAGAAATTGAATTGGTTGAGTTCTGCCTGAACTAGGGAACGAACTGACCAGTTCACTTAGTGAATTGATTGGCTCATCTTACCAACCGACCGGTTGGGGTTGTGAGATGACCGGCTCATAAGGGTGAGACACCCAATTCGTGGAGAAATTCGATTGCATCAAGGATTAGTGCTAGTGTCATGTTGTGCATTAATTGGATTCGAATTGCCAAATTCATATGTGATTGGGAAACATGGCAAAAATGACTGGTTCACAGAGTGAACCAACCATGTTGTATGTGAACCAACTGATTTGGTTGCGAACCGACCAGTTTGGCACGCACTCACATGTTGTGAAAAGTCATGATCTTCTGGTCCCTTCCACTCCCATACAGATTGGGAACCCAAACCCTAAACCCTCCTATAAATAGAGGGGTATTGGTGGCTTCCCAGAACACAACTCAATTTCCTATGACAATTATTGTCCTCTCTAGTTGTGGTAACCAATAGAGAGTCTGAGAAAGTCCTACCCACCAAAGGGAGGGATAGCAAGGGACAACAATTGTGGGAGAACAAGTTGGTGACTAATACACAAACACAAGGGACAACTCCTTCCTGTCTGTTCTAGTTGAATGAGAGGAGTTCTAGGTGGTCCGTGTGGAGTTCTCTAGATGGAAGGTGGCTTTTTCCTGTCACTAGGAGGAAAATGTCAACCTATAGTCCATGATGAAGACTAAGAGTTGCACAAACGTCGTCCAAGTGCAACTAGGAGTGATGCACTACCGCAATGAGTTATAGGCACTGGATTTGCTCTAGGACCAGGCATGAACTCATTAAATCGTCATTTCCATTACATAGTCATTGACGCGATCTTATTGTTGTGGGGAATATAGATAGATAAAACTTTTGTTTCTATTGCCTACTCTGTGCCCATATTTCCCAACAATGGTATCAGAGCCACGTCAATTTACTATGTTTTGGGATAATCGATGTGATAGGATTTTGGTTTTTTGTCATTTATTTATTGTGTATGATGGGAATTCTTAAACTGATTAATGTGCAAATCCAATTAAAGATCACATATAATTCCGAACTAATATATATATACATATATATAATATGTAATTTAGATGTGTCGTCCTAAATTTAGTTTTGATGGTGTATGTGTAGCATGGTTATGGCCAATAACCCATATATCTGTGTGTGGTTGGATGGTTTGGTTTTATTCCTGTTTTATCTCAGTTTGCATATTGAGCCTCTACCTTCTTCTTCCCAATGTAAAAGTATTATTCTTTCCTATCTTTGCTCCCCTTGAATGTAACTCTAGGTTTCTCATTACCATGTAATAAGTTTTGTAGCAATAGGATACTTTCTTTTATTGCAACACTGAAGATGACGATCATCATTAGGTTAGTCAACCATTTCACATGACGAGCCGATCAGCTGGAGGACCGAAGAGGGCAGACCATAGGAAGCATGAATTGATCAACTGGTGGACTCAACTAACCATTTGGAGGTGTCCAAACACCAGTTGGACAGGAGGCTAGACAATTGTTTCAGATGACCAACCGACCGACCAAGGGGTGAGCTGACCGGCTCAACGGTTGAACCGGTCAACTCAGATTGGCAAGCATAGATCTACACCAAAAATAGTTTCATGCATGTGATGTTGACCTAGGTGGTAGTAGTTCCCTATGGCTCTAAGGAATTCCACTAGATATGGCCATAACCATCGCTTTTTTATATTGACATGTTTACGTTGTGCGATATAGCATGTATATGATATGTACTATATATATGTGGTGATTGGATAAAGTATATGTATTTATATATATACAAACTCCCTCAATTAAAATATTAAGTCTTAGATGCTTTCAAATTAGCAGCACACATAAAAAGCTTGATCGACTAAGTGTGGGCACCCCAAGGGTGGTGCATCATCTATCTCGTGGAATTGTGATGGTAATATTGTGGGCCTACCAAGTGGGGTGCATTAGTATTGTGTCGGATTTTGGGTCAGACTTAACTGAGTGACCTTAATAACATTAAGCACCATATGACTATGGTAAGGAGTTGCACATATCATCTATCTAAGAATTGCATAAGATGCAATTGACAAATGTTGTCTACCTTAATAGTTGATTTTGGACGCTAGTGTTGGTCAGGTAATAGTTGAATTATTTTGGATCTGGGCTCACTAGAAGATTGTATGTTGTAATCTTCTAGATTGATATGTTAGTGCTATCAATTTGATTAAAATATTGAGAGCAATAGATAATTAAAGACCTATTTGATATAGTCAATTTTAATCAAATCAGATCAAATCAAAATTGAGTTTTTGACAAACTTGCAAATTCATTTGTAGAATTAAATGGCAACAAATAACAACCACTTTTCTTTGTGATCGGTACTTGAGAAAGACAAGTTAAATGGGAATAACTTCCATGACTGGTTCAGGATATTGAGAATTATTCTCATAGAGGAGCGCAAGCTCTATGTCCTGGAGACACCAGAGCCAGATGAACCCCTTCCCAATGCACCTAAGGATGACAAGGATGCTTAGAAGAAGCATAATGAAGATGTCATGGATGTCAAGTGTCTAATGTTATGCTCAATGAACTATAAGTTGCAAAGGTGGCATGAGAACGTGGATGTTATTGAGATGGTCACACATATTAAGAACATGTTCTAATATCAAGCAATATAGGAGAGATTTCACGTCTCTAAGGTGTTGTTCAAATATAACATGGCAGAAAGAGATCCAATAGGTCCTCATGTGCCCAAGCTCGCTGGGTATGTGGAGAACCTTGCAAGACTGGGATCCCCCTTGGGTCAAGAGTTGGCCATTGATGTGATTCTATAGTCTCTGCCAGAGTCATATAGTCAATTTTTCATGAACTATAACATGAATGACTTTGACAAGCCGTTGACTGGGTTATGAGGCACGTTGAGAACAACTGAGGCACAAATGAAGAAAGACAATCCCAAGTCTGTGATGATGATCAGTAAGACAAAGGGGAAGTCTAAAGGCAAAGGCAAAGACAATCCATATTGATGTTTATCCAGACTCTTTTGGTTATTGAACCGACAAGAGACATGCAAGTCTTATTTATGAGAAAAATGACAAACCACCTCTCACTATGTGTAGTGGAGAGAGTAAACATTCTATTAGGCCATATACATGTTGATGTATTAAGATCTTATAGAATAAATGCTAGAGGTAGTTGTTTGTACTTCATTATTTAATTGATGATATCAGCTGATATAGAGTTTGTATTTGGTGAAATGCAAACATGAATCTTTTGTAGTGTTAAAGGATATTATAAATGAAGTATAACTTTGACAAAAGTATTAAAAAACTCTGATGTGATTAAATGTTGAAATACTTTACATCAATAGTTTGAGAACCGTCTGGATAGACAGTGATAGTGTATCACAAGTCAAATCCACCTGAAACATGATGATGTATCAAAAAGAAGGAATTACATACTCATGATGTGAGTATCATTTAATCTAATCTTCTAATCTCCTCATAGATACATGTTGTATACTAAAACTAAGTATCGTCTAAAATGGTTTAAAAGACATCATATGTGATATGATATGGGAATGTCCTGAGATGTCTTAAGGATTGAAACCTACATTAAGAAAGAAGTTTATTGAGAAGGTTTATCCACAAACCATAATTGTTGAATATTGTTATTAATCCCAATCTGATAGACAAAAGTGTTTTGTTGATAGGATAACTAAGTTTTGAAAGAATCAGTGGGAGTAAAAGTAGAACTCAAAACGTTCGAGGTCAACAAGGGGTACAATGAGAACCAAGAGAATCGCTATTACACCAAACAAGATTACTCAAAACATAAAACACAATCAATCACCAATTAATCACATACCCAAAAATATGGGTAAATTAAAACTGATTTCAACGTCAGCACCTACTCAAAAACATTGGCATAAGAGCCCAACATCTTTCTTGTATCCATACTATGCCAAGATTTTGATACAAATTGTTCTATCGTCTTAGCCACAACATATATATACAGGAGAACAATATTTGTATATGCCACACAAACAAGCATTAATATGCTAAAAAAAGTCTGATTTGTTTGAAACACCGTATACAAACTTTTCCTACCCGGAACTGAGAGTACAAGGATGACTCTAGGACACACTAGACATCTAATCAACTTTATCAAAGATTCATTACTATAGCTCCTCTTTGCTGCCACATGTTTGTTTTTGTCACTTCCGATTACCTAAAAAAATGTGGTGAACCACAGGGGTGAGAGCCATGTCCCAGTAAGAGATATAACCTCCAACAACATTTATTGATTACAACATTTTTTAGTAATTAAACATTTAAGCAGTTTAATCAAATATAAAAAATAAGATTAGCAGTACTGGTGATTAACAAAACACATAAATGAGTAGATAATAACTATCATCATTAGCCAGACTATCAACCTTTATCTTGTTGACAATATAAGCAATTCAGTAGCATATGTATAACTAGCATCATGAGCAAGTCTAGTAACATAGCATAGCTAAAAATATGAGCATGTCTTATTGGTTGAACATATCAACATCATAAGAATAGCTAAAAACATAAGCACAATTGTCTGGATAAGCATGATTAGTAGTATATGCATCTCTAATTACAAAGGCATGGCTAGCATGCTAAACATAACTAACAACATGAGATAGCTAGTATCATGATTATAATCACCAGTAGCAGTATAGTTATCAATACAATCATAGCTACTATATGTACACATCTACAATCTTAAGCATATCCACAACCTAAGTATATATACTATCTCTTAATTTCACTAAGCATCATCTCTATGTAAAGATAACAAACAAGGATTATCATCCAATGTGAAATGTTGTGTATAACCCTAAACAAATATGCTACATGGTTGTATTACATCTTTTATTATGCCCTGGGGAATTTGAATCGTACCATTTAAAGTCAAACTGACCCCTGCAACAGGCTATTTGGTTCCATACAAGATCTAGGAGTGCCAGTATCCTAAGATCTCTTCCCCTCGGTTAGTATGAGTAAAAGGCAGTGACATATCAGTCAAAGCTACCACTACAGTGACATATAGTCATGTAACTAGACCACCTTGGTACAAGTCACGGCGCTAGCATCTAGGGTATTCAAACCCAATCACTGAGGTACAACCGCAGTTGTCCTCTAATCTCATCATGTTATAATCGCTGAGATACGACCGCAGCCATTCTCAATAACATCAGATGTATGAGGCATGACCATATCCATTCTCCACAACCTACATTGTGGATGATAGGGATATATCCTCAACCTACCACCCCCACATACTCAATAGTATGTGCTCCGAGTTTCCCTTAGGAATACTCATTTCACCATCCAGCAAGTTCTGACACTAAAGATGGCTCTATGGCACAGAGCACTACATGATTAGAGTTGTACTTGATTAGTTATGCTAATTGGGTGAATTAAAGTTGCATCAAACAAGTGGACATACAAACCCTAATTCACTTCTAGAAATCATATAAATTTCACAACTACAAAAGATATAAAATGTGTGAAACATAATTTCTCATCTCATCGTCACATGGTACTATTCACTTGCCATTCATGAGACCACACTAGTCATCATACTATCACAAGATATAAATCATTTTCACAATATCACAGGGTATCAACCCTTATCAACATAAGAGGATCACACTTCATTCAGGGCTCAACCATGCCCAAAGGTCATTAAGACCATCATACTATCACAGGATATAAATCCTTTTCACAATATCACAAGGTATCAACCCTTATCAACACAAGAGGATTACACCTCATTCAGGTCTTAACCATGCCCAAAGGTCATTAAGACCATCATACTATTCCCTACAAGATCATTATTATCTTTCCATGCCTTATAACAAGGTTCAACAACATCACTTACATATAATACACCAGATCAGCACAATATTGCATTAATGAGCTAGGAGATATTCATAAACAATCATAGCAGGGTTATATTAACATTAAGAACATTCCTTTATTACATCAACATGCAAGGAATCTAGATATAATTAACCCTCATCATATTCATAATGCACATGTTTAGCATAAGAAAGTATCAACCATGTGG
Source organism: Alisma plantago-aquatica (assembly GCA_963693085.1). Classification (NCBI taxonomy): domain Eukaryota; kingdom Viridiplantae; phylum Streptophyta; class Magnoliopsida; order Alismatales; family Alismataceae; genus Alisma; species Alisma plantago-aquatica. The sequence continues at coordinate 1,236,158,287 of OY856411.1, read as the reverse complement.
CTATGATAACCACCAATTAACAATTAAGGTTATGATCATATTAAGGAGGTTATTTCACCATCATGCCATCATATAAGAATGTTAAACATGAATACTCATCTTTATCTATTTGCATTAGAGTTGGGCTCAACAAGATAAATTATATTAATGTTATTAATCAACACTCATACCCAAACTCTAACTCACGGCATCCCCATTGGATCATGGATGCATAAGGTGAAGCATCACCATCACATTCCATACTATTCTCAAGTATGAACCCACACATAAATCAAGGTTTAACCATCAGGTTATAGCATACTAAGGTTTCAACAACAATAAGAGAGTGCTCCATGATTGAGTTAGTCATTCAAGGACTATTCATGCCCAATTACCATCATTTAGTTATATTAAAGCTAGGTATAATAAGCTATACCTCATTAGGGTTACATATCAACACAATATGGTTATCATCCCTTCTATTCATATGAGTGAATAGGTAAGACTACCTTATTAAGGATAACCTTCCATTTGTTCCATCATCATTCAACCCATATCACCATACCACAATGTCACCCAGAACCATTTGATGTTTAAAAGGTAAGACCATTGGTTGTTTACATAAGTAAACACCTTGGATAAACCACATATTAAGTCCTTGATTTGTACTCTAGAAAGAGTCACCATCTAACCCTAGACATCCCTTTATTAACAACATAAAAGGTTCCATTGAGAGTAGGGTAAAACCCACAATCGACTGTTTAGTTAAAATAAGCCATCCATTGTCAACAAGTAAACTCCTTAAGTTGATCATATAAAGGAAACCATATAAATCACATTATTAGGACCAACATATTACATTATTCATCATTCCACTTCATTGGAGGAATAAACATTATCTCTTGACCATTGGGTCAAGTTCATATGTTAAAACCATCAATTACAGTATAGGTCCGACCATTGCATCAAGTGACCCAAGAAACCATTGGTTTAAGGCTTAATTGATGCTACAACTATATGATTAACTCACCATAGGTTTTGAAGATCTGATCCATCATCATTAGTGACCATTAAGTCACCATAGGTTGTTAGATCAGCACTATACTCATTAATCAGCATCAAATATTAAGCTAAAGTCATCATTGATTGATAACATTATTAGGGTACTTAATGGTTGATCATTAAAATTCTAATTGATCCAAAACCTGACCTAAGGGGGTGACCATAGGTTGTCACCATCATCTCACACCTTTGATCCCAACCATCAGTTGTCATGAAGACAACACCATAGGATTGTTGTAATGGTACCATCATCGGGTCATGGGTTTATACAAGAATTCAGCTTTAAACCCTAAAATTGACCATCGTTTGATAGGTGCTTAGCACCATAAGTTGCCAAACCAACCTGATCCAAGTCATTTTATACCTTATGAATAATGTACACATGATCACAGGTTCATATAGAACTGAAATCAGAATAGGTAACATTATAAAAATCAAAATCCAAGTCAAGCATAGCTTTTTAGTGCATGGATCATCATTTTCAAGCAAGAACATGATCTAGAAAGCTTATGGTAAGAAATAAACGTGGAGCAAGTTATAAAACTTACCTATAATTAGAAGATAAACTCCCAAACAGAAGAAAACATGAGAAAGTAGGGTAGGAAATCCAAGCATAAGTTGTGAACTCATCCATCTAGCACCTTTCTTCATCAAATGAGCAAACCCTAAGCATAATGAGCAAGAAAGGTAGGGTTTTAGAGCTTTAGAGCAATTTCTACCATGGAACAGCAAGTTTCCGACCTGGAGAAATCTAGGAAGAAGGATAAAAAAGAAATAAATGGAGGAAAGAAGGGGATTCTTACTCTTTTAGGTCAAGATCACAAGAAGGAAGCTTTTTTAAACCCTAAAAGGAAGTCAATTGCGACCCTAGATTCTTTTTCCAAGAAGGTCCCCTCTTTCTTCTTCCTTAGATAGGAAATTCACAAAAGAATAGAGGGAGGATGAGGTTTGTAGAAGGAGGGAAGTGGTATAAAGCAAATGGATCGTTTTGGTGCTTAGGGATAAGTATATGAAGCTTTGAGATAAAGAAAAAGAAAACGTTGAAGTTCTAGTATCTTTCCAAGTGTCCATAGCCTTAAACTATTAAGAATATACAAGAACACACACAACAAGCTCCCCCACCGTCAATGGAGACATGATTATCCCTCGTTTCTTGAATTTCCAAGCAAAACAAATAACTCATTAGTTGATAGCTACTAAAGGTAGCTCATCCATGAAGGGGTAAACCCTTAAATACCCTTAGAGAAAACACCTTCAAACCAAGGTTTAAATAGGTGCCCCATGGCTCAAAAATCTCAGGAATTATGAGATAATGTCCAAGGAACATAATGCAAGTGATAAATTGCAAAGAAAACCTCTCAATTGGGTAAATTATAGAAAAGTCCAAAATGTGCATAAAATTGCATAACTTGCTCAAATAGTGTCCAAATTGGACCAAATTTGAAACTTAAGCTTGTATTATGATTTCAAAGCATATCACAAGGTTATATTAGGGTTATAAGAATTAAATTATGATAATTAAGCTTATTCAACTCATTAAACACATCTGAGATTGAAATATTATGAATCCAACAACTCAAATAGGTTGGTCATAAGATGATGAGCCAACAAATCAACTAGAAGTTATTGAGAATTAGAATTTGAGAGATGGCTTAAAGCCATTATGGAGCCCATGTACACTAACAAGGTATGACCTTGTTGGTACCACCTCAAGGGGTAAAACCCAAAGAGTGTAGTAAGGTTTTATTGTAAAGACCCACATGGATAACCTAAAAGGACATATTGGTTGCAAAAAAATTCAAATTAGTTCAAATTGTTGAACATGAAGAAATTCCTTTACCAATAGTCATGCATGTTGTTGTAGCTAGTATAGACTATGAGATTTGGAATATGAAGATTAAAATTAGATTCCTTAAAAGGAATATTTGGGAGGATGTGTACGTAACACAGCCTAAAGGTTTTATAACTTCACTAATGCAAATAAAGTCTATAAGCTACAAAGTTCAATTTGAGAGATTGAAACAAGCATCTCAGAAATGGGAACTTGTGACTTGATAATATAGTCAAAGAGTTTGACTTAAATCAAGACAAAACATGAAATTTGTGATTACAAAAGATTTAGTGGGAGCTTATATAAATATTCCACACATTGATGGGGAATAACATCTCAATACTACTAGTATTGAGACCTGGCATGGAAATCACCTTCAGCAATGAAGGATTAGGTGAAACATCCTATGTGATAGGGATTGAGATCTATAGAGATAATCTGGAAAGTTTCATAACGTAAGTATGAGCACATACAATAGCAAGATGTTGAAAGAGTTCAACATGAACGATTCAATGAGAGAGAATCTATCCATATTACATGGGATTAACCTCTCATGAACACTATGTTCCAATTCTTGTGAAGAATGGAAAGACATGAATAAGATGCCATATGCACTAGCATTGGATCTATCATGTATTCTATATAATGTACTCATCCCATAGTCTTGTATGTATTGGACATGACAAGATGATATTAGTTTCCAATGAGGGTCATTGGAATGTCATTAAAAGACATACATTAGTACTTGAGAAGCAGTAAGGATGTGTTATTAGATGATAGCAACAAGGAAGAGTTAGGTGTAAAGGGTTACACTAAAGCGAGCTCCCGAAATGACAAAAGTGATCGCAATATAAAATATGTTTTATTTAAAAGAAAAGGAGTTGTTCATTGGAAGGGTTCCAAACTACAGACCATTATTTCAATTCTACATTTGAAGTTGAGTATCTTGGTGTTATGAACACAAGAGAAGATACTATATGGATTTATAAGTTCATATGGATGAACTTAAAGATGTTTAAACCATTAATGATACAATAGAGAGACTGTAACAACAATGGAGCTACAAGTTAGGCATGGAATATTAGATACCATATCATGCCAGTTCATCTCATGCGAGAAATCGTATAGTGAAGAGATGAGGAACCTAAAATATACCGACTAAAGCAAAGTGTTGCTAACCCGCTGGATTAGCACTTGCGTAATAGAAACATGATGGACATGTTTATATCACTAAGAATGAGATTTGTGGGTGATTGGCTCTAAGTGTAAGTGGGAGTCTGTTGGTATTGTATGCCCAGAGAGCCACTCATATGATGATTGTGATGGCATAGTACATAAATGATTTGATTAATAATAATAAAGGCAAGCTTCCAATTCATTTTGTTTCACTTAGTTATGAGATAATGAGGAAACATAATGAATGTCTAAAGAATGATATTACTCAATGATGTATGTCTTCAAGTATGCGACTTGAATAATGAGATCACACTGATGTTAAGAGTATATACATTCTTATTATGTCCCTAGTCAGTCGTTACTGCGGAAGGTAGATAGACACCAATAACACTTAAGACTAGAGTGTGTATTGGTTGATGACAAAATCTCATCAGTCAAAAAAAAAAAATCTCATCAGTCATGATATTTGATATCAAACCAAGCACATAGATACTTATTCGAGAATAGTGTATTAGATAGACCCACCTTGAGAATGACACATGGAAACCATGTTGGTGTTCATGGTTATCTCTCATGGTGTAGGTGGTGATTGTGGTTGTTAGACGGGAAGTCACTACACTCATCACATGTTATTTTGTATACTTTGACATCATCAAATGTAACCCTGAATAAGGATTTCCATAACGGTGATGATTGGGTAGTTGTGACACATGGGGACTGATTGTGAGTGATGTAGATGGGACTTATCCCTCCTACTAGAGTTTGATATCTTGTCCACTTCATAAGAGACATTGAGAAATGCATGCCCATGCACATGTGAATCAATATATGATATTGAGGTCACATATTCTCAGACGGTTTGCTCTAGGTTCAAGGAACATGGATTGAATGTTGATAGGATGGTGATTCCATGTCTCGAGTTCATTTTGGATATCATAGACAAAGGAATTATACAATCACTACAACAACTTACACTTATTGTAGGTTGGAGTTGTTCTCCAACTTTCCATTCACTTAGGTTCCTTGTGATGTCATAAACTAGTTATGGACATTCACTGCCAACATGACATGGGACCTATATGGTCACACATATAGGAATTCACCTAGAAGAGGAGTTTAATCATGAATGATGATTGAATTGATTGTCAAAGTGTTTGGGTATTCAATTCAAGAAAAAAAATTAGCCGAGTAATCTCCCCGATTGATTGGTTCAAGTGTTGAGATGACCGGTTGGAGTGTTAGGTTGGTTAGAAATTGAATTGGCTAAGTTCTACCTCAACTAGGGAGTAAACCAACTGGTTCACTTAGTGAACTGACTGGCTCAGCTTACAACTGAGTGGTCGCGGTCGTGAGATGACTGGCTCTCAAGGGTGAGACACCCAGTTCATGGACAAATTTGATTACATCAAGGATTAGTGCTGACGTCATATTGTGCATTAATTGGATTCAAATTTTCAAATTCATATGTGATTGGGAAACATGGTGAAATGACCTATTCGTAGAGTGAACTGATCAACTCGCATGTGAATCAGCCAGTTCAGTTGTGAACTGACCGGTTTGGTTGTGAGCCGACTGGTTCAGCACTCGTTGGTTGTGAGAATTCATGGTCTTTCAGTCCCTTCCACTCCCACACAGATTAGGAACTACTGCGTCTGAGCCAGAGGTGCACACACTAACCAATTAAGTTTGATTAGATGCACCCCATGGAACTCCAACACACTTCATATCTTTCGATATTTGTAAAAACCCTAAAAAGACTCAATCACAATACTAAACAAGACACCCACAAGCACACGGGGTACTATTGTAGTAAAGATGAGAGGCAAGTATAGGGGTTGATCCTCAGGGAGAGAGGGGGCACTAGAGCTAGGTTTGTGTTTGCTATGTTCCTAAGGTGGAGATTAGGGTTTGAAGGTTTTAAGATTGGGTTTGGTTTGATTACACTACAGTTGCAAAAAAGAACAATCAAGAAGGAAACTAAGATAACAAAGACTCTAGATTACTCTAAGCGAACTAAGATTAGTAAACTAAGCAAGGCAAGTAATTAAGCTAGAGAAAGGAGTTACACTACACTAGCAAGCTAAGTGATCAACTAAGATGCAATCTAAGAAATTAGACAAGCAAGAATCTAAGTTATCACTAGTTGGATAACTTAACACAAGCAAGCTAAAATGAGCCCTAACTACTTAAGCAAGAACTAACTATCTAGAACTAGGCAATTAGCTAAGAATTAACAAAAGCAATTGACTACACTAGCATTAACAGGCTAAGAAGGTAAAAGTGGGTTTTAAGCAATATGATGGGTAGGTGGGCCATTTGGGAATGCACTTTGATATTAGTTGAGGGAGGGTCAACATAGCATACAAATCTCACATTTCAATCTAGATTACCAGACCAAACAACAAGTCAAGTGCTATTAGAATATACCCTATACTACTAGTTGGATAACTAGGGTTAGGTGTAATTCTAGTAGGACTTGGCAAGTCTAGGTTTCTAGGGTAAGTGGTATTAGGGAAATTGAGAGACAAGGGTATGAATGGGAGTAGAGATGAGGGTATTTCACCTCATGCTACTTGCCATATAGCCTTTAGGAATATCTAGGCAATTGCACCAATCACACTTACACTAGCTACTTAGATCTCACACTCACTTTTAGAAGAAGGGAGATGTATGTAGGAACAAAGGGGGCTATCTAGGGATCCACTAATTGGACCTAGGAGCCATTCCTAAGATTGCCACACATATTCCAATTTCCCCTAGAAGCTAAGTGTCATCAAGCATCACAAAATAAGCAATTTATGTTTAAAAGCACAAATCGCATGCAAGATAATGGGAAATGAGATAGAAGCAAGAGGCAATCATCATAGAATAAATATGTTCATTACAAGTTATTTCCCCCCAACATGGTATCAAAGTCACATTTTAATCCCAAACAGTCCACCACTAGGGGCTTAGCTAGACATGCTCAAAGGAAAGATAAAAGAAATGAGAAGAAGGGGATAGGACTCCATGGAGCTCGAAGTAGATCCTTCTCCTTCACCTCCTAGATGTTGTAGGATGACCTCCCTCCTCCAAGGTGGATGATGGGCATGGAAATGAGGGGGATTATGGTAGAAAACCTAGAAAACTAGGTTTCTATTATGGAAATGAGGTGGAAATGGTGGGTGGATAGCATAAATGCAAGGGGAGTGCAATGAATGCTCTAGAGTGGGTGGAGAGGAGTAATGTAAGCTAACCTAGTGATGTGGCTGCCACCCATGTATATATAGGTGGTGGTGGAAGCACTAGGGTAAGTAGGGGCATTGTTGGAAAACCAGTAAACAAAATGCTAGCTTTTAGGTGGTAGCACAGTTGTGCTGGTCAGCACGGCCATGGTGGGTAAGGGTAGGAACGACCATGGTGGTGTGGAATGGTCGTTCTAAGAAAGTGGAAAAATCACAGGTTGATGTGGTAAAATGGACGCAGGTAGCACGGCCGTGTTGGGAAACACGGTCGTGGTGGAGGATAGGTAGAACGGCCGTGTTGCGTAGCACAACTGTGGTGAGTGAGTTGGAGGTGAGGTCATTCCCTTCAGCATGCCCGTTTTGGCTTCTGGCAGAACATCCATGCTAGGCAGCACGACTCTTTTGAGAGCTTCATAGCACGACCGTGCTGGGTAGCACGACCATGGTGGCGATGTTGTTGTAGCCTTGTAATTTTGGGATTTTCTCTATAATTTTGACATTGGCTAGCACGGCCGTTCCTTGGCACCATGGTCATGTTGGGGTCTTCAATAGCAAAATCAACTTGAATCTTCATGATCAATGGACTTCTTTGCTTGATGTCGACCCTTGGCCATTAGGGGTAGGTTGAGGGCGTTTTGGGGTCTTCTTTGGACCCCTCCATGAGTGGAGGACTCCTAGAACTCCTTCCTTCTCTCTCATCCATCCAAAGCATGGTCCAAGTACCTAAAAAGTATGCAAAGAACATCTATAAGTGTATTTGACAATAATATGCATATTGGGGAGTTTAACTTGCATTCTACTATGTTTAGATGTGAATAAAGAACAAATTGGCATAAGATGAAGCCCTAAAATAGGGCTGCATCACCACCCCAAACTTAAAACATACTTGTCCTCAAGTATGCTCCAACTTAATCTCTCTCTTTAGTTTTCTTTCAATAAACAAGAATGATAAATGCATTGCAAAAGATGATTATTGACGAAATGGTCTTAGAAGTGACTAAGTGCATGTGTTCCACATCTCTCCTCTCCTCTTTCACAAACCAATCATGAAATGAGCACTGAGCATACAAACTTCAAATATAGATCATCGAATACACAAGTTTTTCATATGTCCTTCATGTAATTCTAGGTAAACCATTAATCAATGATGACTAGGAGTGTTGTTTCACTTTCATGCGTTCAATCTTATGCCTCAAACCACACCAAATGACCCGCATGGTTGTAGAAAGGGTAAAGTGAGCTAGATTTGATGTTTTCTAGATCAATGGGTATGAAAAAGGAAGAAATGATTGCAGTAAGAGATTAAAGTGCTTTTACACACTCATGTTTTCTTAATTTAGATGATCTTAAACATGAGCATCTTTTTATTTTCTTTTTGCTTTTTCTTTTCTTCTTTTCTTTTATTTTGCCCTTAGTATATATAGGGCATGTGGTGGATAGAGTGAAGTAGGGAGATGTAGATATGGCCACTCCAAACTTTTGAAGGTGGCCAAGGATAAATATGTGCTCTAAGGCATCTTTTCATGAGGGGGAGAGGTATGAAGATGGTGAAAGAAGAGTCGGGTCAAAGAGGGGTCATTAGTGCAGTCCTCAGCATAAGATTTCCTACATGAAAACTAATCCAACACTTCATCAAATGATATCACACCACGTGATTGAACAACATGAGATTCACATTTATATCATGTGATTTCATAGGCTCTAAGTGTTCATTGCTTGCTCAATTCACAATTAAACCAAAACATTCACAAACTTGAGAGACGTGATGCACATGTAAAAAGTCAACAATTCAGACCATATATCAATAAACTCTAAGAAAATGGCATGCATTTTTCAAATACCAACATTTTCATTTCAAATAGTGGAGATTAAGTTAAAACATGCTTTTAGGCAAGAACAATCAAGTTTGGGCAAAATTGGCCAAAATGGTGCCAATTTGCATTCAATCACATCTAAACCTAACTTTTAGGGAAATTAAAACATAAAGCAGCAAATTTTAGTTAAAACACACAAAAATTACCAAAATCTATATGAAAATGCAATATATGACATGGAGGAGCAAAAAAAAGTAATTTTTTTAAAAAATTACGCAAAAATGCATGAAATTGAAATACATGTATGCATGAATGCAAATAGAAGGAAATCTATACTAAAAAGATAAATGTCAAACAAACAGATATCAGGTGAGATAGACATCAACAAAATAAGCTAAGAAAGAGGGCATACCACCCTACCACCCCAAACTTTTGAATCATGTTGTCCTTAACATGAAACTAAAGCTTAGGAATGATAGGGTAGACGTCACTGCTTTGGCGGTGTGAGATCATGTGGTGGGCCGGCCTGTGGGGGTGGATGTTGGTAATAATGGCCCTAGTAGTCTGCCTGTAGAGGCGGGTATGTCTCCTGGTAACCAAATAGTCCTCCCCAAAAATCCTCCCCCATTGGGGGTTCCTCTGCACCTGTGCATGTTGATACTGGTACATGTGGTTGATCTGATGATGCATCTGCTGCTGATCTAACCACATCACCTTCTATGTATATTGAATCTCCTCCAGTTGTGCATGAATGGCTGGCATATTATATGCATTTATTGGAGGTGGTTGCGCATCAAAGTCCTCATATATCTGTCTGGTGCGGCATGGCTGCTCAAGTATGTGTTGTTGCTCTGGCACATTTGTCTCTCCTACACCCTATGACTAAGTCCATTGGCAATGCCCTGTAGTCTTCTCTAGGATGTTGGCTTTCCCACTTGGAGAGCTTGGCTGGAAGATTTTCCAATGGCCTGACATCATCCATAAGAATAAAAGCATGATAAAGTAGCTCTAGTGTGATGCCAGGGTACCCGGGGTTCATGTTGTAAATGATCTTCTTGTCTCTTATGGTAATTATCTGAGACCTTGCAAGATAGTTCAAATCAATCAACTTGTCCCCTTCTAACTTTATGAAGTTTTGGAGATCACAATCAAGTGCTCTTGCTATAGTGGTCACAATCCCTCCCATTATGAAGGGAAGCTTGGTCTTTGAGGGAGATGTTTTCAAATGATCAATCATCATCATCCCCATATTCACATAACCATGGCTCGCCCTTGACGATGAGATGCATTGCCAAGGCTTGCATGGTGTTGGGGAAAGCATACCTTATGGGAATCACCCTCCTAATAGTACACTCGAGGTGAAGGGACCTTGTGAACACTCTCCTTGATGTGCCTCTACCATATGCAACTTCCTCAGGCTACTTCCCAACCCACTTCATCTTGTCCTCCTCCAGCTTGGATAAGAAGTCCACTGGCTCATCTTCCATCTCCTCACTCTCGATGTCATCTACCTCCTCCTCCTCATATGTGTGTGACCCGGAATTTGTATCCAAGTTTAAGGGCACCATCTAAACGGGTGCATCTTCAGCTTCTTCCTCAATCACCAACCGGTGCCTAATGGGCTGTTGAGCGGTGTGTGTTTGTGCGGATGAAGTGGAATGTCTCGTCGGAGTCATGTGTGGAGGTCGTTGTGAAGCTAACACATTAGTAGCCTTCTTGGCCCTCTTCTCTCAAGTTGGTGCATCAATGTTCACCGAATCAACGATGTTCTTTATCTCTTCTTCCTCTTCCTCTTCCTCATCGCGGTTGTTGTTGTAGCTTGGATCCGATGTGTGGCCGCTGGAGGAGGATCAGTGTCGGGATGCACACGTCGATGCTAACCATTGGAGGGATTGCAAAATCGAATTGGATAGTGACGACACGCTGTGGGACTATCGAGACACATTGGAGGCCCGCTTGGTGTGACTTTTTCTTCAGTGAGGATGTTCATGGTCTTCTCTACCCCCTTCTTGATTGATTTGCCCATGCTATTCATCTTTGCAAGGATCTTTGGTGAAAATCAAGCAAGAACATAAGGGGAAAAAACATGCTTCCGGGCTATAGGGGCAGAATCTCCTTGGAGATGGAGAAATAGATGGTAATGGAGAGTGGAAAACGGTGGTTGGGAAGGTGATTGGGGACCAAGGGGAACTCAAATATAGCGTTTGGGAGCAAGAGGAGGTGATTTGGGGATGAATGGAGCTCACCCTAATCGCCTCTCCACGCGGAACGGCCGTTCTGGGTTGAGAAAATGATGTTTTGGTCATGCTAGCTCAGGCAAAATTGAGTAACTAAAGTACTGGGCCCATGCCAGCATGACTGTTCTAGCCAGCACGGCCGTTCTAGAGAGATGCCAGCACAGTCGTGCTACCCGTGCTTAAAACTTGAGTTTTCCCTGTTGAAATGCAATTTTCCAGCACAGCCATTCCATGCCAGCATGGCCATATTGGGTCCTCCAAGTTCAAAAATCTTCCAAAATCATCAAATCAATCCATTAGACCCACTTGATGTTGAATCAATCATTTTTCACTAAAATGTACCTCATTTCTCAACTTTCACCTATATCACCTGTCAAATCATCAAACTAAAACAAAACTATCAAGTACAAGTGTGGGTGTGTGTACTTGGAATTGTGTAAAAACAAAGTAAAAGTGTAAAAAAGTGAAGGTTGGGTGAAAAAGTTCCCAAACCTAGGTGGGTTGCCTCCTACTAGCACTAAATTTTACGCCTTTAGTCGGGCTTATTGATTCTTGAAGTCAATCACTCTTGTGGAATTTTCAAAGCATACTTGAAGTAAATATCCCTCTCATGTGCATTCAATCACATCTCCTCATCAAGCTGGTGTTCCTCAACTAACATCACAATATCAAAACTTTGATTGCTCTATCTGGTCCAACTTCAACAACTGGCTTCAATCTTTGTCCATTCACAGTAAACTCTCTTGCTCCATCTTTTTCATAGATCTCAATAGCTCTGGATGGGTACACATTCTTGACTAGGTAAGATCCTTCCCATCTAGACCAAAGCTTCCTGGGAAAGAATTTCATCCTAGAGTTGTATAACCACACCCATTGCCCGGGCTCAAAATATTTCTTTTTTATCAACTTGTCATGGAGAAACTTGGTTCTCTCCTTATATCTTTTGGACAACTCATAGGGTTCATGTCTCATTTCCTCAAGTTCATGCAGCTACAACTTTCTTTTCAACCTGGATGTGTCTCCATCCATATCCATGGCTTTCAAAGCCCACAATGCCTTATGTTGCATCTCAACCGGTAGATGGTAGCTTTTTCCATAAACAAGATTGAATGATGTGGTGCCAATTGGGTCTTTATATGCGGTCCTATAAGCCCATAAAGCCTCACTGAGACGTAATGACCAATCCTTATGGTCCGGTCTCACCGTCTTCTCTAGAATGAGCTTTATCTCCCGATTGGCTAACTCAAATTGACCACTCGTTTGAGGGTGGTAAGGAGTAGCCACCCGATGATTAACTCCATGTTTCTTAAGCAGCCCTTCAAATGTCCAATGGATGAAATGGCTTCCGCCACCACTAATCAAATCACACGACACACAGAATTGGCTGAAGATGTTTGACTTAACAGAATCACAAACTACTCTATGTTCATTCGTTCTAGTCGCAACAGCCTCAATCCACTTTGAAAAATAATACATGGCAATCAAAATGTAGACATGCCCAAAGGAAGGGGGGAACGGGCCCATAAAGTCAATCCCCCAAACATCAAATACCTCCACTACAAGAATGGATGATAGAGGAATCATATCCCTCTTAGAGATAAGTCCCACCTTTTGGCACTTCAAACAACACTTGTAAAATTCATGAGAGTCTTTAAACATGGAGGGCCAATAAAACCCACTTTAGAGAACCTTGGTAGTCATGCGTTTCACACCAAAATGACCTCCACATACTCTGGGATGGCACATAGATAGAATTTCTTGCTGCTCCATCTCTGGAACACATCTTCTAATGAGTTGGTCGGGGCAATATTTGAAAAGATGATGATCGTTCCAAACATAATTTTTGACCATAGCAAATAGCCTTTTGCTCTCCTCCATTGTCCATGTTCTTGGTATCCTTCCACTAGCTAAGAAGTTAGCTATATTTTTATACCATGGCCTTTGAGTGGATGAGAGTAGAAAGAGTCATTCATGTGGCATTGTTTCCTTAATTCAACTTGTATCATCAAAGGGTGCTTCAATTTGGGAGAGATGGTCGGCGGCAGAATTTTCCACCCCCTTCTTGTCCACAATCTCAATATCAAATTCTTGAAGCAACAAAATCCACTGTATCAACCTTGGCTTTGAGTCTTTCTTTGCCATGAGATACTTTAATACAACATGGTCCTTGTATATCACTACCTTGTTTTACAAAAGATATGATAGAAACTTATCAAGAGCAAAGATCACTGCTAGCAACTCTTTTTCCGTAGTTGTGTAGTTCCTTTGTGCTTCGTCTAGAGTCTTGCTAGCATAATAGATGGCATGCAAAATTTGGCCAACTCTTAGGCCCAACACAGCCCCCACTGCCATGTCTGATGCATCCGTCATGATCTCGAATGGCAAGGAGAAATCTGGGGGCTGCATTATAGGAGCAGAAATGAGCTTTTGCTTCAAGTGGTTGAAGGATTCAACACACTTGTCATCAAAGTGGAACTCAACATCTTTTTCCAAAATATGACAGAGGTCTTGAGATTTTGCTAAAATCCTTGATGAAATGACAATAGAAGCCGGGATGTCCCAAGAAAGATTGAAAATGTCTTACAATAGAAGGCATGGTAAGAGTAGAAATGAGGCCCACCTTGGCACTATCAACGTCAATACCGTCTTTTAAAACTCGGTGACCCAGAACTATGCCTTCGAGCACCATGAAGTGGCTCTTTTCCCAAGATAGAATGAGGCAAACCTTGACGCATCTCTCAAGAATGGAGGCCAAGTGGAGCAAACACTCATCAAAGGTTTTACCAAAAACTAAAAAATCATCCATGAATACTTCAAGGATGAATCAAGAATGTTGGTGAAGATGGATGTCACGCATCTCTGAAAAGTGAAAGGGGCATTACACAGACCAAATAGCATTCTCCTATAAGCAAAAGTACTACTAGGGCAAGTGAATGTCATCTTTTCTTGGTTTTTAGGATGAACAACAATCTGAAAATACCCAGAGTATCCATCAAGAAAACAATAGAAACTCTACCCTACCAACCTCTCTAAAATTTGATCAAGAAATGGAAGTGGATAGTGTTCCTTCTTAGTCTTGTCATTTAGCTTTATATAGCCCACACACATCCTCCATTTGGTATGTTCTCTAACATGCATCATCTCACCATCAGCATTCTCTACCACTGTGATCCCACCCTTCTTTGGTACAACTTGGATGGGACTCACCCACATACTATCAAAAATCAGATAAATAATTCCAGCATCTAACAATTTCATGACCTCTTGGATCACAACTTCCTTCAATTTTGGGTTCAACCGCCTTTGCATTTGGTGGGGTTGGTCTAGCATCATCATCCAAATAAATCCTATACACACAAATGGAGGGGTCAATACCCCTCAAATCAGCAATGGACCATCCAATGGCCTGAATGTTCTTCTTTAGGACTTTCATCAATGCATCTTCTTGCTTTGGAGAGAGAATAGAAGAAATGATCACCAGAGGGTATCACTGGAGCCTAGGAATGCATACTTCAACCCTTCGGGGAGTGACTTGAGTTCAAGAATTGGAGGTTCTTCAAGAGAATTATTCAATGGCTCAGAAATGGATGGGAGGTCCTCGCTTGCAGCCACTAGGGCTAGCTCATTTACTCCATCCTCTTCATTGTCATCATCGGGAAATTCAACAATAGGCTCTAAACCTCTACCTTAAGTGGCAGTATGAATCCACATAGGTAGGCACTCCTCTACAATCTCTTCAAGGCATTCAACAAGATAACAATCCTCTTGTGTGGCGCCTATCACCTCGACTGTAGCTGAAGACTTGAAGATGTTCAACTGGATCTTCATGTGCAGAAGGTCACATACATGGTGTTGGTTCTCACGTGGACCACTACATTAGTTGTAGCCAAGAAGGGCCTCCCCAAGATAATATGTACTCTTCTACAATCTTTTTCCATATCTAGCACAATGAAGTCAACATGTAAGAATTTGGAAGTCTCATCGTAAAGTCTAACTAGCACATCAACAACACGCCCTCTAGGCATTTTCACCGATTGATCGGCCAATTGCAAAGTGCAATGAGGTGGACCTAATTGTCCCATTTGGAGCTCAGAAAATAAATCATATGGCATCAAGTTTACACTAGAACCCAAGTCTAGAAGGGCTTGGTCTATGCAGTGTGCTCCAATGTAACATGAAATGATGGGAGCACCGAGGTCTTTCCTCTTTCTCGGCATGGTGTACTGTAGAATTGAGCTCACTTGCTTCGTGAGCTTGACTTTCTTTGGCATTCTCCCCATTGTTTTCCTCTTAAATGTGTACAAATCTTTCAGAAACTTGGCATAGAAAGGGATTTGCTTGACTGCATCAAGCAAATGAATGTTTATCTTCACATGTTTGAAAGTTTCAATGATATCTTCAGTATGTTTCTTTTCTCTTCTTTCAGTAGAGGGCTCCTCAAGAGAATTAGGAAATGGGGGGAGTTGGGATCCCAATCAGATCGGATCAATGGAATCATCAATTGGAATCACACGAATCACGGTATCACTTCTCGGTATCACAATATCAACCCTACTCCCTGTCACATTATCATCAATCGGGATCTTAGTATCAACATGTTTGATTACAATATCACCTCTATACTCACTGGTTGCACTATCAACAATAGTATCATGGGGCTTCTCTAAGGTCCTCCCACTCCTCAAAACTGTCACTACTTCCACATGCTCATGGGTAGAGGAAGAGGAAGCTTGTGGATTTGGTTGTGGATGTTGAGGTGGTGGTGGTCTTGGATTTGGGTTTTGGAGGATAAATTGTGGATGGGGTTGTGGTTGTTGTGGTGGTTATTGTGATGTATGTGGGTGATATTGTGGAGGGGGCTGTTGGTATGAGTGAGGTGGAGGATATTGGTAGTTGTAGGTGGGTTGGTGAGGTGGAGGAGCATACGGTTGTGGTGGTCCTTGGTATTGGTGAAGTGGGGTACTTGGCCTTGTGGTGGGACATAAGTAACTTGAGTGGTGCTCACATAACTGCCATCATTGTTAGGGTTGGGCATGGTTGATATGGGAGCCTCCCCTCTTCATGGAGGGCAAGTGAGAGTGAGATTTGATCAAGCCTTTTCTCAAGGCGGCTAATATTTTTCCCTTGAGAGGACACCTAATTCTTTACTTCATTGAGGTTCCTTAGCATTCCTAGGACTTCCTCCTCAAACTTGGAGCTATACTTGGGCGCTTGATGTTGCCTTGGTTGCCCTTACCCCTCCTCATTTGTTGTTTCTATGAGAAGTTTGGAAAATAACTCCACTCGGGAGTATAGGAATTGGACATCAGGCCTTGGTTGTTTCTGTAACATACCAAATCTAAAACCCTACCCTAGAAGTTTGACCTTTTGGACTCAGACAAACAAGGTTGAGGTTAGTATGATCCTAATAATCTAATGCATGAATAATGTAATCTAATATGTCACATAATTCATTTGGATGGTAATAAGAAGATAAATGACTTAATTGGTTAAGTAATGTGGCTAATGGGCCATATTACATATCATAAAAAGAAATACCAAAAGTAAAATCTAAGTTTAAAATCATGTTCCTTGGGTCCCAATTGCCTTGGGAGTCAAGTTTCACTTTATTCACATAATAATAATTCATTTAATTTAAAAAGAAGATGTGTGTTTTCCCTAAAATGTCAAATAAAATAATAAATGACTCCAAATAAGGAAAATAATCTTAGATTTGTAATCTACATAATAAATATAGTCTTTGGGTGAGTTTGCATCCAATTTGGAGAGTGTTTGCTTAAAAGGTGAAATCAAGAGAGAGAAAGTGTGTAGAACCTTCAAAGTTTGCTTAAAAGGTGAAATCAAGAGAGAGAAAGTGTGTAGAACCTTCAGAATATTAAATAATTGTACACAAAACTCCAACATGGGAAATTGATGGCAAATTCATATCTAACACATTAAATATGACTTGTGGGTCAAGTTTCATAAAATTTGGATAATCCTAAAGTCATTAATGAAGGAGGAAAGAGAAAATGACATTTGATTTATTTAACACATTAAAAGTTTCCAGAAGGTAAAACTAAGTATATAATCGGAATCTACATGCCTTACTTGGCCTCTGTGCAAATTTTACTTAATTTGGATAATGTTTGAACCCCTAATTGGAATAGGAATGAAAGGACATAATTATATATTTACACTTTAGCCTAATTAATTTTGGATTAAGATTTCCAATTTATGTGTCATGCTACTTCCTTTACAAACTCAGAGTTGAAATAGGTCGCTGGATTGTTTTTGGACAGATCATATTTTCTCTTCCTCCTCTACTTTTTTCTTTCTCTCACAGTAGGTGTCTTCTCTTTCCCTCGATTCTTTCTCTCTGATTTCTCCCTTTCCTTTCCTCCTTTCCCTCTAGATTCTTCCCCTACACCTTCCTCTCTCTGATCCGCAGTGGTTGGCCTTTGATTCAGAGTGTATATATACCATGGAACCCTCATCCCTTTGGCACCGCGCGGGGTGCCATGTTTGTACCATGTTCCCTTCCTCTTTTCCCTCTCCTCACTGATTGGGACTCTTAGACCTTTTGGGATTTAGTTTCCAAGCTTCCCCAAGTCCCTCGCAACCTTCTCACATAGTTGGTTTGCCCTAGTTTGATCCCGACAGTAGAAGCCCTATTCGAGTTTGTCACTGGGTTTCCGTCAGTTGTTCTGACGGCTGAGCTTGGTCCTTGGAGCTCGTCAAATCCATTCTAATGGTGGAGTCTTACTGTGAGGTTTTCAGCTAGCATCCTGGAGCCTTGGTAAATCCTTCCTTGACTTTAATTTCACTCCAAGTAGTTCACGCTTGTTTCCCCTCTTTGTTCTCATTTTACAGTTGTGGGGCTTTAAGTGGATCACCACTTTAGTTTGCATTTTCTGGTGTTTTCTTCATGTTTGCCTCCACCAAGACTCCTCGAACATCTCAGGAAGTCTTTTTCGATTGGATTCAGTGTAATCTGATCTCCACAGCTTGCCCACTTGGCGGCCATGTATGAGCATGGTGGTCGTGGCAGGGAAGCCCTCACCACTTGATTCTTTGTGAGGATTGTTGAATGACATGTGTGATTGGAAGGATTTATATTCCGAAGCTCAAAATCATGATACAAGGGAAGAAGATGATGCCTTGCATCTATACCCATTTGCCCCGATTTTATTTTTTGTTCTCATCACGCTCACAAGGGCATTTGTGTCTTTTTGCACTCGCAGCTCCTTTCCTTAATGTGAGGTTGGATTGGCTATTGACCACGCGACCAGGATGCCCCTAATTGGGCCATTTCAACACCCCCCCCCTCACATTTTCTCACTAGTAGGATGCTAAGGTGGTTTTTCTTATTTATCTTATTGGTTGATTTTTTTTAAATTTCATAACAAATAATTTGCTAATCAAAAAATTACAAATATTTCCGTTGGATTCAGAAAAGTGACAGCTATCTTTTGGTGTTGGTTTTGTCGCCTAAATCTGATCTTTAAAATAGGTGATTTCAATGAATTTACTAAAGTATATAATAACTTGTAAAATTCATAACTAAATATATATAAGTTAGAAAAATATAATAAAATATATGTTGAACTCAAAAAAATGTAACCTAAAATATGGCATGGTTTTGATTACCTAGTTCACCAATAATAAAAAGGTGATTTTTAGGGTTTTGGATAACTAATGGAAACCTAACCCTAATTCCACGTAAATGCATCATAGGTTCTTTGGAGGCCTAGGCTTGTACATAGACTTGGCTTTGGATAATGTTGACTCTGAAGTTGAGGTATGTAATATCCCCTATTCCTCAATGTTGAGCAATCCACCTATCTTATCATTCTTTTTTACTTTGGCCTACACATTGCTCTTATCTCTTAATGTCATGGTTCATGTGAACTATCTTGCTTGTTGTGGTCTTGGATATTCTTTTGATATCATATCTTATGCTATGGTGCATGATAGACTTGTTGATGATATATGCCCACTGTGATGTGGAGGTTTATTTGGTGATTGTGATATCTTGTTCCCATTTGCATGATGATGTATGTGTTGCTGCAATATTCATTACTTAGTACTACATGAAAATACTACTCTTCATATTAGTCATGTTTGGTAGAAAAAATGATGAAATAATGACTCCATATATATTAAAATAAAAGAAAAGAAGAAGAAAATAGAAAATCACTCAATTATTTAGAATGCTTGATTGGCTATGAAAAAAACCAGACATTGGGATGTAGGAGGTTCAATCACTGCTTCAGTCACTGCTCGCTAATAAGTCCCTAGTTTGATGTATTTGGAGAAGTTGAGAGAGAACAATGCTTTGTTTCAAATTTATCTTTCAATGGAGTTCAGAGAGTAGGAGTTTATTTAATATTGGTTAGATGAAAACATGATGAGTTCTTTAATTTTTTATGTCTTGAATTTAACTTTAAATCTGACTAGGATAAATGTAACTCATGTACAATGACT
This sequence comes from Alisma plantago-aquatica, assembly GCA_963693085.1. Classification (NCBI taxonomy): domain Eukaryota; kingdom Viridiplantae; phylum Streptophyta; class Magnoliopsida; order Alismatales; family Alismataceae; genus Alisma; species Alisma plantago-aquatica. The sequence goes on along the minus strand of OY856411.1, from coordinate 1,236,138,498 downwards.
GAAATCTACATTTTGTGAATTTTTTTTCTTATATTGCTTTTATTTTGGGAATCATGCATGTTGATTTGAGGATAATGAAGGAACTCATGTGTAATGCCCCTAACCTTGCTTAACCTTTAAATATAATTTGTTTGTCCTAATTGTCTTCTTAGTTTCAAAAATAAAGTTTGGATTATGGCTTTATGTCAATTCTAATTCTATATTAAAATTTTGGTTCAATTTTGACTCTGCATGCTCAAGTTATGCAATTTTATAGTTTGTGGACTTATGTACAATTTACCCATTTTAAGGATGTAAATATAATTTAAGTACTTGCATATCAGATTAATAAGGTTCTTAATGATATTGAAATTCTGCATATTCTTTGGATGCTTTTGGACCTTGCTTTTTGGAGGGTTACATAGGCTTCATGAGGCAGTGGAGTGGTGTTTCCATCGGTGCCCGATAGATTCTCAGTGGTCACATAGATTCTCAGTGGTCGCATACAATTCTCAGTGGTTTCATAGATTATCAGTGGTGGCATAGATTCTCTGTGGTCACTTAGAATTCTCAGTGGTTGCATACATTCTTAGTGGTCACGTAGAATTCTCAACGGTCACATAGATTCTCATTGGTTGCATATAATTCTCGGCGGTCGCATAAAATTCTCAGCAGTTGCATAGATTCTCTGTGATCACATAGAATTCTTGGTGGTCGCATAGATTCTCAATGGTCGTGTAGAATTCTTAGTGGACGAATAAAATTCTCAACAATCGCATAGATATTAGTGGTCGCATAGAATTCTCAGCAGTCGCATAGATTGTCAGTGGTTGCATAGAATTCTTATTGGTTGTATAGAATTCTTAGTGGTCTCATAGAATTTCTGGACATCAGCAAACTTCCACCCACCTATAAGTACCCTCTCTCTTTCTCTCTCTATTTCTCTCTTCTCATCTTTGGTGATCTTAGCTTTGTTTTTATAGAGGTCGACAAGAACCCATCGAGTTCGGTGACCACAAACTTTTCATGGATATTACTACCATCAAACCTACTAGCACATTGATCTACCCATATGCACCATAGTATGACAAGAAGTAGAATCCCTCTTAGCAAGCCTAGCCACGATCTATTACTTGATTGTTATCAACAATAGTCAAGAACACCGGTGATATTCCTCTCTCCTCTAACCTAACCTACTTGTAGTATCCTCTCTACCTCATTCCAAAATGCATCTAGTTATGCCCCCATGAAGGAAGAGATGGAGTGAGGATTCCTCTAGGAGAGGTTACGACACTTGCACTTCGATGCAATGGGGACTTGACATGACTGAACCTGTCATCTGTTGGTATGAACATGTATAACAACTTCTAAGAAGAGGTGGAAATCTTACATAGGGTTGGGATCCAAACCCACAAAGAAGCATTACCGAACCAAGGGGTTCATGGCCAAGTCTCTCTATTTCAATTTTAAGGATGATCTAACTGTAAAGAGCCCATTTTTACAGGGCATCCAGATAATAGGGTCCTTATCCCTCCCAATCAAACCAAGCCTGCTATGAGATTCTCTAACTCCTTCCTCATCCACCATGTTACTTAACTCTAAGGTGTTCCAATTCCTTATATTGTCAAAAAGGTCCCTAACCTCAAGTTGAGGATCTGATGCATCCCTATTTTAGGGCTCCATCCTGTACCTTTTTACATGATAATCACATCTAAATAGTTTAGATTACAATTTTTTCCCCTTAATGTGATCTTTTATGATAAATGCACTTATGCCTCCTTTTGTGTGTATTTCAGGGCACTTATGCATGCATTGATGCATGGGAGTGAGATGAAGGATGTTTATGGGGACTTACACCCCAAGAGTGGACCTACCTCTTCCCCGAGTTGTCCTTGGATGCATAAGAGCATTTCAAAGCAAAAGGAGGCTTGATGAAGAAGATGAAGTAAAGATCAGCACCAAAAGGGCCAAAACGGTCGTGGTACATCCACCACGATCGTGGTAATTTATGCACAAAGAGCTTCAAAAATCAACAGGGAATGTGCTCAATTTACACATGAATGACCACGGCCGTGGAGCTCAAAATGACCATGGTCACTGAAGACCCCACGACCGTGGCCAACACACTCCAACTCGCCTATGGCTATCACATCACCCATGGTGAATTATGCACAAGGATCCCCAAAAATCAATAGGGAAGTGGTCCATTTTATACATGAATGGCACGGTCGTGGACACCATCATGGTCATGGCCCTTGAAGACCACCTCTCCCATGGCGCTCCCCACACCCATTGTGAACTGAAGACACGATGACCTCCAAGTTGCCTCGTCGGTGGCCTCCTCCTCCAACACAGCTGTGGTGCCCCCACACGGCCATGGTACCCCTTACCCAGCACAAATGGGGTACCATGCCACGCCGTTGCCACCACATATACTTATCATTTCCACTCCACTTCCCACCTCGACTGTTCCATACCCCCACGACCGTGCCATGCAACCCCCACCACGGCTGTGGTACCTCAACACAGCCGTGGTAACCACCTAACCCTACCCATTTTCACCATTATTTTTCCTACTTACCCTAGTGTTTCCACGCCACCTATATATATAGTTGGAAGCCACAGCATGGAGGTTACACTCCCCCAGCTGCCATTACTCCTCCTCACCCTCTCTTGAGCATTCATTGCATTCCCCTTGCATTTATGCTCTCCACCCACCATTTCCACCTCATTTCCACCATAGAAACCTAGTTTTCTAGGTTTTGTACCATAACCCCCTCCATTTTCATGCCCATAATCCATCTTGGAGGAGAGAGGTCCCCCTACAACAACTAGGAGGTGAAGAAGGAGGATCTACTTCGAGATCCATGGAGTCCTATCCCCTTCTTCTCATTTCTTTTGCCTTTTCTCTGATTATGTCTAGCTAAGCCCCGAGTGGTGGGTTGTTTGGTGTAAAAATGTGACTTTGATACCATGTTGGAGGAGAATAATTTGTAATGAATATAATTTCGTTCTATGATGATTGTGTAAAGAGGTAAGATCACCTCTTTACTAAAATTTAAAGGAAATACAAACATCCACAATTTTAACCAAAATTTAGAGACTTTGAGGATGATTGCATAATATTCCAAGTAAATAAGCATGATTCTAGATACATAATAAAATGTCAATAGCAGTGGAAATAAAGAAATAACAAGCCTTCACATGGTTTTTATTGTTTACTACATGAATGATTTCTAAAAGAAAAGATAAGATAAATAGGATCTAGCTATAGCAACCTAGCCATCCTTTCCAAACACTAAAGATCAACTCCTGGGAGAAGCTTCCTTCAAGCTTTCCTTCTCCTTGCTCAACATCGGCACCTGGGTGGTTGGGAAAACACCCAGCAAGAGGAAAAGAGAGAAAAGTATGTGTTACAAGATTATTCTAAAAGTTACAAGAAAGTTGTAACAAGTAAAATAGGCTAGAGATTTATTAAAAAGTGAGACATCAAGAGTATGAGGCTTTAATTAAGGAAACTTGCCAATAACAAAAGTAATTAAGGGTTTTACATGTAAATTAATATGTCTACCTAACTAAGTAGGGTTGAGGCACCTACCGGACCTCTAACCTTAGGTGAGGGGAGAATAAGACATTCCCAGTCACCTATAATATAATGGGGAGAATTATAAACATTCCCCTAGGGCGATTATATACATGCCCTCTGTGGGTGGTTGTACATAAGTACCACTACTTTACAATTAAATAGAACATATAACTACATGCTAGCAAAAGAGTTGTGGCAAGATTTAAGCAAAAGATTTAAATAACATGGCAGTGGGGTATGAAAACCCAAACAAGATAATACGACAACTAATTTTGAGGCAATAAACAATTTAGGTTTCAAGAATCAAGAATTAGTTCAGATTAAGCTTCATTAGGGAATATGGGTATTGGTATAAAATTTCCCAACTGAAGGGGGTAGATGCACATACCTTAGCCTCAAGTGTTCTAGAACCCTCTTTCCAACCCTTCACATGAAATCAGAACCTGCTTTCCCTAATTCATCATTAGATCTATGAATTAGAATTATATATACTCATTAAAGATTGAAAACCCTAATATTACTAACTTTTCACACAAACCATCAAATTAGACTCTAAAAACCTCACCATCATCTTAGTTAGGGTTTTCTGATCAAGATAACATATAATATTGTATATTTTGAAGATATGGACTTTTAGGGTTAATTTTTGTGATTTTTAGTTAATTAAATCGACTCTATAAATATGTTTTTGCAAACATGAAAATCAAAACTCAAAAACATTTTTAATGATTAGATCTCGTCTTCCTGATTTCAAAACACTATTTGTTTTTAATTTTTTACCATTGGAATAATTTATAGAAAATATTTTGTTTTGACCAATCAGAGAGTGCCACGTAGGCACAGCGTGAGAGAGAGCTAGTGAGAGAGAGAGCAGGGGGGCCGCGTCTCTGTGACTTGGCTCCTCGCTCCTGATGTGTGGGTCGTGGTCCACGCCTGGTCAAAGGCGGGACAAGGAATAAAAGGACAAGGATGCCCTTTGCGCAGACAGAGAAAGAAGAAGGAGGCGTGAAGGGCAAGGGCATAAAAACACACAAAAAAGGATCGTCTTCCTCCCCGTGCCAAGGAAACAAGCCGCGAGCAGCTTGCTTGGGCTTGTTTTAGGCAAAATTGCAATACACCACGAAATCTCGTGTTTAGGTACTCGAAAGAAAGAGGAAGGAGAGCCGAATCTATTGGTACCTTGCAATTGAACGGAGATGAAGAGAGCAGGACACGATAGGCGCCGCAAGAGTAGGGGCAAATGGCGGCTAGGTGGTGGTCGAGACGTCCGTGAAACTCGAAATTGAAGGCACAGGCGAGATGCTAAGGTGATGGCGGTCCTAGGGGCATAGATATATATAGGCAAGGGACCCCGAGTTAGGGTTGAACTAGGGGGAGGTAGAGGGTGGTGGCACCCAAGTTGGGCGTTCCTCGAATATTCGCCAAAACTCAAAATCTTTGGGATAAAATAGTGTGGAATCCAACGTATAATCCAATGAAATAAAAATTAGCAAAATCCATCGAGTATATCTCCGAATATATTGATTTGAAAATTTGAGAAGCAATGAACCTATTGCCTTTTACGTTTAGAGGAAGAAAATGACCGTTAGTCATTAGATCAATGAACCCGAGTCCACGAAGGGTCCTGGGCCATCCGATCTCACGGATGGGATAAGGAGATATTTCCTTGTTACATTAAAATTCGACCAAAGTGTCATTTAATTCCTAAATGTTTTTCTCTCTCTTCGTTTGGAGGCTCAAACATTATCCAAAAATTACCAAATTTTATATTCTTACTTATTTTGATGCGTAGAATCCAAATATGGAGTTATTTTTGCCTTTTGGAGAAGTTTGATAGGTTAAATAATTAATATGTCATTTTTTCTTTCCTCCTTCAAAAGAGGTGATAACATTATCTAAAATTGGTGTAACTTCACCCATAAGTCTCCCTAATGAATTAGAACATGATTTTGTAATTATATTTACAAGTTGAGATTATTTATTTATTTATTAAATAAATAGAATATTCTACACACTTTCTCTCTCCTATTTTACTCATTATTCAGACATTATCCAAATTAGATGCAAATTTGCCCAAAGTCTTATTTTTATGTTTAGAATACGAATTTGGAGTTATTTTTCTGATTTGAGAGCATTAAGTATTTTATTTCACTTTATTGGCCTATTTCTTATTTTATTTTGATAATGACATTAATATTTACATTTATGTTCCACTTTAAATGATACTTGGCCCTTAAGTTACTTTTTGGTCAAGAAAACAAATTTGAGTGTCAAATTATCCTGATGGGTTTCCAATTATAATTTTGGTGCAATATCTTTCTAATTATCTTATTTACCCATTAATTCCCATATTACCTTTAATTATTGCATTTATCTTCTCCTTTATATAAAATTCGGATTTTCTCTTATTTCTCTTATTCTAGGAAGTGCTAGAAAGTTCTAGGACGAAATATTTTATTCTTTTTATTGCTTAGTGTACAATTTGCACTTTAGGCCCATTATCTAAAATCTAACTGAGGTATTTGTGCATACAACCCTATATTAAGAATATATGGGAAACATTATTCCAATAACCATCATAATTCCACTAAATCAAGTCCAAAGACACATGGAACAAAAATGAAGGACAAAACTTATAGAAAATGGTACAAAGAGGTACATAGTGGAGTTCAGTATATTACAGCACTCCACCCCTTAAGAGGATTTCGTCCCTGAAATCTCATACAAAGAGGGACGGGTGAGTACGTAACATCTCATCTTTCAACTCCCAAGTGGTTTCTTCTAAACCATGATATCTCCACAAAACCTTTACTAGCTCTATCTCCTTATTCTTCAACTGCTTTACTGGGGAGTCAAGGATCCTCACAGGTAGTTCTTCATAGGTCAGATTCTCATGAATCTCCTCAGGTTTAATGGTGAGTACATGAGATGGATCCTTTACATACTTCCTCAACACAGAGACATGGAACACATTGTGGAGCTTATCATAAGCAGGAGGTAAGGCTAAGCGATATGCATAGTCTCCCACTTTATCTAAGATTTCAAATGGTCCAACATAGTGAGGACTCAACTTGCCTTTTACTTTAGATCTTGCAATGGAACGTATATGCTTGATCTTCAGAAAAGCATAGTCTCCCACTAAGAAGCTTACATCAGACCTCTTTTTATCAGCATACATCTTCTATCGGTCTTGAGCAGCTTTCATCTGTTTCTTCATCAGTATTACCTTCTCGAGCATTATCTGCATGTCATCGGTCTTCACCAGGGAATGTTCACCAATATCATCCCAATGCAAAGGCGAATGACAAGGTCTACCATAGAAAGTTTCAAAAGGTGGCATACCAATTCTAGTTTGGTAGCTGTTGTTGTAAGCGAACTCTGCTAACGGTAGATACCGATCCCAGGCACCACCCCAATCCATCACACAAGCACATATGAAGTCCTCCAGAATCTGCACTGTTCTCTCAGACTGACCATCAGTTTGTGGGTGGTATGCAGTACTGAAACGCATATCAGTACCCATCTCTTCTTGAATCTGACCCCATAAGTGAGAAGTGAATTTTGGGTCTCGATCAGAAACTATCATAGTAGGAACACCATGTAGACGAACTATCCACTCCACATATAACTGAGCCATCTCAGCAACTTTATATGTGGTTTTGAAAGGCAAGAAATGAACAGATTTTGTAAGCTGATCAATCACCACCCAAACAGCATCATAACCTTTCTTGGACTTAGGAAAACCAGTAACAAAGTCCATTGTGAACTTCTCCCACTTCCATTCTGGAATCTCGAGAGGATGAAGAAGACCACCGGGTCATTGATGTTCAATCTTGACTTGCTGACATGTCAAGCACTTCGCCACAAACAGAACTATATCATTCTTCATGTTCTTCCACCAGAAGCTTCGTTGTAAGTCCTTGTACATCTTGGTTGTGCCAGGGTGAATAGTGTACTTGGACCCATGAGCTTCACTCAGAACCTTCTGTCTCAGATCACCAACATTGGGAATCCACAACCTTTGTCTGAAGCGGACAGCACCATCCACTCCGACAGAGAAGTTAGATTGCAGTTTCTCAGTTAAAGATTTCATCTCTTCAAGCTCAGAACTCTCTGATTGTACAGTTACGACTTCTGAGATCCAGGTTGGTGAAATGGTCAAACTGGCCATATGAACACACAACTTGTCTCCATCCACTGAATCGACAGGCTGAGGTCTCCAACTGGCCACATGTTCAAGGTTTTCCCACACTGAACATCTCAAAGTAGCACAAACATCATCCTTCTTGTGACTTAGAGCATTAGCTACGACATTTGCTTTACCAGGATGATAGGTGATGGTGAAGTTGTAATCTGTAAGATATTCCATCCACCTACGTTTTTGCAAGTTTAGATCCTTCTGAGTCAACATACTCTTGTGATCAGAAAAGACTTCAAACTTTTCACCATAGAGATAGTGTCGCCAGATCTTCAAAGCATGAACTATGGAAGCAAGCTCCAAATCATGCGTAGGCCAATTTGCTTCATTAGGTTTCAACTGTCGAGAAGCATAGGCGATCACCTTTCCGTCTTGCATCAAGACACACCCTAAGCCTTGTCGGGATGCGTCGGTGTAGATGACAAAGGGTATGCCCTCAACAGGGAAAGCAAGCACAGGAGTAGAAGTCAGGCTCATCTTCAACTTTTGAAAACTGTCCTCACATTCAGGGGTCCATGAGAACTTGACCTCCTTCCGGGTCAGCTTGGTCAAAGGTAAGGCCAACTCAGAGAAGCCTTTGATAAACTTCCAATAGTAACCAGCTAGACCAAGGAAACTACGGATTTCATATGGGTTTTTTAGAGCATTCCACTTTGTCACAGCTTCTACCTTCGCAGGATCAATAGCTATATGACCGGCAGAGATCACGTGACCAAGAAACATAACTTCCTTTATCCAGAACTCACACTTTGAAAATGTTGCATAGAGTTGATTTTCTCGCAGTGTGCTAAGTACAATTCGTAGGTGCTCGTAATGTTTTTCTAACGTCTCGAAATAAACCAAAACGTCGTTGATAAACACCACTACAAACTTGTCGAGATATGGGCGGAATACTCTGTTCATCAGGTCCATGAACGCAGCAGGGGCATTTGTCAAACCAAAAGGCATGACCATGAATTCATAATGCCCATAACGAGTTCTGAATGCTGTCTTTGGGACATCGTCATCCTTCACACGCATCTGGTAGTAACCACTTCGCAGATCCATCTTGGAGAACACGGTGGCTGACTTCAGCTGATCGAATAGGTCATCGATGCGTGGCAACGGATAATGGTCCTTCACGGTCACCTGGTTAAGCATGCAGTAGTCCATACACATCCGCAAAGATCCATCCTTCTTCTTCATGAATAGGACAGGGGCTCCCCAAGGGGAAACACTAGCGCGGATGAATCCCATGTCAAGAAGCTCTTCAAGCTGCTTCTTCAACTCAACCAGCTCAGCAGGGGTCAAGCGGTAGGGTGGCTTCGATATCGGTGAAGTTCCAGGTATAAGCTCGATGGAGAATTCCACCTCGCGAGTTGGCGGCAACCCATGCAACTCCTCGGGAAAGACATCCGGGAAGTCCTTCACCACATCAACACAATCTAGAGCAGGAGGTGTAGCATCGAGAACTATGGAGGCTAGGAAAGCTCTACACCCTTATGAGACAAGCTTTTCAGCTTTAATGGCAGAGATGACAAACTGTCTCTCTTCTCGCTTCTTGCCCTTGACACACACTTTTCCTTCAACAGGATGGACCAACCTAACCTTGGATTCCTCACAAAACAATACAGCTTTATACCTCTTTAACCAGTCCATACCCAGACTGATGTCAAAGACGGTCATATCAAGCAAGACAAAAATTGTGGGAAACATTATTCCGAATATACAGAGGTCCATGGTAGGAGTTTGGAGGTACGATGTTACGACCCGTGTTGAGCTTACCCTATAAGTATGCTGCTAAGCATGTGTTTAGCTGCTTTGCTAAGTTATAAGCTTGCTTTTGTTAATAACGTTTAAAACAGTGTTATCAGTATGATTTCATGCCTTGAGCGGGTAGAGGAGTTCGCGCTTGAAAAGTTGCAAAAGAAATCACCTTAATCGGACATATGATGCAAAAGTTATGACACTTTTGAGTTCTTGGGTTGATTTTGCAATTTACCCATTTACTAGCTTATGAACCCCACCGTTACCTTTCTTCCTTATCCCTATTTCATTCTCACCCGATAGAACAGAATGCCAAAAGCGGCGCTTGAACAGAAGTGGTTAGGGGCGATTTTTGGGCGATCTTGCTATCCATTGAGCTCTGCCCATCCTTCCTCCTCCGTTCTTCTCCTTTTCTCTTCCTCCTTCCTTCCCCAACCTCTTGCTAGGGCACCGGCCCACAGCTGCAGCAGCAGCTTTACCAACCAAGGAAGAAGAAGGTTGCGGCGCCGGCCATAGGGCTGTTTGGGCGAGCTTAGCACCAAGGAAGGTGCGATTGGTCTAGTTCGTGGTTGCGTGCCTCGGTTGCAGGTGATTTGCAACGCAAATCGGTAGTTTTGCCCATCGATTTGAGTGAAATCGACACCAGCAGGTTCGTTTTAGTTTTCAGTCTGTACGCGATTTGGCCGAGTTGTATTTGATTCGGCCGAGTTTCCTTAATAGGCAATCGAGCAGCAAACTGATCGGCCGAGTTGTATGTGATTCGGCCGAGTTTCTTTTACAGGAAATCAAACAGCAAGTTGATCGGTCGAGTTTCAAGTGGATCGGCCGAGTTGTGAAGCAATCGGCCGAGTTTCTGACCAACCGGCCGAGTTTCAGAGCTGTGAGTGGCAGTTCATTCAGAAATCATTATTTAACTCAATTTAAGTGCTTAATTGCTTTAGTATCAATTGGTATAACTTCTAAACAGTTTAGCACATACAATAGTTTATTATAGATTCAATGGAACTTGAGATACGTAATATGATTGATGAAAAAGATGGAATTTCCTGTTTTACAGTTGCAATGCATATGCTGAATAAAGATGGTTGTTTAGCAATGAATTTGAATAAGTGGCATTGAGTCATGTTAAAAGATGACAGATGATATATATATGAGTTTTTAAGAGATGTTCAGAATGTGAAATAAGTATGAAATGTGTTTTTCCTGTTTAATTGTTTATATTTTAATCAGTTAATAGACTTAGGTGCCCTAACACCGTAGAACCCCTTTGAGAGGTCTGCACCAGGGGGGTGAAACTCGTGTTGCAACAATAACTGTGCGGAGTCACAGGCACGAGGATAGAGAGAGGCAGTGTTCAACAATAATCTGTGTGTGTGTCACGGTGGCACTGGAGTAAATAGGGGTTATTCAACATTAATCCGTGCTTGTGTCACGATGGTAACCCGGTAAGACTCTCCGCCTGTGTGCTCAGGTTTGAGGAGGAGTCTAGAGTTCACTCTTTTGAGAGTGTAGTGAGGCCTTGTGAGCCTGAGGCCTTGTGAGCCTGAGAGTCCTGCAGCAGACCAGGGCTGGCAGTCAGACTTAGCATTTCGCGGGTGTGTCGCTAAGTCTTGTACGGTGGGATCGTAGTTCGCTACAGATCTTTATATGCAGAGTACATTGCATATGTTTAGGGCATAAAAATGATAAATATGTAATCATATAGGATCACGGAAAGTTTTATATGTTAATGGATTTGAACTTCTATGCCTTTTCCCTATAACTGTTTAATTGTTAAAATATCTGATGTTGCATAGAAATGAGATTGTTATCTGTTAATCTGCTATGTCATTAGAAATGCCCAGTTTAGTACTGTACTTATGCTTTATTTCAAATTTATATATCTGATGAGTTGTTTAGTGATAGCTAAGTGAAATGTTATTCACTGAGCGAGTAGGCTCATCCCTCTACTCAAACATTTTCAGGTCAGCATCAGCAACAGGAATCGGAAGGATCGTTTCATCCTAACGCCTAGTCTATAGAAGGTTTGTAGTTAGTCTAGTTAGAGGTCTCTTAGTCCTTTCCCCTCGATCCTTGGAACATGGTGTGGGTGAGAGAGAATGTGTATGTGGAATGTGTATAAAGATGTAAATTAATTGGTATGCTTTACCTTATGTCGAATAATGTAATATGATGTAGACTGTGTTTATATTTCTAGTCAGTTTAATAGAAATGCTTCTGCAGTTTGTTTAGCTTTAGTTTACAGCATAAATCTGGTTATCCTTTTAATGTCTTTAAAACATTTTAAAATGTGATGAGTGGTTGGCTTGTGTGTAAATCCCATCCGTCGCGCCCTAATCTCGTGGTTTGTGGCTAGTGTGAGATCGGGGCGTGACAATTTTTGGTATCAGAGCCTAGGTTGAGTACATAGTTACTCAGAGTCCAAGTCAGGGGATGATAAGAGACCAATAGGATTAAGGTTTAGGTGTCTTTCTTCTATTTGTAGTTTTCTAACAGGAAATATTCTGTTATATCATTGCAGATGGCAGGAAGAGGCTTTGATCGTGATGATCAGGACGAGAGCCGTGTTGGCCCTAATCCACTGGACATGGGTCCAGGTGGAGGTGATCATGTTGATGAAGCATCCCAGATGTACAGGATGTTTCTGGAGACCAGAGAGAGGTACAAGGCTGATAGGCGAGATTCTTCTTCTACCAGTAGTAAGGATCTGATGAGATTGTATGAGCTTGTAAAGAAGCTTGGTGGTACAGAATTCAGTGGTACTACAGATCCAGCAGAGGCTGATGAATGGTTTAGACAGATAGAGAAGGTCTTTCGCATGATGGAGCTTTTAGAAGAGAAAAAGATTAATCATGCAGTCTATCTTTTGACAGGCGATGCAGAGTTGTGGTGGCGTGGTGTGGAGGAAAAGAGGAGAGGTACAGAGCTTTCTTGGCAGGACTTCTCTGAAGAGTTTCATCTTAAATTCTATCCACCCACTTTTATTAATGAGAAAATCAGGCAGTTACTATACATTAAGCAGGGGAACATGTCAGTTACTGAGTATGAAGCGCTTTTCACCCAGTTAGCAAACTTTTGCCCGCAACTTGTTCCCGACAACATAGAAAGATGCAGAAGGTTTCAAGAAGGGCTGAGGCCAGAGATTCGGCATACAGTTTCTGCTACTAGTAGAAGGAACAGAGAGAACTTTGGCGAGTTTGTTGAGGCTGCGAGACAGGTTGAAGAATCTGTGAATGCTGACAAGGTGCCTGAGTCTAAGAAGAGATCTGTAGATTTCAGTAGAGGACAGTCCAGTAGTGGATACAGAGGTGGAGGTAGAGGTTTCTTTTCTAAACTTGGGCGTGGCTTTAACTATTTCAGTAGACAGAGATCTGAGGATTTCACTACATCTAGAGGCAGAGGGGGATACAACCCAGGAAGATGGGGCAGCACGTCTAGTGGACAGTCTTCTGGATCATCAATGTCAGTGACAGGTCCCCAAAGACAAGAGATACCGCCATGTAACAAATGTGGAAGACCACATACTGGACAGTGTTGGGGTCCAAGTTGTTATGTCTGTGGACAAATAGGACACCTCAAAAGGGAATGTCCTCAGCTTCAACAAGCAGCATCACAAGCTTTCCAGCCTCAGCACCCTGATGTTCCGAGTTCTTCTGTGGCTTCTGGTTCTAGAGGTGGTGGAGTGCCTAGTGGCAGGAGTGGTCAGAGAGGACAGTGTGGCAGAGGGAGAGCTTCAGCACGTTTCTTCTCTTTGACACCTCAGGAAGGTATAATCTCTTTACAAGTTGTTACAGGAGAGATGCTTTTGTTTAATAGTATACCAGTTTTAGTTTTGATAGATCCGGGTGCTACTCACTCTTTCATATGACGTTCTTTAGTTGGTAAACTTAATCAGTTAACTCAAGAGTTGGTAGATGAGTTAGTGTTGAGGGTTCCACTAGGTGGACCAACAGTTTTGACTGAGTTATGTCCCGGATGCTTGTTATCTTTTAGAGGTTATACCTTTGCTGCTAATCTCATACCCCTGGATGTCAATACTTTTCAAGTCATCCTAGGTATGGATTGTCTTGAGACATATCGAGTGCAACTCGATTGTTGGAAGAAGGAAGATACCTTTCAACAAGGTGAATTTTCTTGTGTCTTCACTGGAGACAGGAAAGTTAGTATCAGCTGCTGTAGCTGATAAGATGTTACAGAAAGGATGTGAAGTGTTCCTTGCTCATGTGGTTGACACCAGAGCAGAGAAGAGCACCGCCAGTGTTTATGATGTGCCTGTAGTTTGTGAGTTTTCTGATGTTTTTCCAGAAGAGTTACCAGGCTTACCTCCTGTCAGAGACATTGATTTTGAGATTCAGGTATATCCAGGTAGTCATCCAGTAGCACTTCCAGCTTATAGAATGGCACCGGTAGAGTTGAAGGAACTCAAGGTGCAGCTGCAGGAATTGCTGGATAAGGGTTTCATTAGACCCAGTTCTTCACCGTGGGGTGCTCCAGTCCTGTTTGTTAAGAAAAAGGATGGTACCATGCGTCTCTGTATAGATTACAGGCAATTGAACAAGATCACTATTAAGAACAAGTATCCATTGCCGAGAATAGATGATCTGTTTGATCAGTTGCGTGGAGCGACGATCTTCTCTAAAATAGATTTGAGATCTGGATATCATCAGCTCAGAATAAAGGCTTATGATATTCCCAAGACAGCTTTCAGAACTAGGTATGGGCATTATGAGTTTTTGGTCATGTCGTTTGGGCTGACCAATGCCCCAGCAGCCTTTATGGATATGATGAATCGGATTTTCAAACCGTTCCTAGATCAGTTTATTGTAGTCTTTATAGATGATATATTGATCTACTCCAGAGATGATGTACAGCATGAACAACACCTGAGAGTAGTGTTGTAGTTGTTGAGACAACATCAGCTATATGCTAAGTTTAGCAAGTGCGAGTTCTGGTTGGCTGAGGTAGCATTTCTTGGACATGTTATCTCGAGAGATGGAGTTAGTGTTGATCCTAAGAAAGTTGATTATGTGCTTCAGTGGGAACGGCCTAAGACTCCTACTGAGATTAGAAGTTTCTTGGGATTAGCAGGCTATTACAGAAGGTTTATACATAACTTCAGTGTGCTAGCATCACCCTTGACACGCTTGACGAGGAAGGATGCACCGTTTGTTTGGTCAGATAACTGTGAGAAAAGTTTTCAGATCTTGAAGAGGAAGTTGACTTCAGCACCAGTGTTGGTTTTGCTAGAAGCAGAAAAGGGTTATACAGTGTTTTGCGATGCTTTCAGGAGAGGCTTGGGCTGTGTACTGATGCAAGAAGACAAAGTTGTGGCTTACGCATCTAGACAGCTTAAGAAGAACGAAGAGAACTATCCTACTCATGATCTGGAATTGGCTGCTATAGTTCATGCTCTTAAGACATGGCGTCACTATCTGTATGGTGATACATGTCAGGTGTTTACGGATCATAAGAGCCTGAAGTATATCTTCACTCAGAAGGATTTGAATCTGAGACAGCGAAGATGGCTTGAGCTGATCAAGGATTATGAGGTGACAATTGATTACCATCCTGGTAAAGCGAATGTTGTGGCAGATGCCTTGATTAGAAAGTCGAGTTCAACAGCTGATGCATTTTCTATGGCATGTTTCAAGAGAGACTTGCTTGTAGATATGCAAAAGTTGAACTTAGACTTGGAGGTGACTCGACAGAGTGGGTTGATTGCTCAGATGCAGGTCAAACCTACTTTCTATAATCAGATCAAGGAATTGCAGCAGAGTGATGACGAGTTATGGCAAGTTATGCAGGATATGTCAGAAGGTAAGAGAATAGAATTTAGGTTTTCTGACGATGGTGTGTTGTATCTTCATGATAGGTTGTGTGTACCTGGGAACAGTGAGCTGAAAGAGCAAATTCTTGAAGAAGCGCATGCTTCTATGTATGCTATGCATCCAGGTAACACAAAGATGTACAGGAACCTCAAGGAGCTGTACTGGTGGTCTGGTATGAAGAAAGATGTGGCTGAGTACGTGGCTAAATGCGGAGTGTGTCAGTAGGTTAAAGCTGAGCATCAGAAACCTGCTGGTACCTTGCAGTCGCTTCCTATACCAGAATGGAAATGGGAACACATCATGATGGATTTTGTGGTAGGGTTACCCAGGACGACTAGAGGTTCGGACTCGATATGGGTGATTGTGGATAGACTAACTAAGTCTGCTCACTTTCTTCCTGTCAAGTCAACCTTTGATGTTCCGAAGCTATCCAAGATTTATGTGGATGAGGTAATCAGATTGCATGGAATTCCAGTTTCCATTATTTCTGACAGAGATCCAAAGTTTACATCCAGATTCTGGAATCAGTTACATCGTGCGTTGGGCACAAAGCTGAGGTTTAGTACAGCGTTTCACCCACAGACAGATGGTCAATCTGAGAGGACCATTCAGACCCTTGAAGACATGCTGAGAGCATGCGTTCTGCAGTTCAGAGGTAACTGGGAAGAACACTTAAGCCTGATGGAGTTTGCATATAACAACAGCTACCATTCTAGTCTTGGAATGGCCCCATATGAAGCTCTATATGGCAGGAAGTGTAGATCACCAGTTTGTTGGTATGAGGTTGGTGAGAAGGAAATTCTTGGACCTGAGATAGTCGATATAACTACAGAGAAGATATCTGTGATCAGGGAACAGTTGAAAGCTGCACAGGACAGGCAGAAAAGTTATGCAGAGAGACGACGTCGACCTCTTGAGTTCGAGGTTGGTGACGAGGTTTATCTGAAGGCTTCATCGTGGAAGGGAGTGCTAAGGTTTGGCAAGAGGGGTAAGTTGACCCCTAGGTACATGGGCCCATATCCTATTGTTGAAAGGATTGGACCTGTAGCTTACAGGTTGGATTTGCCGTCTGAGTTGGCAAATCTTCATGATGTGTTTCATGTGTCTATGCTGAAAAGGTGTCATCCCGGTACAGAAATGATTTTAGATCCAGAACCGGCGCAGCTTAAGACAGATGTGTCCTATGTGGAAGGACCAATGCAGATAGTTGATCACCGAATCAAAAAGCTTAAGAACCGCGAGATACCTTTAGTGAAGGTTTTGTGGAGGAATCATAACCTTGAAGAAGCTACGTGGGAGCTTGAGTCTGAGATGTGTAGCAAGTTTCCTTTTCTCTTTTAGGAATTTCGGGACGAAATTCTTATAAGGGAGGGAGATTGTTACGACCCGTGTTGAGCTTACCCTGTAAGTATGCTGCTAAGCATGTGTTTAGCTGCTTTTCTAAGTTATAAGCTTGCTTTTGTTAATAACGTTTAAAACAGTGTTATTAGTATGATTTCATGCCTTGAGCGGGTAGAGGAGTTTGCGCTTGAAAAGTTGCAAAAGAAATCACCTTAATCGGACATATGATGTGAAAGTTATGACACTTTTGAGTTCTTGGGTTGATTTTGCAATTTACCCATTTACTAGCTTATTAACCCCACCGTTACCTTTCTTCCTTATCCCCATTTCATTCTCACCCGATAGAACAGAACGCCAAAAGCGGTGCTCGAACAGAAGCGGTTAGGGGCAATTTTTGGGCGATCTTGCTAGCCATTGAGCTCTGCCCATCCTTCCTCCTCCGTTCTTCTCCTTTTCTCTTCCTCCTTCCTTCCCCAACCTCTTGCTAGGGCGCCGACCCAGAGTTGCAGCAGCAGCTTCACCAACCAAGGAAGAAGAAGGTTGCGGCACCGGCCATAGGGCTGTTTGGGCGAGCTTAGCACCAAGGAAGGTGCGATTGGTCTAGTTCGTGGTTGCGTGCCTCGGTTGCAGGTGATTTGCAACGCAAATCGGTAGTTTTGCCCGTCGATTCGAGTGAAATCGACACCAGCAGGTTCATTTTAGTTTTCAGTCTGTACGCGATTCGGCCGAGTTGTATTTGATTCGGCCGAGTTTCCTTAATAGGCAATCGAACAGCAAACTGATCGGCCGAGTTGTATGTGATTCGGCCGATTTCTTTTACAGGAAATCAAACAGCAAGTTGATCGGTCGAGTTTCAAGTGGATCGGCCGAGTTGTGAAGCAATCGGCCGAGTTTCTGACCAATCGGCCGAGTTTCAGAGCTGTGAGTGGCAGTTCATTCAGAAATCATTATTTAACTCAATTTAAGTGCTTAATTGGTTTAGTATCAGTTGGTATAACTTCTAAACAGTTTAGCACATACAATAGTTTATTATAGATTCAATGGAACTTGAGATACGTAATATGATTGATGAAAAAGATGGAATTTCCTGTTTTACAGTTGCAATGCATATGCTGAATAAAGATGGTTGTTTAGCAATGAATTTGAATAAGTGGCATTGAGTCATGTTAAAAGACGACAGATGATATATATATATGAATTTTTAAGAGATGTTCAGAATGTGAAATAAGTATGAAATGTGTTTTTCCTGTTTAATTGTTTATATGTTAATCAGTTAATAGACTTAGGTTCCCTAACACCGTAGAACCCCTTTGAGAGGTCTGCACCAGGGGGGTGAAACTCGTGTTGCAACAATAACTGTGCGGAGTCACAGGCACAAGGATAGAGAGAGGCACTGTTCAACAATAATCCGTGTGTGTGTCACGGTGGCACTGGAGTAAATAGGGGTTATTCAACATTAATCTGTGCTTGTGTCACGGTGGTAACCCTGTAAGACTCTCCGCCTGTGTGCTCAGGTTTGAGGAGGAGTCTAGAGTTCACTCTTTTGAGAGTGTAGTGAGGCCTTGTGAGCCTGAGGCCTTGTGAGCCTGAGAGTCCTGCAGCAGACCAGGGCTGGCAGTCAGACTTAGCATTTCCCGGGTGTGTCGCTAAGTTTTGTACGGTGGGATCGTAGTTCGCTATAGATCTTTATATGCAGAGTACACTGCATATGTTTAGGGCATAAAAATGATAAATATGTAATCATATAGGATCACGGAAAGTTTTATATGTTAATGGATTTGAACTTCTATGCCTTTTCCCTATAACTGTTTAATTGTTAAAATATCTGATGTTGCATAGAAATGAGATTGTTATCTGTTAATCTGCTATGTCATTAGAAATGTCCAGTTTAGTACTGTACTTATGCTTTATTTCAAATTTATATATCTGATGAGTTGTTTAGTGATAGCTAAGTGAAATGCTATTCACTGAGCGAGTAGGCTCATCCCTCTACTCAAACATTTTCAGGTCAGCATCAGCAACAGGAATCGGAAGGATCGTTTCATCCTAACGCCTAGTCTATAGAAGGTTTGTAGTTAGTCTAGTTAGAGGTCTCTTAGTCCTTTCCCCTCGATCCTTGGAACATGGTGTGGGTGAGAGAGAATGTGTATGTGGAATGTGTATAAAGATGTAAATTAATTGGTATGCTTTACCTTATGTCGAATAATGTAATATGTTGTAGACTGTGTTTATATTTCTAGTCAGTTTAATAGAAATGCTTCTGCAGTTTGTTTAGCTTTAGTTTACAGCATAAATCTGGTTATCCTTTTAATGTCTTTAAAACGTTTTAAAATGTGATGAGTGGTTGGCTTGTGTGTAAATCCCATCCGTCGTGCCCTAATCTCGTAGTTTGTGGCTAGTGTGAGATCGGGGTGTGACATACGAGGAGCAGATTTTACCACTAGGGGTTTTTACATCTAATACATGATCCATAAACTCAGATTCTATATCTAGCATAGAGGCAAACTGACAAGATATGAAGGTATTGGAGGAGCCAGAATCAAACAGTGCTTTTAAAGGATGCATATTAAGGTGTAGTGTACCTTCAATCACTTCATTGCCTTCACCTTCTTCCTCGGCATTGAGAGCAAACACTCTCCCATTCCGCCTCTCAGCTGTCGGATGCCTCGGGTTCTGGTTGTTGTTGTTATTATTATTATTGTTCTGCGGCGGCGGGTTCTGTCTCGGCTGTTGCGGCTGTGGGGCATTATTCTTTCCTTGCTGGAAACGGGGGCAGTTGGGTCGGATGTGCCCGACTTGGTCGCACTCATGGTAGGTCGGTGGAGGACGGTTGCCATTACGAGCAGGTGCATTGTTGGTGGGGCATCTGCCAGGAGGATGGTGGCATTTGCACCTGTTGTAGCGATCACGCCCGAGGTTTTCATGTTGGTTCTTATTCTTCCTTTTGTTGTTGAAGCCATTAGAAGCTTGAAACCCTGGATATGACTCAATGGCGAGAGCCTTGTCCACCATCTGTTGAAAAGTGAGTGGCAGCTGCAGAACGAGGCTTCGACCCACATGATAGTTCAGACCTTCCAAGAACATGGTTGCTCTTCTGTCAGCTCCAAAGTCGGTGGCGTAACGTTCTAGCAGCAGAAATTTCTGAATGTAGTCGGCCACGCTCATGCTTCCTTGCTTGAGACTATAAAACTCAGCCTCCTTCTTTCTCAGGAAAGTAGGGCAGATGTACTTCTCCCTAAACAGCTTCATAAACTGGGCCCACTCCATAGAAGAGGTGTCCCGAGTACGGGCAACACCATTCCACCACACGCACACTGGTCCATCCAGCACGTACGTCGCGAACCGAACCTTCTGGTGAGGAGGGCACGCCATATCCTCGAAGGTCCAATCCAGGGCCAACACCCAGTCGTCGGCTTTGTCCACCATGTTAGGCTCGCTTTCACCCTTGAAGTAGGGTGGCTGCATCTTGATGAAGTCAGTGAGGGTGAACTCCCTCGGCTTATTGGCAGCAGCAGCAATGGTGTTGAGTTGCCCCATCATGGTGGAGGACATCAACTGTCGTAACATCACCAGTTCTTGCTCGGGAGTGAACATGGGAGTACCCGTAGCAATCTGGTTGACCGTAGGAGTCGTAGGAGTGTTGGGGTCATTAGGGGTCGACTTCTAGTTCACATTGTCGAACAAGTCACCTCTCCTGAAAATTAGGGTTATCATATTAGGTTCCAAGGAGTATAGAATCATAGATGAGAAGAGAATAGAAATAGAGATGAGAAAAGGATAACTAGAATGTTATTGCCTAAAAGCATACTATTTTGGGCAATTCGTATCAACACAGGCCATGCCGGATCGTATGGGCACGGGAGTCCTTGTATACCAAGATAGTGGTGCGGAGGAAAATTTTGCCATCCCCTGAAACTCTGATACTTTCTAGACACCCTTGCTTCAACTGCATGCCCTAATAGTTGCCTAAAGGCTCTGATACCATGCTGTAAAGAAGCGAGATCACCTCTTTACTAAAATTTAAAGGAAATACAAACATCCACAATTTTAACCAAAATTTAGAGACTTTGAGGATGATTGCATAATATTCCAAGTAAATAAGCATGATTCCAGATACATAATAAAATGTCAATAGCAGTGGAAATAAAGAAATAACAAGCCTTCACATGGCTTTTATTGTTTACTACATGAATGATTTCTAAAAGATAAGATAAGATAAACATGATCTAGCTATAGCAACCTAGACATCCTTTCCAAACGCTAAAGATCAACTCGTGGGAGAAGCTTCCTTCAAGCTTGTCCTTCTCCTTGCTCAACACCGGCACCTGGGTGGTTGGGAAGACACCCAGTAATAGGAAAAGAGAGAAAAGTATGTGTTACAAGATTATTCTAAAAGTGACAAGAAAGTTGTAACAAGTAAAATAGGCTAGAGATTTATTAAAAAGTGAGACATCAAGAGTATGAGGCTTTAATTAAGGAAACTTGCCAATAATAAAAGTAATTAAGGGTTTTGCATGTAAATTAATATGTCTATCTAACTAAGTAGGGTTGAGACACCTACCAGACCTCTAACCTTAGGTGAGGGGAGAATAAGACATTCCCAGTCACCTATAATATAATGGGGAGAATTATAAACATTCCCCTAGGGCGATTATATACATGCCCTCTGTGGGTGGTTGTACATAAGTACCACTACTTTACAATTAAATAGAACATATAACTACATGCTAGCAAAAAGAGTTATGGCAAGATTTAAGCAAAAGATTTAAATAACATGGCAGTGGGGTATGAAAACCCAAACAAGATAATACTACAACTAATTTTGAGGCAATAAACAATTTAGGTTTCAAGAATCAAGAATTAGTTCAGATTAAGCCTCATTAGGGAACATGGGCATTGGGATAAAATTTCCCAACTGAAGGGGGTAGATGCACATACCTTAGCCTCAAGTGTTCTAGAACCCTCTTTCCAACCCTTCACAAGAAATCAGAACCCTCTTTCCCTAATTTATCATTAGATCTATGAATTAGAATTATATATACTCATTAAAGATTGAAAACCCTAATATTACTAACTTTTCACGCAAACCATCGAATTAGACTCTAAAAACCTCACCATCATCTTAGTTAGGGTTTTCTGATCAAGATAACATATAATATTATATATTTTGAAGATATGGACTTTTAGGGTTAATTTTTGTGATTTTTAGTTAATTAAATCGACTCTAAAAATATGTTTTCACAAACATCAAAATCAAAACTCAAAAACATTTTTAATGGTTAGATCTCATCTTTCTGATTTCAAAACACTATTTGTTTTTAATTTTTGACCATTGGAATAATTTATAGAAATAATTTTGTTTTGACCCATTAGAGAGTGCCACGTATGCACAGTGTGAGAGAGAGAGCTAGCGAGAGAGAGCAGGGGGCCGCATCTCTGTGACTTGGCTCCTCGCTCCTGACATGTGGGCCACGGTCCACGCCTGGTCAAAGGCGGGACAAGGAACAAAAGGACAAGGATGCCCTTTGCACAGACAGAGAAAGAGGAAGGAGGCGTGAAGGGCAAGGGCGTAAAAACACACAAAAAAAGGATCGTCTTCCTCCCCGTGCCAAGGCAACAAGCCGCGAGCAGCTTGCTTGGGATCGCTTTAGGCAAAATCGTAATACACCACAAAATCTCGCGTTTAGGTACTCGAAAGAAAGAGGAAGGAGAGTTGAATCTGTTGGTACCTTGCAATTGAACGAAGACGAAGAGAGCAGGACATGAGAGGCGCCGCAAGAGAAACGGCGGCTAGGTGGTGGTCGAGACATCTGTGAAACTTGAAATTGAAGGCACGGGCGGGATGCTAAGGTGATGGCGGTCCTAGGGGCATAGATATATATAGGCAAGGGACCCCGAGTTAGGGTTGGACTAGGGGGAGGTAGAGGGTGGCAGTGCCCAAGTTGGGCGTTCCTTGAATATTCGCCAAAACCCAAAATCTTTGGGATAAAATAGTGTGAAATCCAACGTAGAATCCAACGAAACAAAAATTAGCAAAATCCATCGAGTATATCTCCGGATATATTGATTTGAAAATTTGAGAAGCAATGAACCTGTTGCCTTTTATGTTTAGAGGAAGAAGACGACCGTTGGTCGTCAGATCAGTGAACCTGGGTCCACGAAGGATCCTTGGCCGTCCGATCTCACGGATGGGATAAGGAGATATTTCCTTGTTACATTAAAATTCGACCAAAGTGTCATTTAATTTCTAAATGTTTTTCTCTCTCTTCGTTTGGAGGCTCAAACGTTATCCAAAAATTACCAAATTTTGTATTCTGACTTATTTTGATGTGTAGAATCCAAATATGGAGTTATTTTTGCCTTTTGGAGAAGTTTGATAGGTTAAATAATTAATATGTCATTTTTTCTTTCCTCCTTCAAAAGAGGTGATAACATTATCTAAAATTGGTGTAACTTCACCCATAAGTCTCCCTAATGAATTAGAACATGATTTTGTAATTATCTTTACAAGTTGAGATTATTTATTTAATTATTAAATAAATAGAATATTCTACACACTTTCTCTCTCCTATTTTACTCATTATTCACACATTATCCAAATTAGCTGCAAATTTGCCCAAAGGCTTATTTTTATGTTTAGAATACGAATTTGGAGTTATTTTTCTGATTTGAGAGCATTACGTATTTTATTTCACTTTATTGGCCTATTTCCTATTTTATTTTGATAATGACATTAATATTTACATTTATGTTCCACTTTAAATGATACTCGGCCCTTAAGTTACTTTTTAGTCAAGAAAACGAATTTGAGTGTCAAATTATCCTGATGGGTTTCCAATTATAATTTTGGTGCAATATCTTTCTAATTATCTTCTTTACCCATTAATTCTCATATTACCTTTAACTAGTGAACGCACACGTGCACATGCACGCGACATATAAAATTTGTTAGAAATGTGTGGGGAGAGGACTCGTCCGTGATAGTCTCTACAGTAAAAGATATTTGTGTTGGTTGTTTGAAAGAAGAAATCAATGAACCGTTTCTGTGGAATGGAGAGAGAAATACAGAATTAAAGATAATAAAAGTTAACAGGAAAGTATGAAAATAAATATTTGTAGGAGCAAAATTCCTTGAAAAAAGGAGAGAAGAAAGTGAATCAAGGAGAGCACAGCATCAACTCGCTCTTTTTATAGTAGTATAGATTATTGCATTTATCTTCTCCTTTATATAAAATTCGGATTTTCTCTTATTTCTCTTATTCTAGGAAGTGCTAGAAAGTTCTAGGACAAAATATGTTATTCTTTTTATTGCTTACTGTACAATTTGCACTTTAGGCCCATTATCTAAAATCTAACTGAGGTATTTGTGCATACAACAATATATTAAGAATATATGGGAAACATTTATCCAATAACCATCATAATTCCACTAAATCAAGTCCAAAGACACACGGAACGAAAATGAAGGACAAAACTTACAGAAAATGGTACAGAGAGGTACATAGTGGAGTTCAGTATGTTACAACACTCCACCCCTTAAGAGGATTTCGTCCCCGAAATCTCATACAAAGAGGGAGGGGTGAGTACGTAACATCTCATCTTTCAACTCCCAAGTGGTTTCTTCTAAACCATGATATGTCCACAAAACCTTTACTAGCTCTATCTCCTTATTCTTCAACTGCTTTACTCGGGAGTCAAGGATCCTCACAGGTAGTTCTTCATAGGTCAGATTCTCATGAATCTCCACAGGTTCAATGGTGAGTACATGAGATGGATCCTTTACGTACTTCCTCAACACAGAGACATGGAACACATTGTGGATCTTATCTTAAGTAGGAGGTAAGGCTAAGCGATATGTACAGTCTCCCACTTTATCTAAGATTTCAAATGGTCCAACATAGTGAGGACTCAACTTGCCTTTTACTTTAGATCTTGCAATAGAACGTATATGCTTGATCTTCAGAAAAGCATAGTCTCCCACTAAGAAGCTTACATCAGACCTCTTTTTATCAGCATACATCTTCTGTCGGTCTTGAGCAGCTTCATCCATTTCTTTATCAGTTGTACCTTCTCAAGCATTATATGCATGTCATCGGTCTTCTCCAGAGAACATTCACCAATATCATCCCAATGCAAAGGCGAATGAAAAGGTCTACCAAAGAGAGTTTCAAAAGGTGGGATACCAATTCTAGCTTGGTAGTTGTTGTTGTAAGCGAACTCTACTAACGGTAGATACCGATCCCAGGCACCACCCCAATCCATCACACAAGCACATAGCAAGTCCTCCAGAATCTGCACCGTTCTCTCGGACTGACCATCAGTTTGCGGGTGGTATGCAGTACTGAAACGCAGATCAGTACCCATCTCTTCTTGAATCTGACCCCATAAGCGAGAAGTGAATTTTGGGTCTCAATCAGAAACTATCATAGTAGGAACACCATGTAGATGAACTATCCACTCCACATATAACTGATCCATCTTAGCAACTTTATACGTGGTTTTGAAAGGCAAGAAATGAGCAGATTTTGTAAGCCGGTCAATCACCACCCAAACAGCATCATAACCTTTCTTGGACTTAGGAAAACCAGTAACAAAGTCCATTGTGATCTTCTCCCACTTCCATTCTGGAATCTCGAGAGGATGAAGAAGACCACCGGGTCGTTGATGTTCAATCTTGACTTGCTGACATGTCAAGCACTTCGCCACGAACAGAGCTATATCATTCTTCATGTTCTTCCACCAGAAGCTTCGCTGTAAGTCCTTGTACATCTTGGTTGTGCCAGAGTGAATAGTGTTCTTGGACCCATGAGCTTCACTCAGAACCTTCTGTCTCAGATCACCAACATTGGGGATCCACAACCTTTGTCTGAAGCGGACAGCACCATCCACTCCGACAGAGAAGTTAGATTGCAGTTTCTCAGTTAAAGATTTCATCTCTTCAAGCTCAGAACTCTCTAACTGTACATTCATGACTTCTGAGATCCAGTTTGGTGTAATGGTCAAGCTGGCCATATGAACACACAACTTGTCTTCATCCACTGAATCGACAAGCTGAGGTCTCCAACTGGCCACATGTTCAAGGTTTTCCCACACTGAACATCTCAAAGTAGCACAAACAACATCCTTCTTGCGACGTAGAGCATCAGCTACGACATTCACTTTACCAGGATGATAGGTGATGGTGAAGTTGTAATCTTTAAGATATTCCATCCACCTACGTTGTCACAAGTTCAGATCCTTCTGAGTCAACAGATTTCTTAGACTCTTGTGATGAGAAAAGACTTCAAACTTTTCACCATAGAGATAGTGTCACCAGATCTTTAAAGCATGAACTATGGAAGCAAGCTCCAAATCATGCGTAGGCCAATTTGCTTCATTAGGTTTCAACTGTCGAGAAGCATAGGCGATCACCTTTCCAAAAAGCATCAAGACACACCCTAAACCTTGTCGGGATACGTCGGTGTAGATGACATAGGGTATGCCCTCAACAGGCAAAGCAAGCACGGGAGTAGAAGTCAGGCTCATCTTCAACTTCTGAAAATTGTCCTCACATTTAGGGGTCCATGTGAACTTGACCTCCTTCTGGGTCAGCTTGGTCAAAGGTAAGGACAACTCAGAGAAGCCTTTGATAAACTTCCGATAGTAACCAGATAGACCAAGGAAACTACGGATTTCGGATAGGTTTTTCGGAGCATTCCACTTTGTCACAACTTCTACCTTCACAGGATCAACAGCTATATGACTGGCAGAGATCACGTGACCAAGAAACATAACTTCCTTTATCTAGAACTCACACTTTGAAAATTTTGCATAGAGTTGGTTTTCTCGCAGTGTCCTGAGTACAATCTGCAGGTGCTCGTGATATTATTCTAACGTCTCGGAATAAACCAAAATGTCGTCGATAAACACCACTACAAACTTGTCGAGATATGGGCGGAATACTCTGTTCATCAGGTCATGAACGCGGCAGGGGCATTTGTCAAACCAAAAGGCATGACCATGAATTCATAATGCCCATAACGAGTTCTGAACATTGTCTTCGAGACATCATCATCCTTCACACACATCTGGTAGTAACCACTTCGTAGATCCATCTTGGAGAACACGGTGGCTGACTTCAGCTGATCGAATAGGTCATCGATGTGTGGCAACAGATAACGGTTCTTCACGGTCATCTGATTAAGCATGCGGTAGTCCATACACATCCACAAAGATCCATCCTTCTTCTTCATGAACAGAACAGGGGCTCCCCAAGGGGAAACACTAGTGCGGATGAAGCCCATGTCGAGAAGCTCTTCAAGCTGCTTCTTCAACTCAGCCAGCTCAGCAGGGGTCAAGCGGTAGGGTGGCTTCGATATCGGTGAAGTTTCAGGTATAAGCTCGATGGAGAATTCCACCTCGCGAGTTGGCGGCAACCCAGGCAACTCCTCGGGAAAGACATCTGGGAAGTCCTTCACCACATCAACACAATCTAGAGTAGGAGGTGTAGCATCGAGAACTATGGAGGCTAGGAAAGCTCTACACCCTTGCGAGACAAGCTTTTCAGCTTTAATGGTAGAGATGACAAATTGTCTCTCTTCTCGCTTCTTGCCCTTGACACACACTTTTCCTTCAACAGGATGGACCAACCTAACCTTGGATTCCTCACAAAACAATACAGCTTTATACCTCTTTAACCAGTCCATACCCAGGATGATGTCAAAGACGGTCATATCAAGCAAGACAAAAACTGTGGGAAACATTATTCCGGATATAAAGAGGTCCATGGTAGGAGTTTGGAGGTACGAGGAGCATATTTTACCACTAGGGGTTTTTACATCTAATACATGATCCATAAACTCAGATTCTATATCTAGCATAGAGGCAAACTGACAAGATATGAAGGTATTGGAGGAGCCAAAATCAAACAGTGCTTTTAAAGGATGCATATTAAGATGTAGTGTACCTTCAATCACTTCATTGCCTTCACCTTCTTCCTCAGCATTGAGAGAAAACACTCTCCCATTCCGCCTCTCAGCTGGCAGACGCCTCGGGTTCTGGTTGTTGTTGTTGTTGTTGTTGTTATTGTTCCGCGGCAGCGGGTTCTGTCTCGGCTGTTGCGGCTGCAGGGCATTATTCTGCCCTTGCTGGAAACGGGGGCAGTTGGGTCGGATGTGCCCGACTTGGCCGCACTCATGGCAGGTCGGTGGAGGACGGTTGCCATTATGAGCAGGTGCATTATTGGCGGGGCATCTTCCAGGAGGATGGTGGCATTTGCACCTGTTGCAACAATCACGCCCGAGGTTCTCATGCGGGTTCTTATTCTTCCTTTTGTTGTTGAAGCCATTAGAAGCTTGAAACCCTGGATATGACTCAATGGCGAGAGCCTTGTCCACCATATGTTGAAAAGTGAGTGGCAGCTGCAGAACGAGGCTTCGACCCACATGATAGTTCAGACCTTCCAAGAACGTGGTTGCTCTTCTGTCAGCTCCAAGGTCGGTGGCGTAACGTTCTAGCAGCAGAAATTTTTGAATGTAGTCGGCCACGCTCATGCTTCCTTGCTTGAAACTGTAAAACTCAGCCTCCTTCTTTCTCAGGAAAGTAGGGCAGATGTACTTCTCCCTGAACAGCTTCAGAAACTGGGCCCACTCCATAGAAGAGGTGTCCCGAGTACGGGCAACACCATTCCACCACACGCACGTTGGACCATCCAGCACGTACGTCGCGAACCGAACCTTCTGGTGAGGAGGACACGCCATATCCTCGAAGGTCCAATCCAAGGCCAACACCCAGTCGTCGGCTTTGTCCACCATGTTAGGCTCGCTTTCACCCTTGAAGTAGGGTGGCTGCATCTTGATGAAGTCAGTGAGGGTGAACTCCCTCAGCTTGTTGGCAGCAGCAGCAATGGTGTTGAGTTGCCCCATCATGGTGGAGGACATCAACTTTCGTAACATCACCAGTTCTTGCTCGGGAGTGAAGGTGGGAGTTCTCGTAGCAGTGTGGTTGACCGCAGGAGTCGCAGGAGTGTCGGGGTCGTTAGGGGTCGACTCCTAGTTCACGTTGTCGAATAAGTCACCTCTCCTGAAAATTAGGGTTATCATATTAGGTGCCCAGGAGTATAGAATCATAGATGAGAAGAGAATAGAAATAGAGATGAGAAAAGGATAACTAGAATGGTATTGCCTAAAAGCATACTATTTCGGGCAATTTGTATCAGCGTAGGCCAGGCCGGATCATATGGGCACGGGAGTCCTCGTATACCAAGCTAGTGGTGCGGAGGAAAATTTTTCCAGCCCCCGAAACCCTGATCCTTTCTAGACACCCTTACTTCAACTACATGCCCTAATAGTTGCCTAAAGGCTCTGATACCATGCTGTAAAGAGGCGAGATCACCTCTTTACTAAAATTTAAAGGAAATACAAACATCCACAATTTTAACCAAAATTTAGAGACTTTGAGGATGATTGCATAATATTCCAAGTAAATAAGCATGATTCCAGATACATAATAAAATGTCAATAGCAGTGGAAATAAAGAAATAACAAGCCTTCACATGGCTTTTATTGTTTACTACATGAATGATTTCTAAAAGATAAGATAAGATAAACATGATCTAGCTATAGCAACCTAGCCATCCTTTCCAAACGCTAAAGATCAACTCCTGGGAGAAGCTTCCTTCAAGCTTTCCTTCTCCTTGCTCAACACCGGCACCTGGGTGGTTGGGAAGACACCCAGCAAGAGGAAAAGAGAGAAAAGTATGTGTTACAAGATTATTCTAAAAGTGACAAGAAAGTTGTAACAAGTAAAATAGGCTAGAGATTTATTAAAAAATGAGACATCAAGAGTATGAGGCTTTAATTAAGAAAACTTGCCAATAACAAAAGTAATTAAGGGTTTTGCATGTAAATTAATATGTCTACCTCACTAAGTAGGGTTGAGGCACCTACCGGACCTCTAACCTTAGGTGAGGGGAGAATAAGACATTCCCAATCACCTATAATATAATGGGGAGAATTATAAACATTCCCCTAGGACGATTATATACATGCCCTCTGCTGGTGGTTGTACATAAGTACCACTACTTTACAATTAAATAGAACATATAACTACATGCTAACAAAAGAGTTATGGCAAGATTTAAGCAAACGATTTAAATAACATGGTAGTGGGGTATGAAAACCCAAACAAGATAATACTACAACTAATTTTGAGGCAATAAACAATTTAGGTTTCAAGAATCAAGAATTAGTTCAGATTAAGCCTCATTAGGGAATATGGGCATTGGTATAAAATTTCCCAACTGAAGGGGGTAGATGCACATACCTTAGCCTCAAGTGTTCTAGAACCCTCTTTCCAACCCTTCACATGAAATCATAACCCTCTTTCCCTAATTTATCATTAGATCTATGAATTAGAATTATATATACTCATTAAAGATTGAAAACTCTAATATTACTAACTTTTTGCGCAAACCATCGAATTAGACTCTAAAAACCTCACCATCATCTTAGTTAGGGTTTTCTGATCAAGATAACATATAATATTGTATTTTTGAAGATATGGACTTTTAGGGTTAATTTTTGTAATTTTTAGTTAATTAAATCGACTCTAAAAATACATTTTCGCAAACATCAAAATCAAAACTCAAAAACATTTTTAATGGTTAGATCTCGTCTTCTTGATTTCAAAACACTATTTGTTTTTAATTTTTGACCATTGGAATAATTTATAGAAAATATTTTGTTTTGACCAATCAGAGAGTGCCACGTATGCACAGTGAGAGAGAGAGAGAGCTAGAGAGAGAGAGTATGGGCCCCGCATCTTTGTGACTTGGCTCCTCGCTCCTGAAGTGTGGGCCGCGGTCCACGCCTGGTCAAAGGCGGGACAAGGAACAAAAGGACAAGGATGCCCTTTGCGCAGACAGAGAAAGAGGAAGGAGGCGTGAAGGGCAAGGGCATAAAAACACACAAAAAAAGGATCATCTTCCTCCCCGTGCCAAGGCAACAAGCCGTGAGCAGCTTGCTTGGGCTCATTTTAGGCAAAATCGTAATACACCACGAAATCTCGCGTTTAGGTACTTGAAAGAAAGAGGAAGGAGAGTCGAATCTGTTGGTACCTTACAATTGAATGGAGACGAAGAGAGTAGGACACGAGAGGCACCACAAGAGCAACAGAGGCTAGATGGTGGTCGAGACGTCCGCAAAACTCAAAATTGAAGGCACAAGCGAGATGCTAAGCTGATGGCGGTCCTAGGGGCATAGATATATATAGGCAAGGGACCCCGAGTTAGGGTTGGACCAGGGGAGGTAGAGGGTGGCGGCACCCAAGTTGGGCGTTCCTCCAATATTTTCCAAAACCCAAAATCTTTGGGATAAAATAGTGTGGAATCCAACGTAGAATCCAACAAAACAAAAATTAGCAAAATCCATCGAGTATATCTCCGGATATATTGATTTGAAAATTTGAGAAGCAATGAACATGTTGCCTTTTACGTTTAGAGGAAGAAGATGACTGTTGGTCATCAGATCAGTGAACCTGGGTCCACGAAGGATCCTGGGCCGTTCGATCTCACGGATGGGATAAGGAGATATTTCCTTGTTACATTAAAATTCGACCAAAGTGTCATTTAATTCCTAAATGTTTTTCTCTCTCTTCGTTTGGAGGCTCAAACGTTATCCAAAAAGTACCAAATTTTATATTCTAACTTATTTTGATGCGTAGAATCCAAATATGGAGTTATTTTTTCCTTTTGGAGAAGTTTGATAGGTTAAATAATTAATATGTCATTTTCTCTTTCCTCCTTCAAAAGAGGTGATAACATTATCTAAAATTGGTGTAACTTCACCCATAAGTCTCCCTAATGAATTAGAACATGATTTTGTAATTATCTTTACAAGTTGAGATTATTTATTTATTTATTAAATAAATAGAATATTCTACACACTTTCTCTCTCCTATTTTACTCATTATTCACACATTATCCAAATTAGCTGCAAATTTGCCCAAAGGCTTATTTTTATGTTTAGAATATGAATTTGGAGTTATTTTTCTGATTTGAGAGCATTAAGTATTTTATTTCACTTTATTGGCCTATTTCCTATTTTATTTTGATAATGACATTAATATTTACATTTATGTTCCACTTTAAATGATACTTGGCCCTTAAGTTACTTTTTGGTCAAGAAAACGAATTTGAGTGTCAAATTATCCTGATGGGTTTCCAATTATAATTTTGGTGCAATATCTTTCTAATTATCTTCTTTACCCATTAATTCCCATATTACCTTTAATTATTGCATTTATCTTCTCCTTTATATAAAATTCGGATTTTCTCTTATTCTAGGAAGTGCTAGAAAGTTATAGGATGAAATATTTTATTCTTTTTATTGCTTAGTGTACAATTTGCACTTTAGGCCCATTATCTAAAATCTAACTGAGGTATTTGTGCATACAACCCTATATTAAGAGTATATGGGAAACATTTATCCAATAACCATCATAATTCCACTAAATCAAGTCCAAAGACACATGGAAAGAAAATGAAGGACAAAACTTATAGAAAATGGTACAAAGAGGTACATAGTGGAGTTCAGTATGTTACAGATTGCCTTTTCTTCTATCTCGTTTACCATTATCTTGTATGTGGTTTTTGCTCTTAAACATAAATTTCTTGCTTTGTGATGTTTGATGACACTTAGCTTCTAGGAGGAATTAGAGTGTATGTAGAAATCTTAGGAACGGTTCCTAGGTCCAATTAGTGGACCCCTAGCTAACCCCCCTTTGTTCCTACATATATATCCCTCCTTCTACAAGTGAGTGTGAGATCTAAGTAGCTAGTGCAAGTGTGATTAGTGCAATTTCCTAGAGTTTTCTAAAGGCTAGATGGCTAGTAGCATGAGGTGAAAAACCTTCATCTCTACTCCCATTCCTACCTTTGGCTCTCAATTTCCCTAATACCACTTATCCTAGAAACCTAGACTTGACAAGTCCTACTAGAATTACACCTAACCCTAGTTCTCCAACTAGTAGTATAGGGTACATTCTAATAGCACTTGCCTTGTTGTTTGGTTTGGTAATCTAGACTGAATTGTGATAATTGCATGCCATGTTGACACCCCCCAACTAATATCAAATCACATTCCCAAACGGCCCACCTACCTAATCCATTGCTTGAAGCCCACCTTAGCCTTCTTGCTTGTTAATGCTAGTTTTTGTTAGTTGCCTTTGATTCTTCTAGCTAATTACTTAGTCTTGCTAGTTAGGGTTAACCTAGATTCTTTTTTGCTTTAGTTTTTAACATAGTTCTTAGTTGATAATTGCCTTGCTACAATAGTGTAGATCATCTTGCTCTTGTTTAGTTGCTTGCTCAATCTAGTTTCTTAGACCTAACTTGCCTAGGATAACCTATTTTTTGGTAATATAGTTTTCATATGGCCTTTACTTGCTTTCTTACTTAGTGTAATCAAACCAAAACTCCTTTTAAACCCTTTAACCCTAGTCTCCACTTTAGGAACATAGCAAACGCTAACTTAGCTCTAGTGCCCCCCTATCCCTGAGGATCGATCCCTATATTTGCCTCTTATCTTTACTACAATAGTACCCTGTGCGCTTGCGGGTGACCTGTTTAGTATTGTGACTGAGTCTTTTTTTAGGGTTTTTATAAATATCGAAAGATCCTAAGTGTGTTCGAGTTCCATGGGGTGCATCTAGTCAAACCTAATTGGTTAGTGTGTGCACCTTCAGCTTGAAACACCAAGCTTTCTAGTGTCATTGTCGAGGATAGAGGCACTCGACCTAGCTAATTAGTGTAGCTTAGCCTTTCTTATTGCCCTCATCATTGTTATTCTTTATTCTTTGTTCACTTTTGCATACTGCCATTCTAACTTGGGTTCTTATTGCTTGTTTGTGTATTGTGTAGGTGACAGTTGTGCATGCACCATACGTGTTCCACTTGTACTGGCTTGGTGTTGTACAACCCCAAGATAGGTAGGAGGAGACGCCAAAGCTGCCGCAAGCATCACCAAGTAGCTGACATGGCAAAAAATGAACCCCATGGAAATGCTCAACCACCGCAGCCCAACTGCCCCCTCTACGAGTATTTCACCCTGGGGAACTACAATTCTCCCATTGCCACCCTTGTTGACCAAATGTCAGGTCAACAGTTCTCCATTCCACCCACTCTCCTTAGACTCCTCCCTACCTACTATGGGATGGAGAATGAAAATACCTACCATCATATTGATGCCTTCTTTGAGACTTGTTCCTCCTTCCTCACACCCACTGCCACCAATGACTCCATTCGGAGGACTCTCTTCCCTTTCTCTCTAAAGGAAAAGGCTAAAGAATAGTACATTTTAAAGCCAGAGCTGGTGACTTGGAATGCGGTCAAAAATGAGTTTCTCAAGAAGTTATTTCCAATTTCTAAGTTGAATCTCATGTGAAGATGTATTACCACCTTTACCCAAAAGGAAAATGAACCTTTCTACGATGAGTGGGAAAGATTCCAGAAGCTCCTTCACGACTGCCCCCATCACGAGGTACCATTTTGGCAGCTAGTCCAAGCTTTCTACACCAGGATTGAAGAGTTAAGTCAAAACAATGTTGACTCATCATGTGGAGGCACATTCATGGCGAAGCCACTTGAGGAGTCGTGGCCATTGTTTGAACACCTTGCTGAAAATTCTCACCATTGAGTTTTTACTAAAGGGGAATAGTGTAGCTGGAACTACGCCCCTCCACCTCCTCCCATAGCTCCAGCCCACACTGTTGCCAACCCCGACATGATAAAGATGATGGCAGACATGATGAATATGATGAAGAGCTAGGCTGGTGGTTCTCCTAGTCAATCCACCATGGCGGTTGAAATTGAAGAAGAGGAAGTTCATGCTTTGCACTCTTTTGGCAACCAGAACAATCAAGGTCCTGTGTCCAACACTTACACTCCCCGGTGGAGAAACCATCCTAATTTTTCATGGAAATAACAAAACGAAGATGGTCAAGGACAAGGGCAGCCAAGGCCAAGATGATCCAAGTTTGAAGATGAAGTGCTTGGAAAATTGAGAAGTTTGGATGAGGTAAAGAAAGATGTATCCTCTCATGGGTAGTTCATTAGTCGTATTGAGTAAAGATTGGACCAAATATTTCTTTCACTTGTTAGGAGGGAGGAAGGAAGACTCCCATCCCAACCAATGCCAAATCCAAACAATGATGTCACTTTCATGGGAAATGCTCAAAGTTCATATGCTCTGCCTTCATATCAAGCACCACCAAATCCCTATGCTCCACCACCTCCTCAAGCTCCTCTCAACTATCAATAAGCTCCACCTCCACCTCACTCATACCAACAACCCCCTCTGCAATATCACCCCCATCCACAACAACCACAACCACAACAATAACCACAACCACAATTCATCCTTTAAAATCACAACTCACCCCACCAAAGACCACCACCACCTCAAAAGTCACAACAAAATTCACAAGCTTCCTCTTCCTCTACTCATGAGGATGTGAAGGTGGTGACGGTTTTGAGGAGTGGTCAAACTTTGGAGCAACCCCGTGATACTGTTGTTGATAGAGTAGCTAGTGAGGATAGAGGTGATATTGTGATCATACAAGTTGATACTGAGATCTAGAGTGATAATACTGTGATAGGAACTAGAGTTGATAACGTGATATCGAGTAGTGATAATGTGGTCCCCATGATTCTAGTTGATGATTTTGTTGATCCGAGCCGCTTGGGAGCCCAACTTCCCCCATTTCTTGATGCTCTTAAGGAGTCTTCTATTGAGATAATAAAAAAGAAACATACTAAAGATATCATGGAAACTTTCAAACAAGTGAAGATAAACATTCCTTTGCTTGATGTGGTCAAGCAAATCCCTTCCTATGCCAAGTTTTTGAAAGATTTGTGCACTTTTAAAAGGACAATGGGGAGAACGCCCAAAAAGGTCAAGCTCACCGAGCAAGTGATCCCAATTCTATAGCACACCATGCCAAGAAAGAGGAAAGACCTTGGTGCTCCCATCATTTCACATTACATTGGGGGCACATCGCATAGACCAAGCCCTTCTAGACTTAGGTTCTAGCATGAACTTGATGCCATATGATATGTTTGCCGAGATCCAAATGGGACAATTAGGTCCAACTCATTGCACTTTGTAGTTGACCGAATGATCAGTGAAGATGCCTAGAGGGCATGTTGATGATGTGCTAGTTAGACTTGATGATGAGACTTCTACATTCTTCCCCACTAACTTCATTGTGTAATACATGGAGAAACATACAATGAGAGTACCTATCATCTTGGGGAGGCCCTTCTTAGCTACAGATGACGTTGTGGTCCACTTGAGAACTGAGACCATGTATGTGACATTCATGCACATGAAGATCCGATTGAACATCTTCAAGTCTTCAGCTACAACCGAGGTGATAGGCATCATAGAAGAAGATTGCTATCTTGTTGAATGCCTTGATGAGATTGTAGAGGAGTGCCTACCTGTGTGGATTCAGACTGCCACTCAAGGTATAGGTTTAGATCCCATTATTGAGTTCCCTGACGATGATGATAAAGAGAAGTGAATGAGCTAGCCTTGGTGGCTGCAAGTGAGGACCTCCCATCAATTTCTGAGTCATTGAAGAACTCTCTTGAAGAACCTCCAACTCTTGAGCTCAAGTCACTCCCCAAAGGATTGAAGTATGCTTTTATAGGCTCCAATGACACCCTCCCAGTGATCATTTCTTCCATTCTCTCTCTAAAACAAGAAGAGGCATTGATGAAAGTCCTAAAGAAGAACATTCGCGCCATTGGATGGTCCATTGCTGATTTGAGGGGTATTGACCCCTCCATTTGTGTGCATAGGATCTATTTGGATGATGATGTAAGGCCAACCCACCAAATGCAAAGACGGTTGAACCCAAAATTGAAGGAAGTTGTGACTCAAGAGGTTGTGAAGTTGTTAGATGTTGAGATTATTTATCTGATTTCTAATGGCACATGGGTGAGTCCCATCCAGGTTGTACCAAAGAAAGGCAAGATCACAGTGGTAGGGAATGGCGATGGTGAGATGATGTCGGTTAGAGAACAATACAAATGGAGAATGTGTGTAGACTACAGAAAGCTCAATGAGAAGACTAAGAAGGATCATTATCCTCTTCTATTTCTTGATCAGATTCTAGAGAGGTTGGTAGGACAAGTTTCTATTGCTTTCTTGATGGATACTCTGAGTACTTCCAGATTGTTGTGCATCCTATGGGCCAAAAAAAGACAACATTCACCTGCCTGAGTGGTACTTTTGCGTATCAGAGAATGCCACTTGGGTTGTGTAATGCCCCTTCCACTTTTTAGACATGTGTGACATCAATCTTCGTTGATATGCTTGATTGGTCACTTGAAGTGTTTATGGATGATTTCTCAATTTTTGGTAAAACCTTTAATGAGTGTTTTCTCCACTTGGCTACCATTCTTGAGAGATGCATCAAGGTTCGCCTAGTGCTATCTTGGGAAAAGAGCCATTTCATGGTGCCCAAAGGCATTGTTCTAGGCCATCAGGTTTCAAAAGACGATATTGAGGTTGATAGGGCCAAGGCGGGCCTCATTTCTACTCTCACCATTCCTTCTATCGTAAGACATGTCTGGTCTTTCTTGGGACATGTAGGCTTCTATTGCCGCTTCATCAAGAATTTTATCAAGATCTTAAGACCTCTTTGTCACTTGTTGGAGAAAGATATTGAGTTTCATTTTGATGACAAGTGTGTTGAATCCTTCAACCACTTGAAGGAAAAGCTCATTTATGATCCTATAATTCAGCCCTCAGACTTCTCTTTGCCATTTGAGATCATGACTGATGCATCTGACATGGCAGTGGGGGCTCTACTGGGCTAAAGAATTGACCAAATTTTGCATGCCATCTATTATGCTAGCAAGACTCTAGATGAAGCACAAAGGAACTACATGACTACAGAAAAAGAGTTGCTTGCGGTTATCTTTGCTCTTGACAAGTTTCGATCATTTTGCAAAACATGGTAGTGATATACATAGACCATGCCACATTGAAGTATCTCATGGTGAAGAAAGACTCAAAGCCAAGGTTGATCCAGTAGATTTTGTTGCTTCAATAATTTGACATTGAGATTATAGATAAGAAGGGAGTGGAAAATTCAGCCGCTGACCATCTCTCCGAAATTGAAGCACCCTTTGATGATACAAGTAGAATCAAAGAGACAATACCACATGAGAAGTTGTTCCTACTCTCGTCCACTCAAAGTGCATGGTATAAACACATAGATAACTTCTTAGCTAGTTGAAGGATACCAAGTACGTGGACAAGGGAGGAAAGCAAAAGATTGTTTTCTATGGTCAAAAATTATGTTTGGGATTATCCTCATCTTTTCAAGTATTGCCCCGACCAACTTATTTGGAGATGTTTCAGAGATGGAGTAGCAAGAAATTCTATCTATGTGCCATTCTGGAGTTTGTGGAGGTCATTTTAGTGGGAAACGCATGGCTGCCAAGGTTCTCCAAAGTGGACTATATTGGTCCTCCTTGTTTAAAGACTCTCATGAATTTTGAAAGTGTTGTTTAAAGTGCCAAAATGTTGTTTAAAGAGACATGATACCTATATCACCCATTCTTGTGGTGTAGGTGTTTGATGTTTAGCGGATTGACTTCATGGGTCCTTTTCCTCCCTCTTTCGGATATGTCTACATTTTGGTTGTCGTTGATTACGGGTAAAAGTGGATTGAGGTTGTTGCAACAAGGACACATGATCACAAAGTGGTGTGTGACTTCATGAAATCAAATATCTTTAGTTGGTTTGGTATTCCAAGAGCAATGATTAGTGATGGGGGAAGTCACTTCATCCATCGCACTTTTGAAGGCTTGCTTAAGAAACACAGAGTGAATCATCATGTGGTTACTCCTTACCACCCCCAAACAACTGATCAAGTTGAGTTGGCCAATCGGGAGATAAATCTCATTCTAGAAAAATACGGTGAGACCGGACCATAAGGATTGGTCATTACGTCTCAATGAGGCTTTATGGGCTTATAGAACTGCATACAAAGCCCTGATTGGCACCACATCATTCAAGATTGTTTATGGGAAAAGCTACCATTTTCTAGTTGAGATGCAACACAAGGCATTATGGGCTTTGAAGGCCATGGACTTTGATGGAGAGAATGCCGAAATGAAGAGAAAGTTTTAGCTGAATGAATTAGAGGAGATGCGACATGAATCTTATGAGATGTCAAAGTGCTACAAAGAGAGCACAAAGTTTCTACATGACAAGATGATCAAGAGGAAAGACTTTGAACCTGGAAAGTGGGTATGGTTGTATAACTCAAGGATGAAGTTCTTTCCTGAAAAACTTCGGTCTAGATGGGAAGGGCCTTATCTCATCAAAAAGGTGTATCCATATGGAGATGTGTTGATTTGTGAGAAAGAAGGAGCTAAAGAGTTCACTGTGAATGGTCAAAGGCTGAAATCAGTTGTAGAAGTAGGTCCAGACAAAGCAAATCAAAGTTTTGATATTGTGATGGTAGTGGAGGAACATCAGGTTGATGAGGAGATGTGCTTGAATGCACATGAGAGAGACATTTACTTCAAATATGCTTTGGGAATCCCACGAGGATGAGTGAAGTCAAGAATCAATAAGCCCGGCTGAAGGTGTAAAATAGTGGGAGGCAACCCACCTAGGTTTGGGAACTTTTTCACCCAACCTTCACTTTTTGAGACTTTTGTTTTCTTTTCTACAAAATACACACACACACTTGTGCTTGTAGTTTTTGTTTTTAGTTTTGATGAGATGCAGGTAATAGGTTGAAGAGAGAGATAGAGAGGGAAAGTCATGGTTGTTGAAGTTGATATGTGGCCAAGAATCAAATTTTTTGCAAAGATATCAATTTTTTTTTATTTTGAGTTGGCAAAGTACTGCATGAAGAGCTACCACGGTGCCTCAAAATGGCCATGGTGATTTAAGTGCAAATTTCAAGAAAGTTACAGTAACCTCACCAAATTTGTGAAGGAACAACCACGACTGTGGCCACCACCACGGCCGTGGCTACATGAAGGCAAGACGACCATGGTGAATTAAATGCAAAAATTCAAAGGAGTTACAAGGATGAAGGAGATTTTGTACATGAATGGCCACGGTCGTGGCAAATCACCATGACCGAGGTGGGAGGAGCACATCACGACTGTGGCGCCCACCATGACCGTGGTGAGAGTCGATCTACCGCCATCTCCACCCCCACCACGACTGTGGCACCTGCCACAGATGTGCTACCAAACCCCCCACCACGGTTGTGGTGGGACCCGACCCCACACTTTTTTTCACTTAAACCCAACAAAACACCATGACCCCTATCACTTACAAACTCATTTTCTTGACTCCAGAATGTCTGTGACAATGTGCTCCACCCACACACTACTACAGAAACAGCCTTTGGCGTCGGTTGTTTAACCCCCTTTGGCGTCGGTTTTTGAGTGACGCCTATGTGGGCGCCGCTAAAGGTCGAACACTTCGGCGTCAGTTTTTTAATCGACGCCTATTTAAGATATAGGCGTCAGTCTTTTAGTAGATAACCGATGCCAAAAGGGTTCGCGCCGCAGAAAACGGCGTCATCTAGGACACATTCTGCGTCGGTTATCTACTAAAAGACCGACGCCTATATGGACTATAGCATTGATGTTTACTTGGTAACCGACACAGAAAGTGTCCTAGATGATGCTATTTTCTGTGGCGCGAACCAGTTTGGCGTCGGTTATCTACTAAAAGACCGACGCCTATATGTATTATAGGCGTCGGTTTGACACGAACATCCGACGCCATTTCCAGTACGGCTGTTGCCACATTAGGCGTCGATTTTGTTCAGAAACCCGACGATGTAGGTCTTTGCTGACGGTTTTCTGTAAATAACTGACGCCTATATCTATTTTTTTTCATATCAGTTTGCAGGCCTGCTGTGGCTGGTCAGCAGGATGAGAACCTGCAGTTCAATTTTCTGAACTGTAGGTTTACGACATCCATTGATATCAGCCTACAAACAGGCCACAAACCTGCAAAAGTCCCAAGGAAAATTTCACACAAGTAGATACATTCAGACATCAATTCAATTCTCACATTCACACATATAGAAATATTCAAATACATGTATTAACATTCAAAAATATTCATTTACAAAGTATCATTCATTATCGCTATCAACATCCCAATTATATCTTACAGTTGCCACTGCTTGTATGGCTTTTGCCCATTCTTCTCTTATTTCATTTAATGCTTCCATCGTATATGGAGCATGTATATTTTTTAAGCGTTTACCTATAGTGTTGTCAGTTTTAAACACCTGCAAAGAGAATGATGTATATATAAGTAATAATATAAAAATAAGATTGATATATTTCATACTAACTAAT
This sequence comes from Alisma plantago-aquatica, assembly GCA_963693085.1. Taxonomy (NCBI): domain Eukaryota; kingdom Viridiplantae; phylum Streptophyta; class Magnoliopsida; order Alismatales; family Alismataceae; genus Alisma; species Alisma plantago-aquatica. Next base: position 1,236,097,426 of record OY856411.1, on the reverse strand, counting down.
GAGACTATATATAATACCTCATGTATGGTATCGATGTCCAATGCGGCATGTTTGATAATCATCTGCATAAATCGCATCACATAGTATGTGCATGCCCAGCCATTGTCTTGTGTAGCGCACTATAAATTGAAACATACAAAATAATACAACTAAGCACAATTCACATCAATAATATATACATTGGAGTCGGGAACTTACTTGTACGTTCTGCCAATTTATTGGCTGGTTCTTTTTCCTTGGGACCGTTCCTCCAGCCTTTTTGAATGCATCTAAACCCCTACATGTTAATATAACACAGTAAATTACATAAGTAAATAGTAATGTAATAACAGATGTTAACAGATACAAAAATGAAATATTTCTCACCAGAATAATGGAATTCTCATTACGTGTCCAATTTTAGTGTTTAATGTACTTCCCGCGGGATCTAGATAATAAACAGTGAACGTCCCGGGGACAATAACTAGTCACTCCCAATGTCTACCGCTAGAGGTAAAAAGTTAACAATTAATAACTCAAAATGCACAATAAAAATGGAATTTTCTTAAGTCCAAATTATAAATAAAGTAAACTTACTTGACATTGAATGGAGCTATTATTATCGTCTTCTTTTGCTGACCAAAAATTGTAAAAGCATCTATACAGTATTGTTGAACACTATCAGGGTCTTTAGCTACCATACTAATCAATGATGGAATCAAAAATCCCACATGATCAAATGCAAATTGTTTGCAATGATCTTCGACTAAGTAGCTGCAAAACATATATTACGTATGCATTAATATATAAGAAACCAGATCACCGGATCTTACACAAGGTATATGGATGTATAAACAAGATCTCACCTTATCCATGTCTCTATCATTGATGTATTCAGCCAATCATACATAAACAGCTCAATAATATCTTGTATAAATAAAGAGCTATCGTATGATTGACCTGCATAATCTGCATCTAAAGAAACAATTATCGGGAAATGTATATTATGTGCCCGTAGCCAACATGCCATTCCCCTACAAGCAGGACCTAACGGGTATGTTAGGTCAGTTGGAACCCAAGTTGGTAATGTGGGAAGTGGAGGTGGAGGCCTAGGTGCTCCTGGTGTCTTCTTTTTAACCTGTATATATAATTTCAGATCAGTTGACATCATATATACACATTAACAGTCTAAATCAATGTAAATTTATCTTACAATTTTAGTAGTGTAGACGACATCTGCTTTGGGCCACAATATGACCCCGCCTTCTGCCTCAGCAAGTGTATCAATATCCGGGTGGGGATATGGCAATGTAGCTTCCCTCCAATCGGGTAACACACGTAATGGGCCCACACGAACGTAGCCCTGTGGCATTGGAGTCCCGTGAAACCTTTCCCCAGGAAGGGACGGGTAAGCCTGCGCCTCTGCAACAACATAGTCTTGTATTCTTAAGCGGCATGGCTTCAATGCCTACAAATTTACGTAAAGAATGTTATACATATATACATATCATCTTGAAAACATATCATCTTGAAAAGACTAGCTACAATGTCATAAACAATACTTACAACAGACGTGTTAGGCGATGGGTCTCCAGGATTACTCGCAGTCTGTGCATCAAGAGAAGAGTGGGTCGTCATAGGCTGATTGGAAGCCTGAGATGCCTGCCACCGCAGCAATTCTTCCTTGACCTTCTCAGCAACTACATCGTTGACCTTCTTAGCAACTATATCCTCGACTCTCTTATTCTCATATACATGGATAAAAGAAACATTAGCTTCTTATTATTGAATTTCCTTTTACAGTAACATTCTAAAAAAAGAATAGGTTACCTCTTCTTGAGAAAGTCCTGCTCTGGGTTTGCGCTGGGATGGCCCAAAGAATGCTTTGATGCCCACACCAGCGCCTGCACCCCTAACACGTCCAGGATGCTCTGGGTTACCCAGAGCAACTGTCAATTCATCCCTTGTGCCCTGAGGGATGAACGTGCCTTGTTTCCTCTGCTCGTGCAGCTCCCGCTAATCACCATCAACAGAAATTGGTAAGTTAACACCACAAATAATCAATATTCAAACGATTGCTCTAAGAGTTGTATTTTACCATTTTCGCAGCCACCTCAGCAGTTACGAGCTTCTTTATTTCACCCTTCTTGTTTTGCCTCCCATCTATCCAGATATCATGGCGAGGCATGGGTGTGGTAGACTCCTGAGTAGGAGCAGACTCCTGAGTAGCCGTAGACTCCGCATGTAGTCTTTGGCGAACGCTTGCATAGCCTTTTGGACCCATAGTGTGGTCATGCACATTCAGTGCACGCCTTGCTTTTTGTGCATCACTGAGGGCCTAGTTAGTATGCACATTAATGATTTGGTTAGTATCACTAAATGTTAATCTTGAATAGGTGAATACAATGTATATTAATTAAATTGGGAGTGACGCCTAATACCTTGAATTCTTCAGATTTTCTTGAAGCAACAAAATTGTCCCAATCTTCTTTGTCCAAGAAGTTCCATTGTTCAAGGGCTGACTTCTTTTTCTTATCACCCTCTTTTATGTATTCTCTGTTCAGATTTGTCCTATAATTCCTAAGCATCTTTCCAGCGCGTTGCATCACACTTTTACGATGCAACTTCTCATCCAATGCAAACAGATTCTGTAAAATAGAAATGTTATTAACTAGTATCCAAAATAGAATTGCAAATAATAGAATTTGTAATCTACAAAATAGAATTGCAAATAATAATAACTCACGCATAAATCCTTCCATATCAAGTCTTTTTTCCCCTGAGGAACTTTATGCCAATCATCATACTTAACACCACAATGGCTCCGAGTGGTACACCCAAGATAGTTTACAAAATTATTGCGGTTCACTCCAATTGCATTTCCTCCATTATCAAACTCCACAACCAATTTGGATCCACTACCACTAAGCGCTATTAACTTCTTCAACAGAGTGATGCCCCTTTTCTTGTTAAGTGTTTGGTGTTGCGCATCAAGTTGCTCCAGTGCTTCAGTGGGTACATGTGCATCATCAACCTAAAATTTGACAAAAATAAACACACTGAATTAGCCCAATATAGAAATATAAGATATATGACATAACTAGAAGATAATGAATTTTATAGAAATACAGGATATGTTTTTAGAACTTACATTGGTATCCTCGCCATGCTCGTCATGGACAGCATGCTCATCATGGACTTCATACTTATCATAGTACTCTTCTTCATCTATAGGATCTTCAATGAACTGTCTTTTACCATGAAGAACAACCGACCATTTATCATTTGCAGGATCATCGATATAGAATATTTGTTTTACCTGTGATGCCAATATGAATGGTTCACCCTTCTCGCCAATCTTTTCAAAGTTCACCAAAGTGAAACCCAATTCATCCACTATAACTCCTTTGGTGTTATCAACCCAATTACATTTAAAGAGCGGAATTTTGAAATCTATGTAGTCAAACTCCCAAATGTCTTCAATGACACCGTAATATGACATTTTAGATTCATGTGGACTCTTATCCTTTGCACTTGCAAAGTACATAGTCGACGCTTGAAGAGTGACCCCACTATTTTGGACGACACTCTTATCATCTTGGCGCTTTGTGTAATATGTGAATCCATTAATGTCAAACCCTTCATAAGACATAACATTTGGTTTTGGTTTAAAGGCGAGGCATTTGATAGTTTCTGTAATATCATTTGGTGTTTGAGATAGTTGATGTAAGACTTTATCTTCAAACCACTTAGTAAAAGTCTTATTATGCTCTCTAGCAAGCCACATTGAACTTGCTCGAGGATGTTGTCTCTTTATGAAATTGGTATGTTCCTCGATATAAACACTCACTTCGTCCATATTGTGTAAAATATACAAGTGAGCTTGTTCCAACTGCTCACGACTGATTACTTTCACCCGTGATCCCAAAATTCCTTTGCCCTCCTCAATATTCTTGTCATTATCAGGAGTTTCATTACCACTGAGAAAGTCATTGCAAAAATCCATAACCTCTCTCGCCACATAACCTTCAATAATACTCCCTTTAGGCCGATAACGGTTTCGAACATCACCTTTAAAAATGCTCATGTATCGTTCAAAGGGATACATCCAATGCAAGAAAACTGGTCCCAACATTTTCACTTCCCTAGTCAAGTGGACAACAAGATGTACCATGATATCAAAGAACGAAGGAGGGAAATACATCTCAAGCTGACATAGGGTAACAACCACTTCTCTTTGCAAATTATCGAGAGTATCAGGGTCAATAACTTTGCTGTATAGACTGTTGAAAAAGAAACAAAGTCTGGTAATTGCAAACCTTACATGCTTCGGCAATATAGATCGAATTGTCACGGGCAATATTTGTTGCATTAGAGTGTGACAATCATGAGATTTATGACCTATCAACTTCAGATCTTTCATTGATACCAATCTACGGATGTTGGATGAGTAACCATGTGGCACCTTAACATTTACCAAGCATTCACAAAAAGTTTTCTTCTCCTTTCTAGACAACGTGTAACAAGCGGGAGGTAAGTATGTTCTTTTATTACCCATTTCATGTAATTTTGTTAATTCTGACCTTATTCCCATTTCACGTAGGTCCAGTCTGGATTTTATCCCATCTTTAGTCTTACCTGGTATATTTAACAGAGTACCAATGATGCTATCACAGACATTTTTCTCAACGTGCATTACATCGATACAATGCCTGACTGTCAAAGAACTCCAATAAGGAAGATCCCCAAATATTGACTTCTTCTTGAATGAAGAATTGTCACTCCGTGTGGCCATACTACATTGTGATTTCTTACCAAATTCATTGACAATGTCTTTTACTCTTGCATAAACAACATCCCCTAGTATAGGTTTAGGTGCACTCTGTTCATCATTCCATCCATTGAATGCTTTGCGCTTCCTACGATACAGATGGAATTTTGAAAGAAACCTTCGATGACCAAGATATACAGTCTTGCCGCCATGTTTTAGTCTTATTGAATCAGTGTTTTCTTCACATATAGGACACGCTTTAGCTCCTTTGACACTATATCCAGACAAATTCCCATATGCTGGAAAGTCATTAACAGTGCAAAACAACATAGCGTGCAAACGAAATGTCTCTCTTGCTGAAGCATCATAGGTCATCACACCTTCAGCCCAAAGTTTCTTTAAGTCATCAATCAAAGGTTCAAGATAAACATCGATATCATTTCCGGGTTGTTTAGGGCCCGATATCAACAACGACAACATAACGTACTTATTTTTCATACACATCTAGGGAGGAAGATTGTATATAACAAGCATGACTGGCCAAGTGCTATGTTGGCTGCTCAATGTCCCGTACGGATTCATCCCATCTGTACAAAGCCCAAGTCTTAGATTCCTATCTTCTTCACCAAATTTGGGGTACAATAGATCAATCTTCTTCCACTGTGGGGAATCAGACGCATGTCGTAGGATCCCATCATTATTTTTCTTAACATCTGCATGCCACCTCAAATTCTTCGCATCTTTCGGATTTGCAAACAAGCGTTGAAACCGTGATATTATAGGTAGATACCACAACACCTTGGCAGGAGAACCAGTTTTGGACTCCCCCGAAGTCGTCAATTTATACTGTGACGCACCACATTTTGGACAATCTTTCAAATCTACATAGTCCTTTTGAAATAATACACAATCATTCGGCATGCGTGTATCTTCTTGGCTTCCATTCCCATTGGGCACAACATTTTATTTACCTGGTATGTTGAGATTGGCAGCTCATTTCCTTCAGGAAGCATTTCTTTCAACAAAGTCAACAATGAAATGAAGCTTTTGTCGCTCCATCTATTGTTAGCTTTCAACTTATACAATCTCAACACAGCGCTAAGCTTCGTAAACTTATCACAGCCTGTGTATAACTGTAACATCCCTAACCTGGGTTATGAGTTAACCCTAGGTGTTTTGCCTAAATATGTAATTAAATCTTTGTGATTAACTCTGAGCATGTAATTAAGTTCTCAGAAACATATATCTCAGTATTTGCTCCTTTTTATTTAAAGTAGTAGCATTGTTTTGATATACAGGGACCTATGTGCAATTTACCCAGTTGAAAGGGTTAGCTTGCAATTTGCACATGATGAGATGTTCCTCTGATGTTGAGACATCATGAGAATCTCTTTGGCAAAGTTTGAGGGATTTCCCAAGCTAGAGCACCAAGGTGCAGCTGTGGAAGCAATCCCAGGGCTTGAAACCCTAATTTGGGGTAAAATGCAATTTACCCAAATAAAGGGATGCAATTTGTAAATAATGTCATCTAAAGTATCTTTTTAGACTCTTGCCATCATTTAGAGAAGAAATGATGAGGAATTCACCTCAATTGAGTTATCAAGTTAAGAAATAGGCTTTGTGATTGAATAATCAGGGTATATGTGCAATATCCCTTTAAGTATGAACTTTATTATTAGCTTGCTCCCCTTTATCTTCTTTTCCTAAGACCTTTAGAGAAGGTTTGTCCTTATAATAAAGAGGAAGGGACGATCAAGTAAATAAGGAGGGACCTAGTTGGAATTATGGACAACTTATGAACTAATGTTGAAAATCCTACCCCATGTATATAAGCTCTCCTTCCCTTAGTTGCAAGGGAACTTACCCTTCGTTCCCTTACTGTTTCATTTCAACAAAGACGACCAAGGACTGCCTTGGAGCTAAGGAGGACGAACAAGGGGTGCAAGGTAGGTTTGGGATCTTCTTCTTGCCTAATTCCATGGTTAGAATTCGAATTCAAGGTCATCTTCATGGCTAACTCTTGGAACCCTATCTTTCTAGCCGTCTCTTTTCATCCTTCCTTGGAGTTTTCACCTTGTCCAACCTGTGGGAACTCAAGGAAGCCATTAGAGCTTGGATCTTGAAAGCTTGGAGCTCAAGAAGCAAGCTTTAGGCGGGTTTTATAACTCTAAACCCATGCTTTACTATATGCATCCTTTATATGCGGTTAGATGATAGTCCTTCATGTTCCTTACTGTTCTTTGCTATTTTACAAGCAAACCCATGGGATATTCGTACTTTTCTTGAGCTAGGAGATGAAGGCGTGATTTCCAAGAAAAACCCACCGCTTTTCTTTTCCTTAAACGGTCCTAACAGTTTGCTCTCTCGGACTCAAGACCGCGAGGTGAGCAAACGGTCTCGAGACCGCGACAGGGAAAACGGTCTCAAGACCGTTTGACCCCGTTGACAGAGCGTGGACCGTATAAGAAATCTGTTCCTAATTATATAGGCTAATTACCCTCAAAATTTGGGAGACTAACTCCAAAGGAATCGGTAGATATGACCTTTTTAAGTCACAACTTTAAATGAATTAATTGCTGATTTTCAAACGGTCTGAAATTGCCTTTTTGGGCAAACGGTCTCAAGACCGTGTAAGGTCGTTGACTAAGCTTTGACCGTATGAGATTATTGTTCAAAATTATGTTAATAAACAACTCACCAAGTTTGATGGTCTAGTTCCAAACGGGCTAAGAGTTGAAGGGTGATTACTAGGGATAACCCTAGGTGAAATCAGTACTGAAATTATGATGACCTAATTAGGGTTTTTAGGGTTGATTGACCTAAACGGTCTCAAGACCGTTTGGGGGTCACCAAACGGTCTCAAGACCGCGAGGGCAATCAACCAAGACCGTTTGGAGGTCTGGGGTCAAGATTTGTTGACCAATTGAAGGTACTTTTACACCAATTTACATTGCAATTAAATATTGATATAATCATCAACTCAATTTGTTCAACCTTGATGAATTTCCACTAAAATCCAAAAATTGGATGGGAAAACGGTCTCAAGACCGTTTGGAACTCATCCAAACGGTCTCAAGACCGAGAGGACAATCACCCAAGACCGTTTGAAGGTCTAGGGTTGAGTAATTTGACCAATTGAGGACCCAATTGCAAATAAGTTATCAATTTAATCAAAATTCTGTTTTGTGGTTCAATCATGGTTCAACCCCTATCAAATCACCTTAGACTTTGATGAAATCTTGGCCAAACGGTCTTAAGACCATGTGGGGTCCACCCACATGACCTCAAGACCGTTTGGGCCAAGTTTGGGCCCAATTGGATCTCAATTGAAGGGTTCAACCTTGTGTTGATGCACATTGTTGAGTGTTGATGGGTGAACATTGATAGACCCTAATTGAATCGATTTCAATCCTACTTGGTCAACAATTGAGGGTCAATTGGTTAACCAATTGGTCAAGAATAATCTTGATTAACCCAATCCATAGGTGGTCAACATAGATTGGACCTTTTGAAGGCTTCAACGTCGTTTGACATTATTGGTTGCACCTTTGAGCCTTGTTGAAGGACCAAGCGGCTGAGACCATGAGAGCCTCGCGGTCTCAAGACCGTGAGAGGGCTCGCGGTCTCAAGACCGTGAGAGGGCTCGCGGTCTCAAGACCGAGAGGAGGCTCATGGTCTCAAGACCGCAAAGGGCCTCGCGGTCCTGAGGTCAAACTAGCTAAACGGTCAACACCTCTTCGCGGACTCAACATCAAATTGATCTTCGCGGTCTCAACATTAACTTGAACCAATGGAAGGCTTCGCGGTCTTGAACCCCTTGAAGAGGCTCGCGGTCTTGAAGCCTAAGGGGGATCGCGGTCTTGGAGTTAGAAGGAGGCTCGTGGTCTTGGAAAGTCAAAGTGGGCAAACGGTCAACACTTTCAACCGATCTCAATTCAATTATTGATTAATGATGGAAATCAATCAATGTGATTCAAGGTTGACTTCATTAAATCAAATGATGATATAAATGGTTCAATGTTGCCCTAATCAAACCCGAATGACAACCTAGGATATTAAGGGGTTATTTGACTAAGGTTTTGACCATAATGATGATCAATGGGATGAATTACCAATATACCCCTGAAGGGTCAATTAAGTTATACCTTGCTCAATTCAAACCCTAATTACATGAGAATGATGTTTTTAGTCATAATGACTCTATCCAACTTGATCTAATCTAATGTTACCATCAACCATTAGTATGATGAAAGAGAGAGTACTCTAGAGAGAGAAAGTACCCTAGAGAGAGAAAGTACCCTAGAGAGAGAAAGTAACTCTAATCACATAATGGTGATGCTTTTGGCTATGTTAGCCTATGATGACTCAATCCAACCTATTTTAGAGTGATGTTGACATCACCTAGCTTTATGATGAGAGAGAGAAAGTACTTATAGAGAGAGAAAGTACTTCTAGAGAGAGAAAGTACCCTTTTTAAGTGGAAACTCAAGTAAAGCATCTCCAATGCACATAAGTGAGCATAATTAGGGTATGGTCCACCCGTGTGAGGTCATAGAAACCCTAATTATAATAAATGATGAACTCTTAACTAATCTAAGAGCATCAATGAAGATGTTACTCATACATGATGATGTTATGAGTTTAATTCACCTTGATGTGAATAGTAAACCCTAATTCAAGGGTAATGACATGTAATGTGAATAGTAAACCCTAATTCAAGGGTAATGGCATGCTTTTGAGCAATAAACTCTATTTGATTTAAATTAAAGATTTAACTCTTATGACAAGAGTAGGAAGTACATTCCTCATTGTTGCATTACCTTTATCAGATGTATTAACCATGCAGGTTCTGATATGAAGGTAATCATATCCAGGTATGGATGTTGATGTTATATTCATTAAAGGCATGCTGTTAGTCTTATGAATAAGTAAAGTAATCTGATGCCTTGCCAGTGGCATCCTATGCTGATAATGGGCTATGAGAGCCATGAATACCATCAAGGTCATGCCTTAGAGATGACTTGTGATGAGGATAATGAGAAATGATGATTGATATGAGTTAGGCCTGTTACATTTAGTATTCTTCTTTTATAGTTGTTATGCTATTGTTATTGTTTGCAGAACAATGTATGATGTTAAAGAATACTGAATGTACCTAACTAATCAAGTATAATGTAGAGCCCTGATCATAGATCCATCATTGTCAGAAATTAAATGATGGTGAAACAGGTTTTCCTCAGGGAACTCCTGGAGCACATACTTTTGAGTATGTGGGGTACATGGATGTGTAGAACCTTACATCCTAGTGTAGGAAAGTGATGTAGATGTGGAATCCATCCATCCTTCACTATAGTTCCATACCGTATCAGTGGTAGGTAAACATGAAACCTCCTGATGACGAAGAAAGCACAGATATCCGTATCAGTGGTAGGTAAATATGAAACCTCCTGATGACGAAGAGAGTACAGAACGCCACTGTGACTCTAGAATAGCGAAGGACCAGTTTACCCTGGTGAGCTATAGTAGTAGAGACACGAGATGTCCTACAAGTGATCCTCTTACTGACTGAGGAAGGTGAAGGTCATGAGAATCCGGCTCTCTTAATGACCTATGTATGATACTGATGCGGCTTCTCAGCGATCAGTTGGAGTATGAGTGGTAAGCCTCATCTCCACAGGGCATAATTTTGTTTGTAAAACATAATCAACCATGTAGTATAACTTGTTAGAGATGACTCCAAGTTAGTTGGTTGATGTTACATTGCAATAATGTTGATATTCTCCATATCTCCTAAATTGTAGAGATCTTGTTATACCTGCAACTGTTATAGAATGCTTTGAAGGCTTTACTGTTTAAGATATTCTTTGATGTTATAATAAAGCTTCTGGCGAAGAGTTATAACTCTCGCTGGGACAATTATGTATAATTGTCTCACCCCGTAGGCTTCAACTTTTTAGGTGGACGTCGGAGACAAAGGAACCAGCCTACAGGTGATCAGTCTCAGCAGCAGCATCAGGGGCAGCAGTAATCTCAGGTGGAGATTGTCTTGCCATATGATGTAGTTTGAGTCAGTCCTATGTGTCCTCTGTACTCTCAGGTCTTGGAGTCTTTTGTATAGTAATATTGAGATTTTGTATCTTGATGTATATAATTACTCGAGAAGTAATTATCCTGAGATGTAAATAGTTTATCTATCTTTATGAAAGAAGCTTTTATGGATTCAAGCTCTTGTCGCGAAAAGTTTTAATTTCCCGTGATTTTTGTCTTCCGCTGATTACCAATTCGCTTCCGCTAAGTTTTAATCGTGTTTATGTTATGGTTTGGAGATCAGAGCCCACAACTAGTGGTATCAGAGCTCCAGGTTCAGTCGAGTCTACAGAGGCATAGGACTTAGGATGTCGAGTCTACCTTTAGTACTCCTTCCTCATCTAATAAGATCTTCTGCTCCTCGGGAGAAGAAGATACATAAGAATGTCAGAACATCGTGATGAGCATGTGGCAGAGAGTAGTGCTAGTGCGCCTCGAGGTGGTGCAAGAGTTCCAAGAATAGAACAACCTGCACCTGAGTCGCCAAGAGAGCCACCCCAGTTCGACCCAGCTGACATGAGTGATCCAGCTGTACAGACGATGTTCGGGCAGTTCATGACTGCCATGACACATATAACTGATAGGATGCCCATTCCTACACCTAGGGCACCTGTCCAGCCTGAAGAACAAGGTATTGGTAAGACATTCGAACGACTTCATCGTGTCGGAGCTACCGAGTACTTCGGAACTGCCGACCCTGCAGATGCTGACTTATGGTTGACAGAGTTGGAGAAGGCTTTCAGGATTCTTATGATTCCGGAAGCTGAGAAGGTTAGACATGCTATCTATCTTCTCAAAGGCAGTGCTGGTCACTGGTGGAATATGGAAGAGCAGAAGAGACCTGGAGTAGAGTTCTCATGGGAAGAGTTTCGTCGGGAATTTATCAATAGATATTTTCCAAAGACCTTCCTTGTAACACCCCTGACCTGGGTTATGAACTAACCCTGGAAGTTTTGCCTAAATATGTAATTAATATACTTGTGAACACTCCCTGGCATGTAATTAAGTTCCTCAGGAACATTTATTTTCAATATTGCTCCTTTTTGTATAAAGTTGTAGCATTGTGTTGTATGCAGGGACCTATGTGCAAATTACCCAGTTTAAGGGTTGAACTTGCAAAATTCACAAGATGAGATGTATCTATGATGTTGAAACATCATGAGGATGCCTATGATGAAGTTTGAGGGATCTCCCAAGCTTGAGCACCAAGGTGCAGCTGTGGAAGCAATCCCCATGCTTAGAAACCCTAATTTGGGGTAAAGTGCAATTTACCCAAATTGAGGGGTCCAACTTGTAATTTTCACCATCTAGAACATCTTGTATGACTCTTGTCATCATTTAGAGTAGAAATGATGAAAGGGATACATCATTTAATAATCAGATGAGAAAAATGGTCTTTGTGATAGAAATCACCTAAAATGGGTATGAGATCCTTTCATGTATGTACCCTAGCTGAAGGTTAGATTTCTTTACCATTAGATCTTGAGATTTCAGGAGATTTGCATAAGGATAGATAAGTTTGGACGTGCCTTTGAGCAAGGAGGGACCTAGATGTGATTTCCAATCTTGTAAAGGTCCTTAGGGTGTAAAAGGGGCTAAAGTATATAAACCACCTCTTTACAAGATAAGTGAACGATCTTTCCTTTACTTCATTCTCATCTCTTCTTGCTCAAACGGCCAAGGATAGCTCTGGAGCTCAGGGGGACGACCAACCTGTTCTAGGTAAGAGAACCCCACCTTCTAGCTCGAATTCATGGAGGAATTCACTTTCTAAGGTTGGTTTTGTGGTTAGCTTACTTAGTTTTCTTGTTCTAGCCAACCAAACCAACGTTTCCTTGGAGATTTCACCCCTGAACAAGTTGTGGAAGCTCAAGGACGCCATTAAAGCTTGGAGCTTGAAGGCTTGGAGCTCTAGGATCAACCTTTAGGCGGGTTTTATAACTCTAAACTTTATGCTTGATTATACATCCTTTTCTGTGCATATAGTTGCTAGTTCTTCTTCTTCCTTATCTTTCCTTGCATCCTTGCAAGAAAAATCGTGAAGAACTACCACTGTTCTCAAGGTAGAAGATAAGGGCGTTAATTCCTATGCTTATCCACGGATTTTCACTTTATCAAACGACCTCCACCTATTGCTCAAAACGGTTTCAAACCGTTTGGTGGGCAAACGGTTTCAGGGTCGTTTGAGGGCAAACGGTCTTCAAGACCGTTTGGTCCCATTGACCAAGCAAAGACCGTTTGGGAATATTGTTCATAATTATGTAGGTTAATCATCCACAAAATTTGAGAGGTTAACTCCAAAGGAATCGTGAGATATGAGCAAATCAATTAGCAAAACCAATTGAATTAAGTTCTGATTTTCAATCTGTTTAATTTGCCCTTTTTGGGCAAACGGTCTCAAGATCGTTTAAGATGGTTGACTAAACGTTGACCGTTTGGTATTACTGTTCATAATGACGTTAATTAACGACTCACCAAATTTTATGGATTAATTCTAAACGAGTCATGAGTTGAAGGATGATTAATAGGGCAAACCCTAATTGAAATTAGTGCTGAATCTCCAATGAGTTAAGTTGAGATTTTGGGTTGATTAGCCCAAACGGTTTCAAGACCGTTTGGGAATCACCCAAACGGTCTCAAGACCGTTTGGGGGTCACCCCAAGACCGTTTGGAGGTCTGGGGTCAAGTATAGTTGATCAATTGAAGGTCCAAAGGTACCAAATCATATTGCAATTAAGTATTGATGTGATGATCAACTCAATAGATCAAACCTTGATGAATTTTCACTAGAGTCCAAAGGATGGATGGGCAAACGGTCTCAAGACCGTTTGGAACTCATCCAAACGGTCTCAAGACCGTTTGGAACTCATCCAAATGGTCTCAAGACCGTTTGGTGTCAACCCAAGACCGTTTGGAGGTCTAGGGTTAAGGTAATTCGATCAATTGAGGGCCCAATTACAGTGGGTTATTGAAACAATAAAATTGTTGTTTTCTAAGTATAGATCTTGTTGAGTTTTGGGTTGGAGGACCCAAACGGTCTCAAGACCGTTTGGGGTTCCTCCAAACGGTCCCAAGACCGTTTGGGCACAACCCAAGACCGTTTGAAGGTCTAGGGTTGAGTTAATCTAATGGTTTGAGGGTCAAATTACAAGAAGTTGATGAATTGATGAAGATTGCTGATTTTGACCTAATTGGACTTCAACCCTAGTCAAAACGACTTGGATTTTGGTCAAACTTTGGGCAAACGGTCTCAAGACCGTTTGGATGATGTCCAAACGACCTCAAGACCGTTTGGGTCAAGTTTGAGCCCAATTGGAGGTCAATTGATAGGTTCAACCTTGAATTGATTCACATTGTTGAACATTGATGACCAATCGATTTGAAAACCCTAATTGAGGAGGATTGAACCCTAATTGGCTTGCAATTGAGGGTCAATTTGATGTCTAAGTGGCTAAGGATAACCCTAATTGACTCAATTTATAAGTGGTTAGCATAGCTTTAACCAATTGAGGGCTTCAACACACATATCCATGAACATTGGTGACCTTTGAACCCCTTTGGAGGTCCAAACGGTCTCAAGACCGTTTGAGACCAAACGGTCTCAAGACCGTTTGGGGCCAAACGGTCTCAAGACCGTTTGGGCTCAAACGACCTCAAGATCGTTTGGTCCAATCGATCTCAAGCAAGTTTGATCAAACGGTTTCAAACCGTTTGAAGCTCCAAACGGTTTCAAACCGTTTGATGGAAGTCAACCCTTCCAAACGGTCTTCACCTCCAAACGGTCTCAAGACCATTTGGATCCAAACGGTCTCAAGACCGTTTGGGGCCAAACGGTCTTAAGACCGTTTGAGTGGTTGAAACCGTTTGAAGGTTGAAACCGTTTGGAGATTGGTGATTGTTTGTACTTAACCATTTGATGATGTAATTAGTTCAATGGTGATCCAATTTAAACCCTAATGGTAACCTAGGTCATTAAGGGGCTATGTGATTAGTGAGTTAACCCATGATGGTGATCATGTGGCAATTTACCAAAATACCCTTGAGGGGTCTAAAGGGGTAAAACCTTGTTCTAATCAAACCCTAATCACATGATGTTGATGTTTTGGCCTATGTTAGTCAATGGAGACTTATCTCAACCTGATCTAGAGTGGTGTTGCCACCATCTACTAGTGAGAGGAGAGAGGAAGTATTTCTAGAGAGAGAAAGTATCCTAGAGAGAGAAAGTACCCTTTTTGGGTGGGAACTCTAGTGAGATACTTCAATTACACATGAATGTGCATGATTAGGGAATGACCCACCTATGTGAGGTCATAGAAACCCTAATTATGATATCTAATGGATCTTAATCTTAATTAAGAACCTTAATGATGATGTTCCTCTTACATGATGATGTAATGAGTACAATTCACCATGGAGTGATTAGTAAACCCTAATTTTAGGGTGATGACATGAAAGATGAATAGTAAACCCTAATTGTTGAATTGTTTACTATTATCTGTTGAATTAACCATGCAGGTTATTATGAGGTGATGGTCACACCCAGGTATGGAATACCATGTTATATTCATTAAAAGCATGTCTTAAGCTTTATGAATAGTGAACCATCTTGATGCACTGCTAAGTGACATCTATTGGGAATTATGGGCTGTAAGAGCCATAAACACCATCAAGGTCATGCTTGACAGATGACTTGTGATGAGATAACTGAGAACTGGTGATTGAAATGAGTTAGGCCTGCTACATTTTAGTATTCTCATATATAGCTGTGATGCTAATGTTTTGTATGATGTTATGAATACTGAATGTACCTAACTAATCAAGTGAAATGTAGAACCCTGATCATAGATCCATCATTGTCAGAGTCTAAATGATGGTGAAGTAGGTTTTCCCCAGGGAACTCCTGGATCATATACTTTTGAGTATATGGGGTACATGGATGTGTAGAACCTTACATCCTAGTGTAGGTACTTGATGTAGATGCTTGTAGTCCGTCATACCTTCACTAAAAGAGAAAAGGTGAGAGGATTTGATGTAGATTCATGTAGTCCATCATTCCCCACCACACAGTCCAAAAGGTGAGATGTATCCCTACACTCCCTTAAAAACATAATCAACAGCATAGTATATCTGTTAGAGTTATCTACGAGTTATTTGATTGATGTTACCATGAATAGTATAGATGTTCTCATATCTTAATATTGATTGAACTCTTGCTTATCATCAAAACTGCTAGTGAATATCTTGAAGGCTTTTATTGATTTAGTTATTCCTTGCTTTGCTTATAAAGCCTAGTGGAGAGTTATAACTCTCGTTGGGGCAATTATGTATAATTGTCTCACCCCGTAGACTTCTACTTTTTAGGTGGTCGTCGAAGACGGAGAAACAAGAACACAGGTGACCAATCCCAGCAACAGCAGCATCAGGAGCAGTAAATATCTCAGGTGGAGATCTAGCCTGCTTCATGGTGTAGTTAGAGTCAAGTCCTATGTGTCCTCTGTACTCTCAGGTCCTGGAATGTTTTGAGTATGAATTCTTGAGAAGTTTCGTATCATGTTGTATATAATTACTCAAGAAGTAATTGTCAGAGATGTAAACAGTTAAATCATTTTTCTATGGAAAAGGTTTGTGGTTTCAAGCTCTTGTCTCAAAAAGTTTTAATTTCCCGTGATTTTTGTCTCCCGTTGTTTACCGATTGCTTCCGCTCATGTTTAAATTGGGATTAATTCGTGGTTTGAAGATCAGAGCCCACATTCCTAGATGAGAAGATCTCTCAGTTTGAGAAACTAAGGCAGGGTATGATGAACATTAGTGAGTATGAAGCTAAGTTCATGGAGTTATTGCGGTTCTGTCTGCACATGGCTGCTACGGATGAGGAAAGAATCAGAAGATTCGAGAAGGGTTTGAATTCTGATATGTCAACCCCCGTGTCTGCCTTAGAAAACAGAGAGAGATTCTCTACCTTCGTTGAGTCAGTCCGAAGGATAGAGAGATCTGTAGTTGAGAAAAGACAAACCCATAAAAAATATCCACAGTTCCAGGGTTCTTCATCTAGGGATTCCAAGAAACCTAGATTCTCTGCACCTAACCCTCCACCACCCAGATCGAATTTTCAAACTCAATGGACACCAAGCAGAGGTAGAGGGCGGAGTCAACCGCTTCAAGGGACGCACAGTTCTACATCAGTGTCAGTTACTGGACCACCCAGACCACAGCAACAGGAGAAGAGTTGCTACAACTATGGTAAGGTGGGACACTTGATGAAGGATTGCCGTTCTAGGCCTGTCGGTGTGACACAACAAACCCCGAGACAGAATCAACAGGGATCTCAGAATAGACAACATCAAGGAGCAGCTCGAGGACGTGGACAAGCGTCTCAAGCTGGATCATCAGCACCACCTCAACACCAGGCGACTGCGAGATTCTATGTTATGAACCCACCTGAGGCAGTGGTCAATCCACGGGTAGTGGCAGGTCAGATGAAACTTTTATATTCTGATATGTCTATATCCTGTGATGTATCTGTTCTGATTGATCCGGGTGCTACGCACTCTTTCATCACTCGTGAAGTTATTCGTAACTGCAATGTGACTGTTAGCCATAGAGCAGATAGTTTGTTGTTAGAGACTCCGTTGAGTGGGTCTGTCATTTTGCAGGAGGTATGTTCTTCCTGCATCCTTTCCTTTTCTGACCATCACATTCAAGTGGATCTTATACCACTTGATATGCAGGGATTTGATATAATCCTTGGGATGGATACCTTAGAAAGGTATAGAGTTGTCTTGGATTGTGAGTCCAAGTTGGCTGTGTTTGCTGATGAAAGCAACACATGGATCTTTCAAGGTGAAAGAAAGATTCTTCCCACCTGTCTTGTGTCAGCTATGGTTGCTGATAAGCTGTTGAGGCAAGGATGTTATGCATTCTTAGCCCATGTGGTAGATGTTACCAAGGAAAGTTCCAATCCTGCCGAAGTTCCTATAGTCAGGGAATTCGAGGATGTGTTTCCTGAAGAACTTCCTGGTATACCACCACCTCGGGAGATTGATTTTGAAATCAATCTGATTCCATATACAAAACCCATAGCTCAAACTCCGTATAGGATGGCGCCTGCCGAGATGGCAGAACTCAAGAAACAGCTTCAAGAGTTACTTGAGAGAGGTTTTATCCGACCGAGTACTTCACCTTGGGGTGCTCCGGTCTTGTTTGTTAAAAAGAAAGATGGGTCAATGCGGTTGTGCATCGACTATAGACAACTCAATAAAGTAACAATAAAGAATAAGTATCCTCTGCCGAGGATTGATGATCTCTTTGACCAGTTGCATGGTGCAACAGTCTTTTCAAAGATAGACTTGAGGTCTGGATATCACCAACTCCGTATTAAGGATAGTGACATATCCAAGTCTGCCTTTAGGACAAGATATGGTCACTATGAGTTCACGGTTATGTCGTTTGGACTAACCAATGCACCAGCTGCATTTATGGAACTCATGAATAGAGTTTTTCGACCTTTCCTTGATCAGTGTGTTGTCGTCTTCATAGATGACATTCTGATTTATAGTAAGGATGCTCAGCAGCATGAGCAGCATCTTTGCCAAGCTTTGACCTTGCTAAGAGAACATAAGTTGTATGCTAAGTTCAGAAAATGTGAGTTCTGGCTGTCGGAGGTATCTTTTCTTGGACATGTGATATCCGCCTCGGGAATTCGTGTTGACCCTACAAAGGTAGAATATGTTCTACAATGGGAACAACCGAAGACACCGACGGAGATTCGAAGTTTCTTGGGGTTAGCTGGCTATTATCGAAGGTTCATTAAGAACTTTAGTTCTATAGCTTTACCTTTGACCAAGTTAACCCGGAAAGATGTTCCTTTTTCTTGGAGTGATAAGTGTCAACAATCTTTCCAGTTGCTGAAGGAGAGGTTGACAAGTGCACCTGTGTTAGTGCTACCTGAACAAGGAAAAGGATATGTAGTTTTCTGTGATGCTTCCAAGAATGGACTTGGATGTGTGTTGATGCAGGATAAACAAGTAATTTCTTTTGCTTCCCGACAGCTTAAGAAACACGAGGAGAATTATCCAACACACGATCTGGAGTTAGCAGCTGTGGTTCATGCTTTGAAGATCTGGAGACATTATCTCTATGGAGAGACATTCCAGATTTTCACAGACCACAAAAACCTCAAGTATATCTTCTCTCAGCATGAGCTCAACATGAGGAAACGTCGTTGGATGGAGTTAATCAAGGACTATGACTGTACAATTGATTACCACCCAGGCAAGGCCAATGTTGTTGCAGATGCCTTGAGTAGGAAATCAACAACATCAACCATGAATAAAGCACAACTAAACTCTTTAGTATGCTCTAGAAGAGATATGCTTATCTCTTTAAGGCAAGACAATGTACAGTTGAAGGTGTCATTGTTAACCGGTTTGTTAGCTGAGATGCATATTAAACCTACTCTAAGGGAGCAGATTAAAGAGGCACAGCTAGGTGATGCTGCAGTTCAACATATAAGATCTGAGTATGGAAATGAGAAGCTAGATGGTTTTCATGACTCAAAAGATCAAGTAGCTTGTTATAATGGAAGAATGATAGTGCCAGATGTGGACAATTTGAGAAAGTTAGTCCTGGAAGAAGCCCATTCTTCCATGTATGCTATGCATCCAGGGAGCACCAAGATGTATCGGAATTTGAAAGATCTGTATTGGTGGTCTGGGATGAAGAAGGACGTTGCAGAGTTTGTTCTGAGGTGTCCTGTGTGTCAGCAAGTTAAAGCTGAACACCAGAAGCATGCAGGAACAATGCAACCTTTACCCATATCACAGTGGAAGTGGGACCATGTGACCATGGACTTTGTTGTTAGCCTACCCAGGACAAGCAAAGGACATGATTCTATTTGGGTAATTGTTGATAGGTTGACTAAGACAACACATTTCTTACCTGTCAAAACAACCTATTCTGCTGAAAGGTTATCAGAGTTGTATGTTCAAGAGATAGTGCGTTTGCACGGAGTTCCTGTCACAATAGTTTCTGACAGAGGTCCTCAGTTTACAAGTCATTTCTGGTAACAGTTACACAGAGCCTTAGGCACTAAACTGAGGTTTAGTACGGCCTTTCATCCACAGACTGATGGACAGTCGGAAAGGACCATACAAACCTTAGAAGACCTGTTGCGAGCATGTGTTCTCCAGTTCACTGGAAGTTGGGATCTACACCTAAGCTTGATAGAGTTTGCCTATAACAATAGCTATCAGCATAGTATTGATATGGCACCTTATGAAGCCTTATATGGTAGACGCTGTAGATCACCCTTGTGTTGGTTTGAAACTGGTGAGCACCAGTTGTTAGGTCCTGACCTGGTGCAGCAAACCACGGAAAAGATTAAAGTAATACAACATAAGATTAAGACTGCTCAGGATAGGCAGAAATCTTATGCTGATAAACGTCGTAGACCTTTAGAGTTCCAGGTTGGAGACAGTGTGTATCTCAAGATCTCACCTTGGAAAGGGGTCCTTCGTTTTGGAAGGAAGGGGAAGTTAGCTCCTAGATATATGGGGCCTTATCCAATCATTGAACGGATTGGAAAGGTAGCATATAAACTAGAGCTTCCCCCAGAATTACAGAGGTTACACCCTGTGTTTCACATTTCTATGTTGAAGAAATGTCACCCAGACACTGAGTCAGTTCTACAACCTATGGAGGTAGAATTGAATGATGACATATCCTATGAGGAGGGACCAGTGTCAATCCTTGATAAACGAATTAAAAAGTTAAAGAAGAAAGATATAAGTCTTGTGAAAGTCCTCTGGAACCATCGTGGTATTGAAGAAGCCACTTGGGAGTTAGAGGATGAGATGAGAAGGAAGTATTCTGCCCTTTTCTCTTAGTATGTTTTATCGATTTCGGGGACGAAATCCTTGTAAGGGGTGGATAATTTGTAACATCCCTGACCTGGGTTATGAGTTAACCCTAGGTGTTTTGCCTAAATATGTAATTAAATCTTTGTGATTAACTCTGAGCATGTAATTAAGTTCTCAAAAACATATATCTCAGTATTTGCTCCTTTTTATTTAAAGTAGTAGCATTGTTTTGATATACAGGGACCTATGTGCAATTTACCTAGTTGAAAGGGTTAGCTTGCAATTTGCACATAATGAGATGTTCCTCTGATGTTGAGACATCATGAGAATCTCTTTGGCAAAGTTTGAGGGATTTCCCAAGCTAGAGCACCAAGGTGCAGCTGTGGAAGCAATCCCAGGGCTTGAAACCCTAATTTGGGGTAAAATGCAATTTACCCAAATAAAGGGATGCAATTTGTAAAGAATGTCATCTAAAGTATCTTTTTAGACTCTTGCCATCATTTAGAGAAGAAATGATGAGGAATTCACCTCAATTGAGTTATCAAGTTAAGAAATAGGCTTTGTGATTGAATAATCAGGGTATATGTGCAATATCCCTTTAAGTATGAACTTTATTATTAGCTTGCTCCCCTTTATCTTCTTTTCCTAAGACCTTAAGAGAAGGTTTGTCCTTAGAATAAAGAGGAAGGGACGATCAAGTAAAGAAGGAGGGACCTAGTTGGAATTATGGACAACTTATGAACTAATGTTGAAAATCCTACCCCATGTATATAAGCTCTCCTTCCCTTAGTTGAAAGGGAACTTACCCTTCGTTCCCTTACTGTTTCATTTCACCAAAGACGACCAAGGACTGCCTTGGAGCTAAGGAGGACGAACAAGGGGTGCAAGGTAGGTTTGGGATCTTCTTCTTGCCTAATTCCATGGTTAGAATTCGAATTCAAGGTCATCTTCATGGCTAACTCTTGAAACCCTATCTTTCTAGCCGTCTCTTTTCATCCTTCCTTGGAGTTTTCACCTTGGCCAACCTATGGGAACTCAAGGACGCCATTAGAGCTTGGAGCTTGAAAGCTTGGAGCTCAAGAAGCAAGCTTTAGGCGGGTTTTATAACTCTAAACCCATGCTTTACTATATGCATCCTTTATATGCGGTTAGATGATAGTCCTTCATGTTCCTTACTGTTCTTTGCTATTTTACAAGCAAACCCATGGGATATTCGTACTGTTCTTGAGCTAGGATATGAAGGCGTGATTTCCAAGAAAAACCCACCGCTTTTCTTTTCCTTAAACAGTCCTAACAGTTTTCTCTCTCGGACTCAAGACCGCGAGGTGAGCAAACGGTCTCGAGACCGCGACAAGGCAAACGGTCTCAAGACCGTTTGGCCCCATTGACCGAGCATGTACTGTATAAGAAATCTGTTCCTAATTATATAGGCTAATTACCCTCAAAATTTGGGAGACTGACTCCAAAGGAATCGGTAGATATGACCTTTTTAAGTCACAATGTTAAATGAATTAATTGCTGATTTTCAAACGGTCTGAAATTGCCGTTTTGGGCAAACGGTCTCAAGACCGTGTAAGTTCGTTGACTAAGCTTTGACCGTATGAGATTACTGTTCAAAATTATGTTAATGAACAACTCACCAAGTTTTATAGTCTAATTCCAAACGGGCTAAGAGTTGAAGGGTGATTACTAGGGATAACCCTAGGTGAAATCAGTATTGAAATTATGGTGACCTAATTAGGGTTTTTAGGGTTGATTGACCTAAACGGTCTCAAGACCGTTTGGGGGTCACCAAACGGTCTCAAGACCGCGAGGGCAATCAACCAAGACCGTTTGGAGGTCTGGGGTCAAGATTTGTTGACCAATTGAAGGTACTTTTACACCAATTTACATTGCAATTAAATATTGATATAATCATCAACTCAATTTGTTCAACCTTGATGAATTTCCACTAGAATCCAAAAATTGGATGGGCAAACGGTCTCAAGACCGTTTGGAACTCATCCAAACGGTCTCAAGACCGAGAGGACAATCACCCAAGACCGTTTGAAGGTCTAGGGTTGAGTAATTTGACCAATTGAGGACCCAATTGCAAATAAGTTATCAATTTAATCAAAATTCTGTTTTGTGGTTCAATCATGGTTCAACCCCTATCAAATCACCTTAGACTTTGATGAAATCTTGGGAAAACGGTCTTAAGACCATGTGGGGTCCACCCACATGACCTCAAGACCGTTTGGGCCAAGTTTGGGCCCAATTGGAGCTCAATTGAAGGGTTCAACCTTGTGTTGATGCACATTGTTGAGTGTTGATGGGTGAACATTGATAGACCCTAATTGAATCGATTTCAATCCTACTTGGTCAACAATTGAGGGTCAATTGGTTGACCAATTGGTCAAGCATAATCTTGATTAACCCAATCCATAGGTGGTCAACATAGATTGGACCTTTTGAAGGCTTCAACATCGTTTGACATTATTGGTTGCACCTTTGAGCCTTGTTGAAGGACCAAGCGGCTGAGACCATGAGAGCCTCGCGGTCTTAAGACCGTGAGAGGGCTCGCGGTCTCAAGACCGTGAGAGGGCTCGCGGTCTTAAGACCGAGAGGAGGCTCGCGGTCTCAAGACCGCGAAGGGCCTCGCGGTCCTGAGGTCAAACTAGCTAAACGGTCAACACCTCTTCGCGGACTCAACATCAAATTGATCTTCGCGGTCTCAACATTAACTTGAACCAATGGAAGGCTTCGCGGTCTTGAACCCCTTGAAGAGGCTCGCGGTCTTGAAGCCTAAGGGGGCTCGCGGTCTTGGAGTTAGAAGGAGGCTTGCGGTCTTGGAAAGTCAAAGTGGGCAAACGGTCAACACTTTCAACCGATCTCAATTCAATTAATGATTAATGATGGAAATCAATCAATGTGATTCAAGGTTGACTTCATTAAATCAAATGATGATATAAATGGTTCAATGTTGCCCTAATCAAACCCTAATGACAACCTAGGATATTAAGGGGTTATTTGACTAAGGTTTTGACCATAATGATGATCAATGGGATGAATTACCAATATACCCCTGAAGGGTCAATTAAGTTATACCTTGCTCAATTCAAACCCTAATTACATGAGAATGATGTTTTTAGTCATAATGACTCTATCCAACTTGATCTAATCTAATGTTACCATCAACCATTAGTATGATGAAAGAGAGAGTACTCTAGAGAGAGAAAGTACCCTAGAGAGAGAAAGTAACTCTAATCACATAATGGTGATGCTTTTGGCTATGTTAGCCTATGATGACTCAATCCAACCTATTTTAGAGTGATGTTGACATCACCTAGCTTTATGATGAGAGAGAGAAAGTACTTATAGAGAGAGAAAGTACTTATAGAGAGAGAAAGTACCCTTTTTAAGTGGAAACTCAAGTAAAGCATCTCCAATGCACATAAGTGAGCATAATTAGGGTATGGTCCACCCGTGTGAGGTCATAGAAACCCTAATTATAATAAATGATGAACTCTTAACTAATCTAAGAGCATCAATGAAGATGTTACTCATACATGATGATGTTATGAGTTTAATTCACCTTGATGTGAATAGTAAACCCTAATTCAAGGGTAATGACATGTAATGTGAATAGTAAACCCTAATTCAAGGGTAATGGCATGCTTTTGAGCAATAAACTCTATTTGATTTAAATTAAAGATTTAACTCTTATGATAAGAGTAGGAAGTACATTCCTCATTGTTGCATTACCTTTATCAGATGTATTAACCATGCAGGTTCTGATATGAAGGTAATCATATCCAGGTATGGATGTTGATGTTATATTCATTAAAGACATGTTGTTAGCCTTATGAATAAGTAAAGTAATCTGATGCCTTGTCAGTGGCATCCTATGCTGAAGTGGCATCCTATGCTGATAATGGGCTATGAGAGCCATGAATACCATCAAGGTCATGCCTTAGAGATGACTTGTGATGAGGATAATGAGAAATGATGATTGATATGAGTTAGGCCTGTTACATTTAGTATTCTTCTTTTATAGTTGTTATGCTATTGTTATTGTTTGCAGAACAATGTATGCTGTTAAAGAATACTGAATGTACCTAACTAATCAAGTATAATGTAGAGCCCTGATCATAGATCCATCATTGTCAGAAATTAAATGACGGTGAAACAGGTTTTCCTCAGGGAACTCCTGGAGCACATACTTTTGAGTATGTGGGGTACATGGATGTGTAGAACCTTACATCCTAGTGTAGGAAAGTGATGTAGATGTGGAATCCATCCATCCTTCACTATAGTTCCATACCGTATCAGTGGTAGGTAAACATGAAACCTCCTGATGACGAAGAAAGCACAGATATTCGTATCAGTGGTAGGTAAATATGAAACCTCCTGATGACGAAGAGAGTACAGAACGCCACTGTGACTCTAGAATAGCGAAGGACCAGTTTACCCTGGTGAGCTATAGTAGTAGAGACACGAGATGTCCTACAAGTGATCCTCTTACTGACTGAGGAAGGTGAAGGTAATGAGAATCCGGCTCTCTTAATGACCTATGTATGATACTGATGCGGCTTCTCAGCGATCAGTTGGAGTATGAGTGGTAAGCCTCATCTCCACAGGGCATAATGTTGTTTGTAAAACATAATCAACCATGTAGTATAACTTGTTAGAGATGACTCCAAGTTAGTTGGTTGATGTTACATTGCAATAATGTTGATATTCTCCATATCTCCTAAATTGTAGAGATCTTGTTATACCTGCAACTGTTATAGAATGCTTTGAAGGCTTTACTGTTTAAGATATTCTTTGATGTTATAATAAAGCTTCTGGCGAAGAGTTATAACTCTCGCTGGGACAATTATGTATAATTGTCTCACCCTGTAGGCTTCAACCTTTTAGGTGGACGTCGGAGACGAAGGAACCAGCCTACAGGTGATCAGTCTCAGCAGCAGCATCAGGGGCAGCAGTAATCTCAGGTGGAGATTGTCCTGCCATATGATGTAGTTTGAGTCAGTCCTATGTGTCCTCTGTACTCTCAGGTCTTGGAGTCTTTTGTATAGTAATCTTGAGATTTTGTATCTTGATGTATATGATTACTCGAGAAGTAATTATCCTGAGATGTAAACAGTTTATCTATCTTTATGAAAGAAGCTTTTATGGATTCAAGCTCTTGTCACAAAAAGTTTTAATTTCCCGTGATTTTTGTCTTCCGCTGATTACCGATTCGCTTCCGCTAAGTTTTAATCGTGTTTATGTTATGGTTTGGAGATCAGAGCCCACAATAACGGTATCTCAGCATCATGCATAATGTTTCTAAAGATAGGAGGTGGATTGGTGTGCTCTACCCTACAACTATCCAGCATCGCATCAACGATGTCTGCTGGAACTGGTTCGTTCACATTTACGTCATCGGAGGCAATTTCTTCTTCCACCCAAGCACTGCTATCGACATCTACTGGTTTCGATTTTGAAATCTCTCCATGCCAGTGCCATTCTGTATAGCCTTGTACAATCCCGTTGTACATGACATGACTTTTGATTTCCTCACCAGTGTTGACTTTCAAGTTGTTACCGCAATGCCTACATGGACAGTAGAACCTATCTGTAGGTTTTTTCCTATGTTTCTCGGCAAATCTAATAAACTGATCAAGACCAGATATAAACTCTGGGGTGCAACGATTACGAATGGACATCCATGATCTATCCATTCTATGATCAGAGAAAACAAGTATATATTAGGAAACAAGTATATATTAGGAAAAGATTAGGGTATACACTTACATCCTACCTAAGTGTATAATGTGATGTCATTCTTATATATAATAAATGTGTACCACCTATCCCATCCTTGAACACCTAATCTCACTAGTAAGTGTATAATGTGTATTGGGTTTTCAAGAAAATTTTAGCAGCATTTCCCCGCTGTTCTCTAAGTACATATATACTTAGAGAACAAACGGGGAAATGCTACCGAAATTTTCTCGAAAACCCAATACACATTATACACTTACATCCTAAGTGAGCTTAGGTGTTCAAGAACAGTCCCAAACTGGGGACTATCCAAGATTTACTCCTAATGAGTCAATCTTGGACGGGTTTCTAGGCCAACAAACACATTTGATGTCATTCTTATATATAATAAATGTGTACCACCTATCCCATCCTTGAACATCTAATCTCACTAGTAAGTGTATAATGTGTATTGGGTTTTCAAGAAAATTTCGGCAGCATTTCCCCGCTGTTCTCTAAGTACATATATACTTAGAGAACAAACGGGGAAATGCTACCGAAATTTTCTCGAAAACCCAATACACATTATACACTTACATCCTAAGTGAGATTAGGTGTTCAAGAACAGTCCCAAACCGGGGACTATCCAAGATTTACTCCTAATGAGTAAATCTTGGACGGGTTTCTAGGCCAACAAATACATGTGTTGTCATTCTTATATATAATAAATGTCTATAAACTACAGGCAACATGGTTAATCCTAATCAACAGAGCATTATTAAATAATAAATCAAGAAATCAATAGTTTCAAACAAAAGGTCTAGGAATCTTTACTAGACATTATATGTATCCCTAATCATCATATTTAACATACTACATTATTATGAACATCCATATCAGATTAAGATCATACTATGTTATAACCATTGGTTTAATAACCCTATTTCCGCATGTACATGTTTATCAACTTTAAAACCCTATAATTCATGAAATCATTCTAATTCAATTTAATATGTTGGGGTCACATAATTATATAATGACATCAGAATATACAGAAGAATCATAATTAACGTGATTAACAACATGCTCATCAAACTAGGGTTTTCGAGAAAATTTTATTCACAATCTATGCATTTTTTTGATCAAAACCATATACAATATGTCTATAATTGGAGCTAGCATTTATTTCCTATATTATTGGCAATATTAATGTGTGAATATGACCTGGAGAGGAGTTGTGGTCGAACCTGGAAGGTAGGGCTAGGGCTAGATGAGTTACGGCCGGTCTGGAGAGGAGTTGTGGTCGAATCAGACGGCGGCGCAGAGTGGGCGACGACGATGGCACGTGGCGGCAGTGCGCGACGATCGATGAGCAGGCGGAGAAGATGGTTGCAGCGGCGCGACGGCGGTGGAGAAGCAGCTAGCTGTCGGCCTGGCGGCGGCGGCGTGGAGGCACCGGAGGAGAAGGCGGCGTTCACAAATCCGCACTGGCGGTGGAGTATGCGGCGCGGCGGCACTGTCGTGGAGGAAGATGGTGGTGGTTGCGGCAGAGTGGAGGGTCGGGCGACATTAGAGAAGAAAGGGACGGGGAACAGTTTAGGTGATGAAACATAAGAAAGGGGAAGAGTCGGGTGATCGTGGGATATTAAGTTCACCAATAGCGTCGGTTGTTTCAAACAACTGACGCCTAAACCTCTTTAGCGTCGGTTGTTTGAACCAACCGACGTTCAATTGGACGATATTTTCACGAAATTGTTTGGCGGGAACCACTTTCGGCGTCGGTTATCAACGGATAACCGACGTTGAAAGTGACACTTTTCGCGCAAAGTTTCATCACACATAGGCGTCGGTGGCTATTTAAATAACCGACGTTGTATGTGACACTTTTTCTTTTCACTCGAAAATTGGATTTCGCAGGAGCTTTTAGGCGTCGGTTTGTTATAGTCAATCGACACTGAATACAAAGTGGTACCCGTGTCTGGCTGGTCTTCGAATATAGACGTCAGTTTGCCTAAACAACCGACACCTTATATTATAGGCGTCGGTTTTCCTTAATAACCGACGCCCATAAAAGCGACACTGAATGCTATTTCTCTAGTAGTGACAACACCTACAATCTTGCTTCTTCAGCTCAAATCCTCCAAGAAATCGACCTCCAATCACTTTCTACACCTCCACCACCTCTCCCTCTACTGTTTCCACCCCAAAACCTCCACCAATCGAGCTTCCATCTCCATTTTTGTTCTCCACCTCACCTATATCCATCCCACACAAAAACCCACCAAAATCCATCCATTTTTACCAAAACCTCCAACCAATCCATCCTCCATCATCCAAGCAACCATCTTAGCCATTTCCACCCATCAATCGACCTCTAATTCACCTTCTCCACAAAAATCCGAATTTCACAGCCATACCCCCATTACTAAGGATGTGAAGAAGAGGGCTCAAAAGAGCCTTGAGGTGATCACCCGAGGCAAGGTGTGCACCAAGAGAGCCTCTTCCCAAGTCTCCATGCCTTCCCACACTCCCTCACCATCCAATTTCATTGCCCAATCACTCTACCTACTCATTGGGGGAGAGACCGCAACAGCCCCATCTTCATCAAGGCTGCCTCCACGGGCCACTCCAGCAAGACACTCTACCTCCTCATTGGGGGAGAGACTGCAATAGTCATACCCCGATCAACGGGTACCGCTAAATCTTGACGCAAGCTTGGGGTCAAGATCCTATAGGGTTGAGGAAGATGATGTTGATACTGTTGAGGAGGAAATGGATTCCGAGTCAGAAGACACTCTGGCATACTTGGAGGAAGATAGGTTGAAGAGGTTTGGCAAATCTCCTGAGGGAACGACTTATGGCAGAGGACAGATAAATATACAGATCACACCCATCTACCTCGAGTGCATGTCTAGGAGAGTGATCTCCACTAGATATGGGTGTGAAAAGGTAATTGAAGATCTGGGAATCAAAGCAGATGTGGTAAGGAGGCTAA
Organism: Alisma plantago-aquatica; assembly: GCA_963693085.1. Classification (NCBI taxonomy): domain Eukaryota; kingdom Viridiplantae; phylum Streptophyta; class Magnoliopsida; order Alismatales; family Alismataceae; genus Alisma; species Alisma plantago-aquatica. The sequence goes on along the minus strand of OY856411.1, from coordinate 1,236,068,007 downwards.
AGCGAGTCTGTTTGTGGAATGTGCTCTTCACAGCACAAACCACATATGTGGAGTTGACTCAGCAATTTTTTGCCACATTAGAGAAGATCAAGGTCAAAGGGGAGGAAACTATCAAGTTCACAATGTTCAATAAAATTCACACATTAACTACTTCTGAACTAAATTGCATCTTTGTAAAGGACCCTCAAGAAGCCGAAACGATGAGTGATGACTTAATTGAGAGGGAGGTTGACGTGGACTACAATGATTTTTGGTACAATTTGACAAGGACACAGGGGTACACAGCTGGGAAATCAAAGACAATGTTGATCAACAACCCCTTGTTCAGATATGTACAAAAGGTCCTTGCCAACACAATTGTAGGGAGGTATGACAACTAGGGCATCATCTCACAAAAGGACCTCTTAGTTTTACATGGTTTAAAGGAGAAACTACACATCAATGTAGGGTCGCTTTTGATTGATCACATGAGGATGATACCCTTCAAAAGAAAAACTTTGTTTGTCATGGGAGGGATTGTGACCTCAATTGCCATTGCCCTAGGTTTTGATGTTATTGGTCTTAAAGAGGTACAGGGAGCTCAGTTTGTCGATCTAAAGTATCTTGTGCACTCTCAAATGATCACAATCAAGAATAAGAGGTTGTTGTATAATGTGAAATCTGTAAGATTAAGAGTTCTCGAGCTGCCTATCATGCCTCCCCACTTCTCTATGCCTTGGGCCCTCCTGAATCACTACATGAAAGGCTGAATCAATGGGAGAAAGCCAACCCCTGGGAAAACTTCAACCCCACTGCTGCACAAGAGGAAGAAATAGAAGAATCAAATGCACAACAACAAGAAGAAGAGGGAGGGGAACAAAGAAGAAATCCCCGAAGGGTGAGAAGAAGGGATGAGGAAACATCCCAACTATAGAAGCCTTTAGTGAATGCATATGATATGTCATCCATCCATGCACTTCGCATCCAAAAGACACAGCAAGACATGCAGCTCATACAACAGTACATGTGGCAGGACCAACAACAAATGCATCAGCAGGTCAACCACTTGTACCACTACCACCATGCGCATGCACAGAGAAACCCCGAATGGGGTGAGACTTTTGGGGTGGTGTGTCGGGATACTAGGAGACCTACCCTCCCCCTCATGATGCTTATTGGAGCCATTGCTACCAGTTCCCTCCAACCCATCCAGGACCTCCACCTCCTCAACAGCACCGGCCAAACCAGCCTGATTAGCCACTGCAGGGAGACCTACCCTTTAATTCACAACACCAGTCGTGATCTTCACCCTACCATCCCTAAAATTGAGTTTCATGTTGAGGACAACATGATTCAAAATCTTGGGGTGGTGGGGCGGTATGCACCACCCTTGATCTCTCATTTTGTATGCACCTGTCGTACCTGATTTTTGGAATTGCTTACTTTCACCCCTGTTAGTTTATATTTCTTCTTGGTAGCATTCATGCATACATGTAGTTTAATTTCATGCATTTTTGCGTAATTTTTCAAAAAAATTGCCCTTTTTGCTCCTCCATGTCATGCATTGCATTCTCACGTAGTTTTTGGTAATTTTTATGTGTTTTTAATTAGGATTTGCTGTTATATGCTTTGAATTCCCTAAATGTAGGTTTATATGTGATTGATTGCAAATTGGCACCATTTTGGCCAATTTTGCCCAAATTTAGATATCCTTACCCAAAAGCATGTTTTAACTTAATCTCCAATGTTTTGATATGAAAATTTTGATCTTTGACAAATGCATGTCGTTTTCTTAGATTTTATTGTTATGTGGCCTTGATTGTTGACTTTTTACATGTGCACTGCTTCTCTCAAGTTTGTGAATGTTTTAGTTGAATTGTGAATTGAGCAAGCTATAAATGCTTAGAACCTATGGAACCACTTGATATAAATGTGAATCTCATGTTGCTCAATCATGTGGTATGATATCATTTGATTAAGTGTTGGATTAGTTTTCATGCAGGAAATCTTATGTTGAGGACTACACTAATGACCCCTCGTTGACCCGACTCTTCTTTCACCATCTTCATACCTCTTCATCTCATGAAAGGATGCCTTAGAGCACATGTTCAACCTTAGCACATGAAAGGATACCTTAGAGCACCTCAATGTGATCTTCTATGATAAATGCACTTATGCCTCCTTTTATGTGTATTTTAGGGCACTTATGCATGCATTTATGCATGGGAGAGAGATGAAGGACGTCTATGGGGTCTTACACCCCAATAGTGGACCTACCTCTTCCCCAAGATGTCCTTGGATGCACAAGAGCAATTCAAAGTAAAAGGAGGCTAGATGAAGAAGATGAAGTAAAGATCATCACCAAAAGGGCCAAAACGGTTGTGGTACATCCACCACTGTCGTGGTAATTTATGCACAAAGAGCTTCAAAAATCAACAGGTAATGTGCTCAATTTACACATGAATGACCACGGCTGTGGAGCTCAAAAAGGCTATGGTCACTGAAAACCCCACGGTCGTGGCCCCCAGAACGGTCGTAGCCAGCACACTCCAACTCGCCCGTGGCTATCACCTCACCTGTGGCGAATTATGCACAAGGAACCCCAAAAATCAATAGGGAAGTGGTCCATTTTACACATGAATGGCCATGGTCATGGAAACCACCACGGCCGTGGCCCTTGAAGACCACCTCGGCCTGGCGCTCCCCACGCCCGTGGTAAACAAAAGACATGATGACCTCCAAGCTGCCTTGCATGTGGCCTCCTCCTTCAACACATTCGTGGTACCCCCACACAGCCATGGTACCCCTTACCCAGCATGACTGTGGTACCCCGCCACGGCCTTGGCCACCACATATACTTATCATTTCCACTCTGCTTCCCACCTCAGCTATTCCATACCCCCACAACTGTGCCATGCAACCCCCACCACGACGGTGGTACCTCAATACGGTCGTGGTGACCACCTAACCCTACCCGTTTCACTATTATTTTTCCTACTTTGCCCCTACTTAACCTAGTGTTTCCCCACCACCTATATATAGATAGGTGGTGGCCACAACATGGAGGTTACACTCCCCCAGCTGCCATTACTCCTCCTCGCCTCTCTTGAGCATTCATTGCATTCCCCTTGCATTTATGCTCTCCACCCACCATTTCCACCATAGAAACCTAGTTTTTTAGGTTTTGTACCATAACCCCCTCCATTTTCATGCCCATCATCCATATTGGAGGAAGGAGGTCGCTCTACAGTATCTAGAAGGTCAAGAAGGAGGATCTACTTTGAGCTCCATCGGGTCTTATGCCCTTCTTCTCATTTCTTTTGCATTTTCTCTAATTATGTCTAGCTAAGCTTCTAAAGGTGGGTTGTTTGGGGTAAAAATGTGACTTTGATACCATGTTGGGGGAGAATAATTTGTAATGAACATAATTTCATTCTATGATTATTGCCTTTTCTTCTATCTCATTTATCATTATCTTGCATGTGGTTTTTGCTCTTAAACATAAATTGCTTGCTTTGTGATGTTTGATGACACTTAGCTTCTAGGAGGATTTGGAGTGTATGTAGAAATCTTAGGAATGGCTCATAGGTCCAATTAGTGGATCCCTAGCTAGTCCCCTTTGTTCCTACATATATATCCCTCCTTCTACAAGTGAGTGTGAGATCTAAGTAGCTAGTTCAAGTGTGATTAGTCCAATTGCCTAGAGTTTTCTAAAGGCTAGATGGCTAGTAGCATGAGGTGAAAAACCCTCATCTCTACTCCCATTCCTACCCTTGGCTCTCAATTGCCCTAATACCACCTACCCTAAAAATCCTAGACTTGACAAGTCCTACTAGAATTACACCTAACCCTAGTTCTCCAACTAGTAGTATAGGGTACATTCTAATAGCACTTGCCTTGTTGTTTGGTTTGGTAATCTAGATTTAATTATGATAATTGCATGCCATGTTGACACCCCCAAACTAATATCAAATCACATTCCCAAATGGTCCACCTACCTCATCCATTGTTTGAATCCCACCTTAGCCTTCTTGCTTGTTAATGCTAGTTTTGCTTAGTTATCTTTGCTTCTTCTAGCTAATTGCTTAGTATTGCTAGTTAGGGTTAACCTAGATTCTTGCTTGCTTTAGTGTTTAAAGTAGTTCCTAGTTACTAATTGTCTTTCTAGAGTAGTGTAGATCATCTTGCTCTTATTTAGTTGCTTTCTCAATCTAGTTGCTTAGACCTAACTTGCCTAGGATAACCTAGTTTTTGGTAATCTAGTTTTTATATTGCCTTTAATTGCTTGTTTGCTTAGTGTAATCAAACCGAAACCCCTTTTAAACCCTTCAACCCTAGTCTCCCCTTTAGGAACGTAGAAAATGTTATCTTAGCTCTAGTGCCCCCTCTATCCCTAAGGATCGATCCCTATATTTGCCTCGTATCTTTACTACAATAGTACCTCGTGCACTTGCGGGTGACCTATTTAGTATTGTGACTGAGTCTTTTTTTAGGGTTTTTATAAATATCAAAACATCTCAAGTGTTTTCGAGTTCTGTGGGGCACATCTAATCAAACCTAATTGGTTGGTGTGGGCACCTCCGGCTTGACGCACCAGGATCCATGAATGTACCATATGTCCATCCAGTCCTCCCTCTATAGGGAACCCCAGAAGGGGATTCTACCCTCTAAAACCCTCCATCTAGTGTATTTTATGATAGTCAGTAAACACTCCCATATCCTCTTCCAATAGAGTGACAATATCCTCCCCTTCTTGATATTCCATGCGTGGGTGGAGCCAAGATCCCAATTTGCCTTCTTGCATTTTTATACACAAAATCTAGCCCTGAATGAGGTGCCTTGGAAGATATTCCACCCAACCTTCATCAGGTATCCTTGGTATCTGTCTTGCCATTTCTGAATACCTAGACATCCTTCTGTGACTAGGGTGGATACCACCTCCTATCTAACACAATGCCTCCTCTATGCCCCCTCCTTGGATTCTCAAAGAAAGGATGCCAACCTCTTGTTAATGTCCCTCAACGTGGATTTGGGTACTGCACACACAATCAAATTGTGTGTTGGGATGGCCATCAAGACAGACTTGATGAGGCGAGCCTATTAGAGAAGGATAATAATCTTCCTACCCATGATGTCAACCAGCATGTGATCTTACTCATTAGGTTGTCAAAATCCCTATTCAGGATCCTTCCTCTAATAAATGACACCCCTAAGTATTAGATGGTGTTGTTGTCTTTTGAGCAGCCCAATTGACTAAGGATTTTTTCTATCACAGTGGCTCTCCCTATCATATCAAGTAATTTTTTCTATGTTAATTTTCTACCCCACAAAGCATTCATACTCTGAGAGTAAACCCTTCATTCTGCTCCAAGTGTCGTCACCCATGTTAAAGACAAAAACAAGATTGTTTGCAAACATAAGGTGAGAAGGTACCAAACTACTTCCATGAGTTCTGAACCTGGTAATCCTACCCCCTCCTAATATGCCTACCCAGGATCTCCAGTGTAAGGATGAAGAGCATTAGTGATAATGGATCTCCCTGCCTAAGACCTCTTGATGATTGAAAGAAGTATTTGGGCATGCCATTTAGTGATATTGAAAACTAAGGGCCCCACACAATGTTCATAATGACTTTGATCACTAACTCCTCAAACCCAAAGGCTCTAAGGGTACTCTCAATGAAAGACCTATGATAACCTGAGATTTTCTCTCTCACTCAATTTATGTACATGTAGACTTATTAGATGCTCTATTGAACCCAATAACCCCCCATCCTAAATTTGATGACATTGAGTCTCCTTATGCTCAATCGATGAGTTAGTTTTGATTAAACATCTTTTTACACTTATATGTGACTCTAAATTGAGTTTTGAAATAAATGTTATGCTTACTATGTATCATCATCATGCAATCTAAATTGAAACCAGTAAATGAACTCTCCTTGCTATATAATGATGTTCATGATGTATAGGACTCAATTACGATACCAACAATGCACTTTTCCAATGTTTCTTATCTGAGTGCCTTAGTTATTTAGGGGGAATCACAACTATAATCACCCTCCCTCCCTTCTTCATGCCCATGTGGTGCGGTGTCGCTGCCTAGCCCACTTTGGGCGTCTTCTTCCTCTTCCCATTTGGCCTTTGTTCTTCTGGTCATCTTCACCACAAGGATGTGACATGTCCTAGAGGCACCTTCCTCAAGGACGACGCCCCTAGAAGACCCCTCCCTGATCACGTTGTCATCACCCGCTGTTGCAACTCCTTCATGCACGCACGAGGAAGCAATAGGGAGAAGAGGGTCAAGCCGTTGGATTGGCAACCAACGACCTCGATCAACCCTAATTGTTTGTACCCCTATCTATTATGTGTGCATGCTAGCTGTCTGTGCTCACTCATAACCCCACCACTCACAGCCTCCCTAGACTCGATGATGAGTTGCCACCAGCCACGCCCCATCTCAGGCTATCGTGACAACAAGGTAGGAAACTCTACCGCTGCCTGATGCTGGGAAAAACAAGCAAACATGTGCCTGGACGCGCCTGTGGGTTGGTCCTCTCACTTCCCCCTCAATCTCAACCCATCCAGTGTATATTTCTCTCCAAATTTCAATGAAATGATGATATCTCCCAAACCATTTAACTCCTAGGCTGTTTAACCAAACCTTATGATATTATATATCATTTTGATCAAAAAATGACCACCTTTATAGTGAGACTAATGTTTACTGCTGGTTTTGCATGGTTCATCCTTGATTTAGTAAGGATAATGCCTTCTATGATGTATTCTTGCTAATCAACCTCAATCATGCTTCATCTTGTATCCTTTATGAACCCTAACTACTATAATCCACTAAATTAGTAACTTCAATAATTTGTGATTGGGATCTAAAGTCTTGGGCCAGTCACGTGCACCCTAATATCGTGGCATGTCATGACCTCAAAGTTGGACCTTTTATGTGCTTATGTGATACAACTTGCCCATAGATGCAATCTTTAGCATATTGTCCTATCTTATGATTATATATGCCATGTTTGACTAATATCTCATACCTCTTTGCCTTAAGTATCTCTTGTGGCCTAAAAGAACCCACCTTTTGTTGGTATATATGTCCATAGAGCCATCCCAAGTGATTTCATGGAGTCAGATATTAATTAATCAATTAATGCAATTATTTGGTTAATTAATGAATTCCAGAATATTCTAATTAATCCATGAGTGTTTTAATTAACACAGTGTTTCTGTTTACCGATGGGTTTAGGAAACCCTACTTCCCTTCGTCTCCTATTTAAAGGAGCTTGACGGATGATATCTATATAAGATATTGAGAGATGCTTTTCAGTTTACGCTCACATACGTAAACCCTAGCCATCACCATCCTCAGGAGAGAAAGGAGAGCACCATGATGCTAGCATGTTGTCGCACATAGACGACTCCTTCCCGCCAATTTGGGAAGCGCGACGTGGAGTTCCAGTCCATCCGTGTGGATGAAGTAGAGACGCAGACGTTGAGACACTTGCGTTCAGAGGACATCTACGCCCATCCGTACACGCTACGAGCGGTGTACATCACTGCACAAAAGGAGCACTGCCGGATCTTCCTGTGACGCACTTAACGAATGGGAGAGAAGTTCTGTCCATGTAGGTCAGCATCGTTGCACACCATCGTGCAGCGGGACATCGCCGGACTTTCTCCGCGATAAGGTATATCCCACAAACACTCTTTCTGAATATGATGTTGTCGACGACATCCTATTTTGGGTTGCGTGGAATTTTTGTTGCTTCTGCCGCGCATGTTTTCTCCACAAAACCCAACACCTTTGTACTCTAATGTGCCCTAAATATGATGTTCAAGTACTTATGTTTTTGGATTGTTATTCTTGTGCTAAAGTGGATGCTTATTATTCAAATCTTTATGTTCACTTCTAAATCGGTCCCTAAATGACATGTTTAATGCCATGTAACACACTCATGTACTCTTTGATGAGATATGACATGCTTTTGGCACCTATAATGCTCTAAATGTACATGTTAATCTATAGAACTCTAAGCTTATAAGAACGATGTTATATGTTACTCATGTTATCTTAATGCTTCAAGTCAGTAGACTTATCATGTTGTAGCACTAAAACCCCCAATTTGATCTATTGAATGCTCTAATGACTTGGAAACGTGACTATATTTCATAAAATGGATCTAATTTGACAAGTTATGATCTTTCACAAATAGAACATGATGAAAATGCAATTTGTCATGTATCCCAATTAGATATCATGTTTATCTAGTATCACTCTTAATGTGGATGGTTCACCCATACCTAAAGTCTAATGTTGATGCTTGGATTATATTGAGTACTTACATGCATGATTGGAATTTTGGAAACTATGCTCAATCTATTTAAAACCTAAATCTAGGGGAACATCCACCTAACATATATGATGTTTATATTAACAAAACACCCCTAATCTAAGACCCTCTATCATGCCTTTTTATATCTCAGGCCCCCAATGGAGTGGACCTACTCTAGAATCTACTCATGGATCATAAATTGTACTCTACTCGTAAGGTACGCTTAATCTCTTGATCCTATTATGTTATTGGCTTGCTTGTATGTATGCTCGTATGAATACTTGGCTACATAATTACTTGTTTCAGTTACTCATTCCCTATGGATACTACTTTCATGTTGATTATACTAAGTTGAACAAACCTTGAACATAATTGAACTTATCCAATATACAAACCTAGTGTATCTGCCTATATTCTCGGGGTAAGGGCACATGGTTGGGCGCCTTACTGGATATGTCCAGATAAGGTAGACCATGTCGATAAAAGGGTTGACAAATCTTGAGCACCCTTACAGACCATTCCAATGGGAAGCTGGTCATTGGCCGTATTATGTTGTTGAGCATAATGGAAATACACTTAAAACACACTTTGTATAAACAACATTGTTAAGTGTTCTTCACCTTATTTCTTCTTCTTTGTTTATTATAATGTTTCTAGACAAACAACTTTTATACTACTCTTAAACTGTTTACATGCCTTTTCATAGAGTACTTAATGCTTTAGCATAAATATGTTTTGTTTATTGAGTTTATAGTTCCCAAATGAAGATCTGTTGCACTCAAGACTCTAAGCTCTGAAATGCAATACAAATGGGTATAATTGAATGTACAAATGGGTACATATCTCTTATCTCCATGTTTAGTATATTGTTATCTCTTTAGTTTTGTTATTGCCTTTTCGTATATATTTCCTGTGTGAAATGATTGTGCCATTCTATGGACGGGCACCCAAGTCCACTCGCCTTTGTCTATTTAGCCATCAGGAGTGTGGACATATGGTAACAAATGGTTCTGTGGCAAATGGTATCAGAGCAAAACACATAGGCCTCTATATGTGTTTAAGGCATAACACATCTTAAGAACCTAGAGAGGACAAAAATCCTTTCCTAAAAATCTTAGAGAGTCTTACAACATCTCACCTCTTCTTTAAGGACTACCTAAACCACCCAAGTAGATGATGAATAGTTAGTCTTCCCATCTCCTCATGTGATTCTTCTCTCATGACTATCAATCACATAATTTCTCGATTATAGGTAGCTTATGTATGGGGAAAAACTAAAATTTGATGGTAAAGTTTGAGTAACATAATGATGATTCCATGATCTGATCTTAATTTGAAAACTTAATTATGCCTAATGAAAATACTCTTGTAGCTAAGTACTCAGGTATGACCCCTCAGATCATGTTAACTCAACTTTACCCAATCTAGACCACATGCTTTCTATGTTTGAGGTAAAATGATAACGATATTGATATGATGACATGAGGAGGATTTGCACCTTATACCTCATAGTTTATCAGGTCCCTATTTGATTGAATCCATATTGGATTATTCTTGACCAAACCTCAAACATAGCTAAGCAAACCTTTCCCCTATTTGATATATACAATGATCATGCCACAAATGACCATGTATTTGGAATTGTAGATCATGATGTGGGGGCTCGTTACAAAAGGAAAACCCCCTATTGACTATTATTCCTCTTTGTAGACTCAATTTGAATAATATGATGGACCTATATCTCAATATTGACTAATTATACTCAAACTCTTAAATTCTCAATTTGACTTCTCAATTTTGAAAAATAAGCCTTGCCTTGATCATGAAAGGAAGGGAATTCTATTCTGACTTTGAACTTAGAAAATCTTGAAATATGGTTTCCCTATTAAGGATCTTGACGTTTGACTCATGATCTTGTGAATATGATTTGATAGTTGATACTCACCCTATTTGGATGTGCTTTATGACTCATGATTAACATGGACTTATGTGCCTGATTGGGGTGGTAGTTGACTTATAACTCCCCTAACCTAGGTCACATCCCCTTTATGAATGTCTCTAAATTCTCATATTGTTGATTATTTAGAGTTTGGAAAGGTAACTCCTTTCACCCGATTGTGATTTCTTGACGTAAGTCTCCAATAGGTCAGACCTATGATGATATTGATGCTCAATCTTGAATCTCAATTTGATGACAATGTTGAAATATGATGATGTTGACTATAGCTTGGGGTTTAGTTCCTAGAAAGATTTAGGTCTAGATCATTCATCGACTTTGAATACCACAATAACAAACTATATATTGATATCTCAAGATGTTTATAATGCTTGCAATGTTGCTCAACTATTTCTCAAGTGTTGTATATGCATGAATGATCACCCTTGAGGTTTAAATATGAATGAAAAACCTAGCACTGAAATGTTTGGACCTATGAATTTAATATCCAAACTTGACTCTCAACATAGAATAATGAAATCTTGACTCACGACTAATTATCTTGATCCCCAATCCAATGATCACCCTATTTGGACCGTGAGATCACCCTCAATACATGACTGCTGACTTTCATGTTCCCAAATCACCAAAATATTGAAATGACGATTATGTTGACTTGCTCGATTTATGACTTAGGGTTAAGCTCTGTGTGGACTAGGGTGGGGTCTTCCATTGATTTTGAGCATGAAATCACGATGTTGAAATATAATTTTTGTCTCAAATTGTTGAAATATGAATCTCAATCATGGATGTATAACCCCACCTATGCCAATGTAGAATCTAGAACCCTAAATGTGGGAAATGAAGTCATGCCTTACCCTTGGACTCCATTTGATTGACTTAAAATGTGATCTCTCCAAATTGGTGATCTATATGACAATCTTTCCAAATACATGACTTGTGCGGTGATCTTTCCCAATCTAATGATCCATGTGACTATGTGATGACTTTGATGCTCAATTTCTTGATTTTAGAATGAGATTGATTGGATAAGTGTTGATGATACCTTATGGGATAGTGTGATGATTTTTTACTTTGAATATGAAATCTCAAATCTTGATTTATAGATTGATCTATTTTTAGGGACAACATTTCTTCTAAAGTGAAGAGGATGTGATAACTTGAGTTTTTCTCTCTCATTCAATTTATGTACATCTAGACTTGTTAGATGCTCTATTGAACCCAATAACCTCCCCATCCTCAATTTGATAACCTTGAGTCTCCTTATGATTAATCGATGAGTTGGTTTTGATTAAACATCTTTTTGCACTTATATGTGACTCTAGATTGAGTTTTGAAATAAGGGTTATGCTTATTATGTATCATCATCTTGCAATCAAAATTGAAACCAATAAATGAACTCTCCTTTCTATAAAATGTTTTTCATGATGTAGAGGATTCAATTAGGAATCCAACGATGCAAAAATTTCCTCAATCAAACTATCATAGCCCATGTATGGCCTTTTAAAATTTGACTCTTGTCTACTTGATTTAATTGAATTAATTCATCTTCGAACCCTTGTTGGGCCTTTTTTACTAGTTGGGCGCGTGGCCCACAAAATTCCCTTCCCCTTTTTCCTTTCTTGGCCATCCACTCTTAGGCAATCAACCAAGCACCATGCCACATCCTTGCACCATCAATTCTCGGCCCTTGGATCCGATCGCCATGGATTCGGGAACCATCCAACTTTTCCCATTTGTCTCCTACCTTTTGGCAGGACCATTAGTATACAACATCTTTGGGTTAGCCGGGACGTCCTTGCCACTCACCTAACCCCAATTTGGAACACCCTATCTCTTTGCTAATGTTTCTTATCCGAGTGCCTCAATTTTTCAGGGGGAATTAAGACTACAATCACCTCTCCTCCCTTCTTCATGCGCTTGTGGTGCGGTGCCGCCGCCTAGCCCACTTTGGGCATTTTCTTCCTTGTCCCCTTTGGTCATTGTTCTCATGGTCATCTGCACCACGAGGATGCAACAAGTCCCAGTGGCACCTTCCTCGAGGAAGACGCCCCCAGAAGACCCCTCCCCGATCACGCCGTTGTGACCCGCCGTCATGGCTCCTATGTGCATCGTGCGAGGAAGCAACAGGGAGAAGAGGGTCAAGCCGTTGGATCAGCGACCAATGGCCTTGATCAACCCTGATCGTCCACCACCATTTACCACATGTGCCTGCTACCGGTTTGCGCTCACCCGTAATCGCACCGCTAACAGCCGCCCTAGACTCAGTGTTGAGTTGCCACCAGTCGCGCCCCATCTCAAGCTACCACGAGGGATAGTAGTGAGGTAGGGAACTCTATACACCAGGCCAAATGAGCAAACGTGTGTCTTGACATGCCTATGTGGTCCAGTCCTCCCACTTCCCCCTCAATCTCATTCCATTTAGGGTATATTTCTCTCCAAATCCCAATTAAATGATGATATCTTCCAAACTTTGTAGCTCCTAGGTTGTTTCACCAAACCCTATGATATTATATATCATTTCGATCAAAAAATCACCACCTTTATAATGAGACTAATGTCTACTACTATTTTTTCGTGGTTCATCCCTGATTTAGTAAAGATGATGCCTTTATGATGTATGAATGCTAATCAACCTCAATCATGATTCATCTTGTATCCTTTATGAACCCTAACTACTCTAATCCACTAAATTAATAACTTTAATCCTTTATGATTGGGATATAAGGTCTTGGACCAGTCATGTGCACCCTAATGTCTTGGCCTATCATGACTTGAAAGTTGAACCTTTTATGTGCTTATGTGATACAACTTGCCCATAGATGCAATCTTTAGCATATTGTCCTATCTTATGATTCTATTTACCATGTTTGACTAATATCTCATGCCTCTTTGCCTTAAGTATCTCTTGTGACCTAAAGGACCCACCTTTGTACTCTAATGTGCCCTAAGTATTATGTTCAAGTACTTATGTGTTTGGATCCTCATTCTTGTGCTAAAATGGATCCTTATTATTCAAATCCTTATGTTCATTTCTAAATCGGTCCCTAAGTGACTTGTTTTACAAAATGCCATGTAACACACTCATGTACTCTTTGATGAGATATGACATGATTTTGGCATCTATAATGCTCTAAATGTACATTTTAATATGTAGAACTCTAAGCTAGTAAGAATGATGTTATTTGTTACTCATGTTATCTTAATGCTTCAAAATAGTAGACTTATCATGTTGTAGCATTAAAACCCCCAATTGATCTACTCAATGCTCTAATGACTTTGAAACATGACTATATTGCATAAAATGGATCTAATGTGAAAAATTACGATCTTGCATGAATAGAACATGATGAAAATGCAATTTTTCGTGTATCCCTTGTATCCCAATCAGATATCATGTTTATCTAATATCACTCTTAATGTGGATGGTTCACCCATACCTAAAGTCTAATGTTGATGTGATTAAGAGAGGTGTTCTCTCCCCCTCTCCCACTCTGGTGGCAGAGGCCAAACGCCCTTGGATTATTTTGAGTACTTACATGCATGATTGGAATTTTGGAAACTATGCTCAATCTATTTAAAACCTAGATCTAGGGGAACATCCACCTGACATATATGATGTTTATATTAACGAAATACCCTCATCTAAGACCCTCTATTATGCCTTTTTATATCTGAGGCCCCCAATGGAGTGGACCTACTCTAGAACATAAACTGTACTCTACTCATAAGGTACATTTAATCTCTTGACCCTACTATGTTACTGGCTTACTTGTATGTATGCTCATATGAATGCTTGGCTAGATAATTACTTGTTTGAGCTACTTGTTGCTTATGAATACTACTTTCATGTTGATTTTACTACGTTGAACAAACCTTGAACATAATTGAACTTGTCCATAATACAAACCTAGTGTACATGCCTCTATTCTTGGGGTAAGGGCACAACGTTGGGCGCCTTACTGGAGATGTCCAGATAAGGCGAACCATGTCGATAAAAGGGTTGGCTAATATTGAGCACCCTTACGGACCCTTCCAATGGGAAGCTGGTCAATGGTCATATTATGTTATTAAGTATAATGGAAATGCACTTAAAACACACTTTGTATAAATAATATTGTTAAGTGTTCTTCACCTTGTTTCTTCTTCTTTGTTTATTATGATGTTTCTAGCCAAGCAAATTTTATACTTCTCTTAAACTATTTACATGTCTTTTCTTAGCATACTTAATGCTTTATCATTAGTATGTTTGTTTATCTAATTTGTAGTTCCCAAATGAATATCCACTGCACTCAAGACTCTAAGTCTGAAATACAATACAAATAGGTATAATCAAATCTAGAAATGGGTGCATATCTCCTATCTCCATGTTTAGTATCGTGTTATCTCTTTAGTTTTGTTATTTTCTTTTCGTATATATTGACTGTGTGAAATGAATGTGTCATTCTACGGACAGACACCCAAGTCCACTTACCTTTGGCTATGTAGCCATTAGGAGTGTGAACATAGGGTAACAAACGGTTCCGTGACAAGACCAATCCACTATATCAGACACTTTTGACGTGTCTATCTTGAAAGCTTTGTTCTCCCAATCCACCCTTCCAAAATCTAGGTCATGAATAATTTCTAGAGCAAGCCAAATATTGTCCCCTATGTTTCTATCTTTGACGAAAGTGGATTGTTCAAGAGATACCAACCTTTGAGTGAGAATCGATATGCGAGAAAGAATCACTCTATACACAATCCTTGATGATACATTACCAACAATAATAGGTAGGAAGTCTTTGATGACGCACAAGTGGTCAATCTTAGGTAATAGGATTAACTTAACACACTTAAGGCTCCTATGGATCTCCAATCCTCTTAGACAATGGTTGATCATATTTGTTATGTATGATTTTACTATGTCCCAAGCAAATTGGTCAAAGGCTGTCGAAAACCCGTTTGGACTAGGTGCACTATCCTGATCCATACTCACGAGGATTCTTCTAACCTCTTCTTTCATGGTAGGACTAAGAAAGGATGTGCTCTCTTTGTCATCTACCAGGGTTTCGACCATCCATGTATGACATTATATTGACCCTCCTCCCTTCGAGAAGATCTCCATGAAGTATGAAATGGCTTCCTCTAGGACCTCCACATCTTCAAAAACCCATGCCCCATTGCCCTTCTCTAGGACCTCCACCTATCCAACAACCCATGACCCATTGCCCTTCTCTAGGCAATCTATCTCGGTCCTCCTAGCCTATGCTTTTATGTGCGCCTGGATTTTTTCTTGTATTTTTGTCTCCCACTCTAAGCCATTTGACCCCTGATTTCTCCCTTCGGAAACATTCTGTAACACCCCAATCTTAATTATGCAAAATTTCCAAATTATTTTAGTCCTTGCATGCTCTTTCCTAATTTAGATAATTGTTGAGGACTTAAATGAAATTTTCCCATAATTAGTTTTGCAAAATCATTTATTATGTCAAATTGCTCTATTATACTTGTTTTATTTAAAAGAAAATGTTTTCATGAATATCTATGCCCTTTTACTTAAGAAAATGAGGATAAATGCTTTTATGTCAAATTTTCTCTCTCATATGATTATTAGTGATTTACATGTTTAATTTCTTGATTAATGGTCTCCATATTGTTAGTTGAAAAGAAATAATGTTGAGTGCACATTTTCATATTTTGTAATTCTTATTTGAAGAATTAATGACTTTATTTGTATTTATCATGGTCATTTAAGTACACATAAGGGTTTTTGTCATTTTAGTCCTAAAACGAGTACAAGCATAAAACCCAATCTTATTGTAATGTTCTAGACCCTCTAATGTACCTATGGTTCAAATTTGAACCCATTTTGACCTTGTTTGACCCTTCAATTGATTTAATAAAGGTTTGAATATTAATTGACTAAGATTTGAATGAAAATGCCATTTATACAACCGATTTAAGGCATGGTTCGTTTTAAATTAAATGTCACGCGTTACCCTGGCCTTGCGCGAGTCGCCAGCACCGTTCGATCAGCAATCAACGGTTGATCTGCCTTCTTCTTCCTCCGTTTTTCCCCGCGAGCGGAACTGTTTCACAGCAGTATTCTTCTCCGATCGGTTACTCACCCATTTCTCAATAGTTTTCGAATGTTTCTCCGGATTTGAACTCGCGAGGCTCCCCCGATTCAAACGAGCCATTTCTCGCCTTCCCTCTCTCCCAGTTGAAGAAACGCCTATTTTAGGGCTCCGACACCCTCTCCTCCTTGCGAGTACAGCCGCCACCTCGGTGCATCTCCCATCTATTTAAGGGTGCCAAAAGCACCACCGGACTGCAAGCTTTCTTCCTCCTCGCCCAATTTCTCTGCTGGATCCCCCAAGCTCCCCAACCTACTCGGTTTCTGTCTCCGGCGACCTTGTGACCACCCCGACCTCCTCCGGTCATCTCGGCCTAATTACCCGTAGGGTGAGCATCCTCGACCTCCGCCCCGCTCTTCCATGTCGTCGTTTTAACTCGCCAAGCCCCCAGCTGCTGTGCCCTATAGACCAGTACTGGTGCTTGCCGGCGCCCAAGCTCCAGGCACATCAATGGCTCTCCGACCACAGAAAGGCATGCCTTGGCCTCGCCCTGCCTTTGCAAACGTTTTACGCACCTCATTGGAGGATTTCTCCGGTTGTTCTCAATGGTCCCGATCTCAACTCTTGTTCCCCTGTTCTCGTTTTACGGCAGAGCATTCCTAGAGCTCCCGGCCACCGCGAGACCCCATCTTGGGCTCATTGAGTTCGTCAGAGCACCATGAAACAGTTGGAATCTTCCCTTTTGTCTGGTGGCCTTCGAATCCCCATCTGCGGTCGGAGCACTCCTCTCCAGGTCCAGCTCTCGCCATGGGGCAAGCAGGGAGCAATCCAGGTCATGAAATGACCTGGATACCCCTGTCAGTTTTTTTTTTATGTACTTCACCCACGAGGGTAGTTTTGGGTTTTCACAGTCCTTTTCTTTGATCGTTGAGGCAAGTCCCATTGCCGATTTGGCTGAGCCTAATTGGGCCAAGTCAGATGCGGGCCCCTTTTCCTGGATTTGAATATATAGATTTACACGTGGCTTTTCTGGATTTTCTATTGGTCTGTTCTTCGAAAATTAGTAGTAAATCGCCTGTTTATCAGAAAAATACGCAAAAATACTTTTTGGAAAGGATTTTCGATGAGGAATCTGATTTTTTGGTTTTTATTGACTGATTTTGCTGTTTTAACACCTCAATATTTATATGAGCAAATTAGGGTTTAATGATACATGATAAATGATAATTATGTTAATTTCAGGTGTTTAAGGGAATCCAATTGGTCAAACCAGGTTTGACCTAGGTGTTTTAGTTCAAGGTAAGCGGGCCATGCCCTTGGCATAGATAACCTTTGGTTGATTGAATGTTTATGAATATTGTTAAGCATTTTATGTTAAGGTCTTGATAAATGCATGTTTCCTTCAAGTACATGATTATTGAATGATTGTTTGCTATGATATAAGTCTAAGTATAGAAACCACATTTATACTATGAATTATGGTTAAGGAACAAGAAATCAAGATTAAGAGGGAATAAGTTTCCCATTCATGCTTAAGAGGGAGAAATCCCATTATGGTCATGGGGAGAAATCCCAATCATGTTTAAGAGGGAGAAATCCCAATTAAGATCAAGTTTAGGATATTAAGAAGATAAACTAAGTTTAAGCAGGATCATGAATAATAGAAATTGATTTAGATTTATATGCACCTTGTTATGGGCTTTCCGAGCAATTATGGGCTTTCCGAGCATTGTGGGCTCCTTATGGGGCATTAAGAGAGGAGCATATTCTTCTAGTCAATTTCTTTATGTAAAAGACATCAAGAAACGATTAATGTTAATGCATGTTCATGATTATGTTAAGCCACATGTATATTTTATTTTATGTTTTATAATATGCTAATGCCGCTTACTTACTATGTTTGTTTTCCTTTGCATGGCTGGGGACGAGATGTCCGCAGGAGTTGGAGCCAAGGAGAAGGAAACATCTTGAGAGTACCAAGGACCCAGAGATCCAAGGAGTTGTTGCCTGGTGGGATGTCCATCTATGGAGATCCTATCATTATCTAGTTTATGTTTAGTATATCTTTGGAAACCTGATGTAGCTTTTATTCCAAGAACTTATGTATGAATCTATGTTTTAAGAATGCCAAGTGTTATTTATTTCTTGATATGAGATCATGTCTGTGACAATCCCTCCCAAATATGCCAAGTACCCCACATTATGGATAATGTTGGGGATTAGGCTGTGCTTCCTCTGGTTACGTAAGAAACCCTAGGGAGGGGTGTTACATTAATGGTATCAGAGCAAGGAATAGATGGCCACTAAGGCAACATTAGAGATTCATATTATGTTCTAATATCATGTTATGTTTACCCTTTCAGATGGCCCCTAAGAGGAAGGAGAAGGTTGGTGAGTCAAGGCACTCACACAGATCCTCTAGTGGTGATAAGACTGAAGACATGAACGTCCCTCCATCAATCACCCTAGATGCCCTAGTAGCAGCCTTGACCAATGCCCTCCAACCTAGAGCTCCACCTAGAGCACATGAGATCTCCCTCGTAGACTTCTTGAAGATTAAACCCGATGCTTTCCATGGTGAAGATGAGGTTGATGTAGTAACCAAGGATGAGGAGTGGCTGAGCAACATGGAACATTGCTTTAGAGACCTAGAGTGTCCCCCACGTAGCAGGGTTAGATTTTCCACCCATATGCTCAAGGGTGCAGCCCGTACTTGGTGGGAAAACCTCTTAGCCTCTAGGGAAGATGATGACCCTCCTTTCTCTTGGGATGAGCTTGTGGAAGTCTTCAACGACCATTATGTATCCGAGGCCATGTTAGAAAGGAAGGAGGATGAGTTTGTTAACCTTAAGCAAGTGGGTGACATGACTGTCACTGAGTATGCCATGAAGTTCCGTAAGCTCCAAAAGTATGGTCCTGAGTACACTGAGCAAAAGAGAGCTAAGAAGTTCAATAGAGGGCTTAAACCCGACCTAAGTTTTGCCTTGTCTGGTAGAGGACACCGAACCATGCAATCAGCCTTGGATGCAGCCCTAGAATTGGAGGAGCATCCTGGGAGGAATCATAAGAAAGAGGTACCCCAAAACAATCGTCACCATCAGCCCCATCAACCACCTCCACCCTCCAACAACAAGAGAAAAGCCCCTGAGCCTTCCCCTGAGAATGGGAGAACCCCATGCCCCAAGTGTAAGAGAAACCATGGTGGTCCTTGTAGGTTTGGGACTTCTATTTGCTACTATTGTGGTGAGGAAGGGCATATCAAGCCTAATTGCCCTAAGCTTGCAAAGAAGGATCCCAACCACAACCAAGCTAAGAACCCTAATCCTCCACCCAAGGTCAAACCAAGGCTCTTCACCATGCAAATGTCTGATGGGGAAGAGGAAAATGATCAAGGTAAGGGTAGTTGAGTAATTTATGTTTAATCATAATGCTTTGTTTATGTATTCTCCTTTTATAATAAAAATTGTATGGAAAGATTTGTATGTTTATATGAAAACCCTTAAGGTGGGTAGAAACCCTAGAAATTTCGAGGACGAAATTTATTTAAGGTGGGTAGTATTGTAACACCCCAATCTTAATTATGCAAATTTTCCAAATTATTTTAGTCCTTGCATGCTCTTTCCTAATTTAGATAATTGTTGAGGACTTAAATGAAATTTTCCCATAATTAGTTTTGCAAAATCATTTATTATGTCAAATTGCTCTATTATACTTGTTTTATTTAAAAGAAAATGTTTTCATGAATATCTATGCCCTTTTGCTTAAGAAAATGAGGATAAATGCTTTTATGTCAAATTTTCTCTCTCATATGATTATTAGTGATTTACATGTTTAATTTCTTGATTAATGGTCTCCATATTGTTAGTTGAAAAGAAATAATGTTGAGTGCACATTTTCATATTTTGTAATTCTTATTTGAAGAATTAATGACTTTATTTGTATTTATCATGGTCATTTAAGTACACATAAGGGTTTTTGTCATTTTAGGCCTAAAACGAGTACAAGCATAAAACCCAATCTTATTGTAATGTTCTAGACCCTCTAATGTACCTATGGTTCAAATTTGAACCCATTTTGACCTTGTTTGACCCTTCAATTGATTTAATAAAGGTTTGAATATTAATTGACTAAGATTTGAATGAAAATGCCATTTATACAGCCGATTTAAGGCATGGTTCGTTTTAAATTAAATGTCACGCGTTACCCTGGCCTTGCGCGAGTCGCCAGCACCGTTCGATCAGCAATCAACGGTTGATCTGCCTTCTTCTTCCTCCGTTTTTCCCCGCGAGCGGAACTGTTTCACAGCAGTATTCTTCTCCGATCGGTTACTCACCCGTTTCTCAATAGTTTTCGAATGTTTCTCCGGATTTGAACTCGCGAGGCTCCCCTGATTCAAACGAGCCATTTCTCGCCTTCCCTCTCTCCCAGTTGAAGAAACGCCTATTTTAGGGCTCCGAAACCCTCTCCTCCTTGCGAGTACAGCCGCCACCTCGGTGCATCTCCCATCTATTTAAGGGTGCCAAAAGCACCACCGGACTGCAAGCTTTCTTCCTCCTCGTCCAATTTCTCTGCTGGATCCCCCAAGCTCCCCAGCCTACTCGGTTTCTGTCTCCGGCGACCTTGTGACCACCCTGACCTCCTCCGGTCATCTCGGCCTAATTACCCGTAGGGTGAGCATCCTCGACCTCCGCCCCGCTCTTCCATGTCATCATTTTAACTCGCCAAGCCCCCAGCTGCTGTGCCCTATAGACCAGTAATGGTGCTTGCCGGCGCCCAAGCTCCAGGCACATCAATGGCTCTCCGACCACAGAAAGGCATGCCTTGGCCTCGCCCTGCCTTTGCAAATGTTTTACGCACCTCATTGGAGGATTTCTCTAGTTGTTCTCAATGGTCCCGATCTCAACTCTTGTTCCCCTGTTCTCGTTTTACGGCGGAGCATTTCTGGAGCTCCCGGCCACCGCGAGACCCCACCTTGGGCTCATTGAGTTCGTCAGAGCACCAGGAAACAGTTGGAATCTTCCCTTTTGTCTGGTGGCCTTCGAATCCCCATCTGCGGTCGGAGCACTCCTCTCCAGGTCCAGCTCTCGCCATGGGGCAAGCAGGGAGCAATCCAGGTCATGAAATGACCTGGATACCCCTGTCAGTTTTTTTTATGTACTTCACCCACGAGGGTAGTTTTGGGTTTTCACAGTCCTTTTCTTTGATCGCTGAGGCAAGTCCCATTGCCGATTTGGCTGAGCCTAATTGGGCCAAGTCAGATGCGGGCCCCTTTTCCTGGATTTGAATATATAGATTTACACGTGGCTTTTTCTGGATTTTCTATTGGTCTGTTCTTCGAAAATTAGTAGTAAATCGCCTGTTTATCAGAAAAATACGCAAAAATACTTTTTGGAAAGGATTTTCGATGAGGAATCTGATTTTCTGGTTTTATCGACTGATTTTGCTATTTTAACACCTCAATATTTATATGAGCAAATTAGGGTTTAATGATATATGATAAATGATAATTATGTTAATTTCAGGTGTTTAAGGGAATCCAATTGGTCAAACCAGGTTTGACCTAGGTGTTTTAGTTCAAGGTAAGCGGACCATGCCCTTGGCATAGATAACCTTTGGTTGATTGAATGTTTATGAATATTGTTAAGCATTTTATGTTAAGGTCTTGATAAATGCATGTTTCCTTCAAGTACATGATTATTGAATGATTGTTTGCTATGATATAAGTCTAAGTATAGAAACCACATTTATACTATGAATTATGGTTAAGGAACAAGAAATCAAGATTAAGAGGGAATAAGTTTCCCATTCATGCCTAAGAGGGAGAAATCCCATTATGGTCATGGGGAGAAATCCCAATCATGTTTAAGAGGGAGAAATCCCAATTAAGATCAAGTTTAGGATATTAAGAAGATAAGCTAAGTTTAAGCAGGATCATGAATAATAGAAATTGATTTAGATTTATATGCACCTTGTTATGGGCTTTCCGAGCAATTATGGGCTTTTCGAGCATTATGAGCTCCTTATGGGGCATTAAGAGAGGAGCATATTCTTCTAGTCAATTTCTTTATGTAAAAGACATCAAGAAACGATTAATGTTAATGCATGTTCATGATTATGTTAAGCCACATGTATATTTTATTTTATGTTTTATAATATGCTAATGCCGCTTACTTACTATGTTTGTTTTCCTTTGTATGGCTGGGGACGAGATGTCCGCAGGAGTTGGAGCCAAGGAGAAGGAAACATCTTGAGAGTACCAAGGACCCAGAGATCCAAGGAGTTGTTGCCTGGTGGGATGTCCATCTATGGAGATCCTATCATTATCTAGTTTATGTTTAGTATATCTTTGGAAACCTGATGTAGCTTTTATTCCAAGAACTTATGTATGAATCTATGTTTTAAGAATGCCAAGTGTTATTTATTTCTTGATATGAGATCATGTATGTGACAATCCCTCCCAAATATGCCAAGCACCCCACATTATGGATAATGTTGGGGATTAGGCTGTGCTTCCTCTGGTTACGTAAGAAACCCTAGGGAGGGGTGTTACACATTCCTCCCATATGAGTTTCTCTTCTGGTTCGATTTTAGCTATGTGTAAAGCTTCTAGATCTTTGTTAGTAGATGTTGTGCCCAGCCTCGCTTGAATTTTTTTAACTCTATCCTCACTAATTCTGATCTCAAACATATCCCCTACTACCTCCTTGTTCCAAACCTTTAGAGTTTTTTTGAGATATTTTTGTTTCTCGAAGATCCTATATGTGGGGTCGTCCCAAGTGTCTAGGGTGCAGTGTTCTTTAATGATATCTCTAATGCTCTTGTGCCTAAGCGACATCTTTTTGAACTTAGATCATACCGGTCTTCCCACTACCCCTCCTAGATCAACGTGGTCAAGAAGAGGGCAATAGGCTGAGGCCCTAGTTTTAACCAAGTGCTCCTTTATAATTTTCCAACATGATGGCCAATCTTTTGTAGTGAAACCCCTATCCAACCGCCCCCGATGGGAAGGCCTCCCCTCTTGACTATCTACCCAAGTGAATTTTGCACATGTAAAAGGTATCTCCACCAAGCTGGACCTCATAGTCCAGTCATTAAAATCCCTTATAACTCTTTCATGAGGAGTCTCCCCTCCCATTTTCTCACTAAAATCTCTATATGAGTTTAAGTTGCATGAGATGATCCATGGGGATTCACCTATGGGAGCCCATCCTCCTTAAGTCCCCCCCTCTTAGTTATGTTGCAGGGAGCATAAACCGCTGTAAAGTAAATCCTAGTTCCTTATAAGGGTACATTTGGTTTGTTGTATTCAAAGGGATTTGAAGAAATGTAGCAATTCGATATTCAAAGGGATCTCAACGCCCGACAGTTTTAAGAAGGGAAACTGTATCCAACATTTATTGCTTGTTCAAAACTGCATGGTTATTTTGATTTATCTCCTCCTTCAAATCAAACATAATATTTGTATTGCTGGATCATAATATACAACCCAATCCAGCCAGATACATTAACACAAACATGCCCTAAGTCAAACTCGATAGTGATATGCTGCTTGGACGCTTCTACGATCGTAGGTGATAGAAAGGATGAACGAAAAACCCAAACCTTGCCCCCCCTCCTCTCCACACTCGTATAGATATTAGATATTAGATATACGTTCGGAAGCTTAGAGCCATAGACACTTTTGTGACGTCTGTTAAGGCCGAGTCCAGCCTGGAACGGCCGGCCCAGCCCATGAGGCCACGAGTTAACCCAAATCCCCCGATGCGTTACCCGGACCGCGATCCCTCCCCCGACTCCTGCTGATCCCGATACCCTAGCCCCCTTCTTCCCCGGCAGCTGACAGCAGTTCCGCAGCTGCTCCAACGGAGCAACGAAGAAGCCGCCGCTTTAGGGGAGCTCGCCTCTAGTCACAAAAGCTGCGGAAGCTTGCAGTGGAGCCGCCTCTGCCGCCATTGGGCCAGCATCAGCAGCAAGCAGATTGACCAGCCGCCGCCTCCCTCCGCCGGTCACCACTAACAGGTAAACTTCCTCCATTTCTTCTTCTTCCCCCCTAACTCGTCTTCCTCCTCTACCTTCATTTTCACTTCACGTCGTCGTTTTCCCCCCTCTTCTTCCTGTTCAAACGGCCCCTTCCTTCCCCTTCTACACCCCCACCCCCCCACCCACACCCGCAATGCCGCTTCCTCTCCGAACACAGCCACTTTTCGCTACTGGCCCGCTCCCTCCTCCATCACCTGACGAATCCCTTCTTCCTCTTCTGACCTCAATTTCGCCTGACATCCACCCCCACCCTCCACTGACGTCCAGTCCCTTCTCCCTCTCCTCTTCTTGTTTTTTCTGCAACCCCTCCAATCATCAACTCCTTGCTCCCCACATAATATTTTGCAGACCTGGTTTGATTACGTTGATTTCAATATGGTTTGAGTATATTTGTGAATTATGATATTATATACAGACATAGTGTGCGCGTCTGTGTTATAAAAATTATCGTCTCCGTATCTAATTTTTTTGAAAATTGCCGTGTTCATATAGAAGCCCAAGGGACTTCTCCTAGAACACCCCACCCACCCAACCACCACCACAACAAAACAAGCCTTGTGGAGGCCTGCCGTGAGGTAGGTAGGTAAACAAGGGCTAGTGCAATGCAGAAGTGATACAAACCACAATATTAAACCCCCCTCCAATGTTCGACTCCTTGCTCTCACATAATGTTTTGTAGACCTGGTTTGATTACATTGATTTCAATGTGGTTTGAGTATATTTGCGAATTGTTATATTATGTGCAGACATAATGTGTGTGTGTGTTATAAAAATTACCTATCCAATTTTTTTTGAAAATCGCCCTGTTCGTATAGAAGCCCAAGGGAGGGACCCCTCCTAGAACCCCAAAGCCGTGTGGAGGCTTGCTGTGAGGTAGGTACGTAAACAAGGGCTAGTGCAATGCCGAAGTGATACAAACCACAATATTAATTAGAATAAGCCATGATAATCCAGTGCAACTTGAGACCTGATTAGTACATCACTAGATGACACCCTTGTGGGTGCTGAAAGGGCTCATTTTTGGATTGTCCAGATGCCATTTAATATTTTGATATATATGCTGCAATGTCATTGATTTTAACTGTTCAAGAAAGAAATGAAGTAACTTCTTGAAAAGAAAAGACAAAGACCCTTTACTTGGTTTTCTATATGGTTTACAACTTGTTTTACAGATATGTAGGTTATTGCTCTAATATGTTCCATCAATTTGCAGAATTGTACTAGGTTTACTATATTTCTGGAGATAAAAGGCTATCCATCAAAAAAGAAATGAAGGGCCCTCCACGAAACCGCAGAGGGAACCACAAGATGCTGACACCCGCAGGTACTGAGGGTGACTCCAAAGGCAAATTAAAGAACCAAAAGTGGCTAAAGAAGAATGGCATTTCATTGCAAACTTTTCACAATGCTAAATCCATGGGATCCTATAACCCTCGCCTCATAGGTAAGTTTTTTTTTTTCGTTATTATTTTACTTATCATGGATTTCTTTCTTTCATTATTGATATTATACCTTGGAGGCGTGCCAAAAGTAATAATAAAGAATGAGATTAGGAAATGGGAAAAGATAAGTTGTTAGATTTAAGATGCTAGCTTGGGAGGAGATTTACTCTACCTCTTCTTTTTGCTGCTTAACTAGTGCTTTGGGGTGCTCTTTGGTTTCATAATGTACTTAGCGGTGATGACACAATGTGGGCTCTGTTATTCCCATCACAGATTTTAGGCTGAATATAAGCATAGTGACAAATTCGGGATTCGGCAACTTTTCCGCTGACCGGAAGAAATCGAAATTCAGAAAAAATAAAAAAAATCGTAAGAAAATAGATACATTTCGGTCAAAGTTCGGTCAACTATTCGGAAATAATTGAGAATAAGTCGACCATAAATACATATATATACTTATATACACATATATACATATACGTACATATATATATCTATACATATATATTTATATATGTACATACATATCAGATACAAATGTGACTATTAAGGTCACTAGACATACAATCTTATTGAGTGAAAAAATTAGAAAAAGAATTAAAGAATAGCTGAATAATAACAATGGACTGTTGGGAGAGTGGGGGGTTGGAAGTTTAGTTAATGTTAGGAGTTCTTTGTACATGGTTTAGTAAAAAAGGAGCGAACGACTTAAAAGAGAAAAATCGTGAAAAAATGTGAAAAGTCTCAAAAATCATGAAAAATTGTATAATCGCGAAAAAGAGAGAAAAATTGTGAAAAGTCACGAAAAATCGGCGACCGACGTATTAATTGTGGTGAATATTCGGGAGCCTATCAAATTGCAAAAAATTGCCGATTTTTTCGTAAAATTCTGAAGACTTTTGTTACTATGAATATAAGTTCATTATGGAGAAGGTACCTTATCTAGTGCTCCATGTTGTCTAGGATTATTGCAAAAGGAAGTCCTTTCGACATGCTTGTATTCCGGCCTTTTTCTGAAGAAGATTCATCTCATATCGGATTTTACCTTGAGGATATGATCATAGTAGTAATGCATTGCTGGTTTTTTGTGCACTTAGTTGATGATTGTGATTTTGTATATCATCACTGTTCTATGTTCCGTTTTCCAGGAGATAATGGTGGAGGTAATTAGTTTTACCTCTGTATAAGTTGCTACCTTTATGGAGGCTTAGAGAGTGCATAGACTGAATTGAGTCTTTGTGCAATAGTGTTTTGTATTATGTGGACTGGGTAGGCTTTAGCTTTTTCTACCTTACTGATCATGTATCCTCTTGTATTAGAATTGTTAGCTAGGTTTCACATGGGGATGCTTAAATTTGGCTCATTCATTTTGCATGGATATTCATTATTCTGACAATAATTACTTCGTCCCAATAGTTCTTATATCTGTTTCTGTTATTCCAATATTAGAGAAGCTTTATATGTGATACACATGGCTGATTATGTGTTGATTTGTATTATTATGTTTTTAAATTTGTTTAAAGCTCATTAGACTAACTTTGCTTTTTGCATTTACAGAAAAACAAAGAGAACTGTATAGAAATGCTAAAGTGGTTAAAAAGTTTAAGAAATCTGTGAAGCAGCATTATCCAGAGAATTCAATGCTGCATGTTTCAGTGCCTGAGCCTGAGGTTCGTAGAGATGCATTTTTACCTGGGTATATAATACTATTGAAACATTCTGGAATTGTACGCTGTGTTCAAATACCAATATTGGATTTTTTATAATACTCTAAAATAAAAAAGTAATATATACAAACAGTACCTTTGATTTTAAAACGGAACTGTTTCAGCAATTTCTGCTTTTTAATTGTTGGTAGCCTATTCCCTACACATAATACAGAAAGATCAACATGTCTTGATTGGATGCTGCCCATACTAGTTACTACATCCTTCGTGGATAGTCTAAGATACATTTGAATTCTTGATGCGCCCCCCATATCCAAAAAGTAGATCTGAGATGACTGGATATGCCAGGTGGATGTTGTTCCACTGCATTTGTTATATAATAACAAACAACTCCGAGCATAATGACATACATAATGCAATAAACTGCCATATGCTTGTTTCACCCTATTTATGAGTAGGCTATCAGTTCCAGATTAAGTGCCTAGCCTTTGGTCCAACTATTCAATAATGGTGTCATAAATATTTTTAGAGGACGAAAAGTTCTCTGTAACTAACTGTTAAGAGTACTAAGATAAATGGGATGGGCAATTTTCTCTACTCTCTTATCTTGTAAACGTGGTACACCATGCATACCACTTCCTCGTCTAAGCCCATATTGAAGAATGATGTTTAGTCAGTGTTATCAAAACCGGTTTGGACCGGTTGAACCGGGAACGGTACCAAAACTGGTCTGGTCAGGCCCAAGACCCGACAACCACCCCAAAACTGGCTAACCGACCGGTTCAACCGGTGGAACCGGTCGGTTACTGCTGGCAATTTCATAACAGCTGAATTCTAAGTTTTTTTTTAAATGTTTTTATACCTTCCTACTCCCCTTCAACTGCTGCCTTTTTTTATAGTTTTGTCTGTTGTATATGATATTTTTTTTAATCTTTTTTAGGCTTTCTTTCATTTATCCATCTGTTGAGTTTATAGCTACATAATTGCTTTTTTTCCCTTTCCCTCCAACTTTTGTGTGTATAATCTATGGTTTTGTGTGTGTTTCTTTTGTGTTTTCTTCCAGTTGTGTATACTATTTGCTCCCCTTTGTATATCATGCTATCTCTGTGTTTTTCATGTTTATCTCAGCAGCTACTAGTCAATATTCGTTGCAACATGATTTTATAAAAAATAAAAAAGCACTACAAAAAATTTGAATTACAATAAGTGATTAATGGAAATCGCACATTACTACCTACTGTTTGTATTATGTGTAGTGCTGTCAATGGGTAAGGGTAAACCCGTTTACCCTTTACCAATACCCTGTAGGGGAAAGTAAGGATAAATGATTTTCTGACCCTTTACCCGCCTACCTGCTACCCTCTATCCCGATATCTTAGTGAGTCAGGGTAAGGGTAAACCATTACCCATACCCTCTAACCCGCTGCCCGCCATTATATTTGTATAATATGTTAAATGTATAGTCATTGTGTTTTTGAGTCTATGGAATATTTAATATTATGTGGTCATCATTTTATATAATACATGATATTCTTATCTACTTGTTATGTAGTTAACTTGGTTGTGTATGCAACACCATTTTGGAGGTGCAAGACACATGTATAAAAACAGTCTATGTTCCATTAAATACTTATGCGGTGTAAGACAAACATGCATATAATAACAAGATTTTAATATTCAATCTACCATTTGATACATATGTGTGGTGGACCTGGTGGTGTTATCTACTTTATTTGTGGTTTATTTTTTTGGATGCAACAACATTTAGAGGGTATAAGATATGTATGTTTCCAACAATAACTTTTTGTGATAATCATTTTATATCATTTTAATGTAGCAATCTTTATCTTTTGGGAACAATTTATTTGTTCACACTAATGTTAGGGTATTACCATTTATATATGCATTCAACAAAATATAAACCATTTATATAATGTTGTAGAATATTACTTAGAATCATTTTGGATATTTAAAAGCCATTCTAGAGCATCTTGATATTTCACTCAAATATATAAATGTAATTATCTAGGCCATTATTATTAATATTAGCACAAATTTGAAAAAGGCATATAAATCCCCCGCTTCACCGTTACCCTCCCCCTTTACCTGGTGCGTAAGGGGGTAAGGGTAAGGGGAGGGTAAGGATATCGGTGGAGTGGGGAATTACCCATACCCTTACCCGCCACACTTGGTGGGTAAGGGTCAGGGTAAGACCTTACCCTCCCCATACCCTCCCATTGACAGCCCTAATTATGTGTGAATTGAAACTTTTGTACTGTACTATTCCCTTTCATATTTTGTGAAGATGATGTTAAGACTTGATGTTGTGTGTTATGTGCATTTAACTTTTAGCTTCATCATAATTGAAATGGATCATAATTGTTCATATCTTCATATCTTGTATATACTTTTAGAATATTAAATATATGTCATTGCTGACGTCACTGGTTGAACTGGTTTAATCCCCAGTTGGACCGGTTAACCGAAAACCAGTAGCCTCATCGGTTCGGTCACCTGTCCGGTCCTGATAACAATGTGTTTAGTGGTCATTATCATGTACGATATATAAATATATATGCAATGATTTTTCATTAAACTGAAAAACTAATTTCCAACATGAAAGCAATTCATTTTTTCTTGCACCACATCGCCGCCGACAAGTTGTGAATGATGGGCCCAACTTTGATGGAGTGAGCATACCAAATGTGACAAGTTTCATTACTTGGGGTATTCAATTGAAATGACAATATTCAAGATGATATGTGTCACATGATTACAACTAGATGGTTAAATTGGAGGAGTGTAACTGCAGTAGTACGTAACTAGAAGATCCTCTCAGATCAGAAAAGTAAGTTTATAGAACAACCATATGACTAGCCATGCCATATGGAAGTGTATTTTGGACTGTGAAGAGATAAGGTTTGATATGAATGTGGCTGAAATGCGTATCTTGAGATGGATGTGTTGGAATATGAGGAAATATCGTTTGAGAAATAACTTTATTAGGAACAAATTGGGGGTGGTGAGTTTTGAGGGCACGTGGCGTAAGATCGCCTAAGACGGTCTGGACATGTCCAACACAGATTGACCAACACAGATATTGGAAGTAATGTTAATGAGTCGAGCACACTTAAAAGAAGAAGAGGCAAGCCCAATTATCTTGGAAAGAGCTTATAAGGAGAGATTTTGAATATTGACATCTTGATCATAATATGACCCATAACATAATTGACTGGAAGAAGGATCTATGTAGTTGACCCCAACATGGTTGGGATTTGGGCTTTGATGATGATGATGATGCCACAACTTTGCCAACACCAAACCACTATCGGTCAACTAGCAACAAAAACAATAGCACGAAGCCGCCGTCACAACCCTCCCATGTCAGCAACACCCTATCGCTACCGTCAGTGTAGTAGCCAGGCCGGATGCGGTTGCAACCCAGGGCCCACCAACACTGGTCAACTACGACAACAACGATGCACATAACACATATTAGTTGGAGCACGAGCTTTGTTTTTGATATTGACTCAACAGTCAAGCATTTCATCGGCCCTAGGAAAAATAGTGCAATGCTTCCAAGAAAAATCATTATATTTGGTGTAGTTGGCTCTCTAACACCCTCATTGTCTGATAAACTACCACCAAAATACTTGTCATCCACACTAATAAAAAGATAAATCATGCATTGCGTTATTTAATACATTGAACAATATCATGGAATGCAATGCAATAATGATATATTATTAGTATATATGTTTGGTTTGAGTACTAAATGGTGGAATAACCCTTCCACTTTTCTACTCCTTAAACAACAACAATAACACCAAAGATTTCAATTATAAAATTTTTCGTCAAAGTTTTTGAGTTGCGCACAAAGAACCTTGAAATCCATTAAAATTGGTCTTATCATCGAAATTTTTGTTGACATTTTCATAGATGCAATTTTGGTAGCAAATTTCATCGAAATCAACATAGTCCCATGCATAGTTATCAAGGCTTCCTCCTATTCCCTAGGTGGGCTATTGGGTGCCTAAGCTTTCAGATGACTAAAGTGGATGCCAAAGGCCTTTGGGGCCCAAATTAAGACACTTAAAGACCAAAGTAGCATGAATCATGTCTGAATTTGGTCAAATTAGATCAAATTTAGTTAATTTTAGGGAAGAAATAGGTCTGATTTAGGCCAAATCAGATCAGATTTGGGCAAATTAGATCTGGTTTGAGGGAAATAGGTTTCGTTTGAGGAAAACATGTCTTATTCTGGGGAATTAGGTCTGATTTCGTCAAATTTAGGTTCATTTAGGTCAATGTAAGTCAAACTAGGGGAAGTTGCGTCTGATGAGGTCTCATTATGCCCAAATAGGTCTAATTTAGGCCAAATTAGGGCAGACAAAGTTAAATTAGGTCTAATTAAATCATGTCAGGTCAAATTAAAGGAAAACATGAATAGCTTAGGTCATGACAGGCTTGGTAACAAGTCTTTGAATAATACATCGGTTATGTAATTTTCATGAATTTTCACCCTTTTTTGCAATTTATGCTTTTCACAAATTTTCATGATTTTACTCGTTTGCTTTTTTTCTTCTTCTTTCAAAACCATGTGCAAAGAACTCCCGATATACACTAAACC